>JACGTP010000010.1:202066-432190 GCA_023678845.1 Mischocyttarus mexicanus
AATATACAATATAAAATATACAATATACAATATACAATATACAATATACAATATACAATATATAATATACAATATACAATATACAATATACAATATACAATATACATATACATATACATATACATATACATATACATATACATATACATATACTATACATAATACGTTAGATATAACAAGTTTAAAAGAAGGAAGGTGTACCCACACACACACACACACATGTATATATGTATATATTTATATTTCGTTGTGCGTTTTACGTGATAGAATGGAACCAGTTTACGATATACCAGCCCCACTATTTTTCTCCGCTCTATTTCGTAGGAACTCATACTTAACTCGTACACGACATCATTCCGAATAAAATGATTATATTTCTCTCGTAACATACGTCGAATGTTAAAACTTTTATTCATTTTGAAGAGATCAAAAGAAGAAAACAAAAATAAATAAATATTAATAAGAAAGAACAAAATAATACATATATAACAATTGACGTTAAAGGAGTTTTTTCCTTTTTTTATTTTTTTTATTTATATATACGTACCATAAGGTACACATATACTGTGCATATCAGCCGTTGCAATTTAACTCACAAATTTTCATTCCTTTCGGTATCATAAATTATCTCGAATGGGGAGTATTCGAGAAACTTCAAAGGAAAAAAAAAAAGAATAAAATTGGAGGAGAAAAAAATGAAAGGGGAAAGGAGAAAAAAGAAAAAGCAAAATTCGTTTATATTTCAAATGAATTCAAGAACGAACGAGACCTATATATTATTATTTTATATTCTTCCAATTCTCAAATTCTCGAATACGCGTATGGTGGTTGATAGTGGTGGGTGGTGAAGCGTGTACATGAATATGAAATAATAGGAATAGGAATGAGAAAGCTTAAAAAGAAAAAACAATAAGAGGAAAGAAATAATACAAAAAAAAAAGAAGTAAGTTTATATTCGAAATTAATTCAGGACAAAACGAGGAGAGACATACACATATATTTTTTTATTCCACTAATTATTCATCGTAGAAAATTCAAATGTATGTGTGTGTGTGTATGTGTTTATGCAATAAAAGAATGGGAGAAGAACCTACATAAAAATAGGAAGACCAAGGAAAACAAAATAAAATAAGCTTGTATTTTTAATTAATTCAGAAACACAAACGAGGACATATTTTCATATTCCGTTAATATTCAAATACGTATATACATATACGGTTACTTGCATACGCATAAGTGTATATGCAATTAATAGAAATGGAAAATCTAGCACACACACACACACACACACACACATAAGCAATAGAAAAAAGACAAGTTTATTATATTTGAAATTAATTCGTAAACAAAAACGAGTCATATTTTTTCCACCAATATTCCTTCTAGAAAAATTCGAATATATTTCTTTATGTATGTGTATGTGTGTGTATGTGTGTGTATGTGTGTGTGTGTATTTTTATAACAAAATTGGTAAAGAGGGGACTGTTAAATAGAAAGAAAAATTATTAAAAAAAGAGAGATGAAGAGAATAAATGGTCGAATGTGATAAGAAGAAGAAGAAAATAAAGAGTAGTAGTGAATGGTAGTGGTGGTAGTGGTGGTAGTGGTGGTGTTGGTGGTTGTAGAAAAGAGTAGTGGATGAGAGGGTGGGATAAAGGGGTGGACCGTGCGGAAGGGAAACAATATATAAGAGGATAATTCCGTGGAAAGTGCATTTTAATTTCGCTACATCTAGGACGACGATATGCAGTTAGACTAGGTGGAATCTTGATTAAATTCCCTTTCCGTGCCCGTTTTACTATGAGAGAAAGAGAACCACGTTTTCTTTCTTTCTTTCTTTCTTTCTTTTTTTCCTTTTTCATTTTCTCTTTTTCTGTCTCTTATTCTTTCGTTTCTTACTCGTACTACACACGCACCATACCAGAACGTTTTTTATCGTGCGAACATATTCTTTCCGGACTTGTAAAGAGAGAAAGAAAAAAAGAAAACGGGGTAGTGGTGGAAAAGAGAGGAAAGGAGAGGGGGACAGAAATGAAAATTTGCACTTTGTTGCCTATAAAGAAAAGGAAAGAAGAGAAAAGAATAAAAGAGAGAGAGAGAGTACGAAAGTTACTTTTCATTGCGAAACTTTTGTAAAAGAAAGAAGAAATACCAGGGGGTCGTATTTTTCTCTTTCACTCTTTTAAAATTATTACTAACATTTGATATTTTGTTTTTTCATTTGTGTTTTATAAATCACACAAATACGTGAATATGTATGCATACATATTAAGTATGATAAAGTGAAATTCATTATTTTTAAGTTTATTACAAAAGCTAGTTCCATAAGTTTCCTTCCTTTTTCTTTAATTAACTTTTTGTATGTAATAGTTTAATATTTTATATTATTTTACTTAACAATATAAGATTTTATTCCTTTTTTTTATAATACTCTATGGTATATTTAATATTATTAAAATAATATAAAATATTAAGTATAAAAAGTTAATTAAAGAATATGAAAGGAAACTTATGGAACAAACTAATATATATTTAATTTTTCTATAGAAATATTACAAGCACACATAACAACATCACTCGGATAACATTTAATTATTAATATATGAAACAATGATGATTAATAATAATAATAATATAATATAATATCGACAAATAGAAAATTAATACGTAAAATAATATTAAATGTAAATATAAAAATGTAAAATTTTTTAGAGAAATATAAAAGAAAATGTGTTTTATCGATAAAAGATTTGTTTCACGTTGTAATCAATTTTCAATGAATAAGTTATTATTATCATCATCATCATCATCGTCTTACCAATTTCTAGTATCTATTTCCTCCTTTTAAAACACCATTATATATATATACTATTTACTATTACTCATGGCAAAGATCGTAGCAATCTAACATCTAATTTTCATGCCCCTCACGGATAAGTCGTAAACTCACCGCTCCGATAACATTGTCGGAGTTTATTACGTGCACCTATTCGTGTTGATTTTTTAGTTAGTTTTTTTTTTTTCTTTTTATGTTGCATCGATTGCATCCGAACTAATTACTATTATCGTTATTATTCCTCTCGCGTAGTAAAACGGAATAACATATTTTACGGATGAATAAACAACACGTCGTTTACTAATCAAGAAAATACGTGTTATTAAAATGTAATCTTATAAGGTGTGTCAAAAGTTTTCTCACGTAACTTCAATTACAAAAATAAACAAAACAAAACGATTTGTTTCTTTTTTAAACTTCCTAAATGATATTAATAATTATTTACTTCTTTTATTTTCAATACTATTCAGATTTATTACAATTTTAAAAGAGCTCGTAAGTTTTATTACACAAACTAAACTTTTAATTGAACAATTTGATAGAAAGTGATTAACTTAAAAAGTCTTTTGTATTGAAATAAAATAATTGAGATTTTTCAAATAATCGTTTAGAAACTTTCGATCTATCTAAAAACCTTTTTGCATACTCTACTATGTAAGTTTAGTAATATTAGTTAAACGAAAAAAAAGAGAAACGCTAGTTTATGAAACAATAAATAAATCGATTAGTTCGAATCATGTTTCTGAGATAACGTACAATTTATATCCTTCAAAAAAAACCTAATTGTAGTAAGAAGTTTAAATTAGAATTATGATTAAAATATGATACACACACACATACATATATATAAAATAATGTAACATATTATCATGGAACGATTGAAAAGTTTACATGTTGGAATAAAATCGGGTTCGTGTTTAAAATTTTCTATCCACTTCCGGTATGTACGATAACTTCGTCAAACACACAGTAGCTGTAAATTATAAATGATGTTGGCTTTATAGTTCTACTCCGATCGATAAAACTCGTTCGCTTTATCCTTTCTTTTTCTCTCTCACACAAACACACACATATATACACCATACATATATATATATATATATATTTTTTTTTTCTTTATCCTTCGAACACAAGCCACGACAAGAAGTTACTTTAATAGCCTTTAGAACCGCATACATCGGACACGTGGCTATCAAAAATAAGACTACAGTAAGTCAAAGTAGAAGGCCGTGCTTCTTCCCACTTCGATGTCATGCGACTATATCAACGAAAAGAATAAAAAGTAATAAATATATATATAAAAAACTAGAGATACAAGAATGTAAATTGGCAGGTGTATCATGTTACTCGTTATTAAATATGTATGTATGTATGTATCTATGTATCTATGTATGTATGTATGTATGTATATATGTATGTATACAAAACTTGCTGCCTGCAATGCGGCAAATGCAAGAGATATCCGGGAAAGAAATTAAGAATATATTACGATGGGGATCAAATCTAAAAACAAATTATTTGATTACTCATATACACACTCTTATCTTTCGATTAATTATTTAAAACGTACCAAACAATATTATGCAAATATGCATTATTAATGGATACCTCACGTTCATTATAAACGTACAGTAAAATAATCACTATATTATAAATTTGCATAAACATGAATATATATATTTAATATATATATATACACATATTTACATGAATACATTTTTGACCTATTTTTCTTTCAGGTTTATAAGAAAAAGACTGAAGCGGCCAAGAAGGAATATTTGAAGGCCCTAGCAGCGTATAGGGCTTCTTTGGTTAGTAAAGGTGCAGCCGAGAATGAACAGCAACAGCAACAACATCAACAACAACAACAGCATCAACAACAGCAACAACAACAGCAACAACAACAACAACAGCAACAACAACAGCAGCAACAACAACAACAACAACAACAGCAACAACAACAAGTGCAATACACTGGGTATGCTAATTACGGTGGAAATGGTGCACCAGGAAATGTTGCTTACGAAGTTTACAGTCCGCAACCGCAACCATCGTCACCTCAACAACAACATCAACAACATCAGCATCAACATCAACATCAGCAGCAACAGCAGCAACAACAGATGGCTATTAAGAAGTCACCGCATCATCTTACGATGCAGGGTAATCCTCAACAGCAGGCACAACAGGTAACTGCCAGACTTATTTTTTTTCTTTTGTTTTACCTTTCTCTCTTTTACTTTTTACATATCTTTCTTTTAATCGTTATAAATATATACAAGATGAGAAGGTGAAACCTTTTACGTTCGGTTGCAGGGATTATTGGGCAATGCCATGGCATCGGCGCATATGACGCAACAACACATGCAGCAACAGGTGTCACAGCAGCAGTACATGCAGGTCGGTGTAAGAAAGTCTTACATACGTGTATGTATTTCTTCTTTATATGTATATAAAGTTCTTTTTATTTTTTTTTTTTTAATCCTATATCATCGGAGTCTGATGAATTGTCCCAATTTGAGAGGAATTTAATATTAAATTAATATATAGAAGAAATCTTAAATTTATTAATAGTACATTGCACGTAATGGTATAATAATATTAATATTAAAAAGAGAATATATTGTTTATAAATTTTTTTAAATTCGCATCAAAGTTGCATAAAATCGATTTATCGTTTTATCCACCTTATATCGAATCTTACGATTAATCAAGCCGCAAAATGGCCGCCACGAATGCTTTAGATACATCCAACAAAATATACTCTATTTTCTGCTTAAGACAACCGGGAAGTTATTATTTAGTGAGTAAAGGTTGTCGTTCAAAGTGGATAGTATTTTTTAACAAGATCAAAACAAATTATTCAGAAAATATTCCATGATACCATGTAGAACATAACCTCCAAAGTATATACATTATAAAGCCTAAATATATAAACGTATTTATAGATCATTCTAATAAATAGTTTTTATTTTATTTTTTCTTACTTTTTTTTTTCTTTTTTTTTTCTTCTATATTCGATATAGGTGCCACAGCAACAAGTACAAGTTCAAGTACAGCAACAACAACAAATGATTCATATGAGTCCTCCTAGAGGAGACTCTCTCTCAAGCCCACCTCCGGTAAGTGCTTCGCAAGCTGCCATGGTAGGACAAAGACAGCCAACAAATGCATGTATCCGTCATGGATGTCCAAATCCTGCTGTAGCCAATAGCGAATGGGAAGATGAGTATTGCAGTAATGAGTGCGTGGTCAGCCACTGCAGGTTTGTGTGAGCATTCTTTGTATTTCTTTATTGCCACATTAACTCGTATAATAACTGAGTAAAAGGGAAAAAAGAAAAGAAAAAATAAACCAGTGATTATACGAGAACTATTAATAAATATAACTAGTTTTTTACTTAATGGTATAACTTTTTGTTCATTGTAGAGATGTCTTCACCACGTGGGTATCATCGAATCAAAATCCCCAGCAGAATTTCTCCACTGTGAAATAAGTGTTTACGCAAAATGATGTCGAACTACGTCGTTAAAAATTACATAAAGGTTCTGCCAATGCGCAGAGAGACCCGTTGTTAACAGTAAGATATCTAAACTAAAATGTGTATATATAGAGGCCACAGCGGAATGACAAAAAAGAAAAAAAAAAAGGGAAATGTCAAGCGCTAATACTATCGTATAACAGTAAGGACTATGAAATGGAAGAAAACTAACACAATCTCGAGAACTGTTGTATGCGTAAAGAAATAATATAGCATCAGGAGAAAGTGTATAATCGCATAAAGAAATACCTACATATACATGCATACATAAATCCAAACACATACATACATACATACATACATACATACATACATGAATACATAAATACATTCTGAATTAGATAGAAAAAGCGGATATGTATTTATGTTACACTTTGTAGAACGGGAAGATACATACTTGTAAATTAAGAAGCCTTATTTACAATAATCCATTTTACTCTGGTCAAAAAGTGTCTATCTACAAAGCTCGGGGCATATACTACTATTAGAAAGAAAAAAAAAAGAGAGAGCAGCATTAAGTAACCGGAATGAAAAAGAAAACAAAATGAAGAAGACTTGACTATTTTCCTTCTCATAGGATCGCAATAATAAACTAACTACTTTGTCGATAGACGATACGAGGCGTGCCAACTGTACAGTTAACAAAACAGTACGTTCGTTCTTTTTAAATTCTTGAATTAACACGGGTGAAAATTTTTCACTAATGATCGATTGATATGATTCTTAGATCATTTTATTCGGATTCATTTAAAAAGGAGACACGACACGGAAATAATTAAATAATAAAATCGTTCCTTATTGGTACGAATTATTACACCCATATAATAATATGAAAATGAAGATTTTGAAAGAATTAGTATGGCAGCAGAAGACAGAATTAATTAGTCGTACCATTTTACGGGGTAAATAAGAATACAGAAAAAGGAAGAGATATTATTGCATGTAAATAATAATAATAATAATAATAATTATGATTAAATATATCTCATTTATAATAAAATAGTGAAATGAAGAAGAAGAAGAAGAAGAAAAAGAACAGAGATAGAAAGGAAGACACGCAAGATAGAATGGGAGGAAGGAGCAGTTTAAAAATTAAAAAGAAAAAAAAAAAGAAAAAAAAATCAATCATGTCTGTATAGTTAACAAAAAAAAAAAAAAATACACTGTATTACCTGGCGCATTGCCATGGGCCGCGGTTGTTGCATGTTTCCCCCTTCTATAATTAGCTAGGAATATTATTAATCATCTCTAGTATGATTATATTTATAAATATGAACATATATGTGTAATTGGTTGGTCAATTATATATACATGTTTGCACGATAGAATTCTAGTTGGTATCCAAAAAAAAAATGAAATAAGAAATAGTATGATAATGATGATAATGATGATAATGATGATAATGATAATGATAATGATAATGATGATGATAATGATGATGGTAGTGATGATGATAATGATGATGGTAGTGATGATGATATGAAGATGATGATAATGATGATTATAATGATGATAATGATGATAATGATTATGATGATGGTGATGATGATGATGATAATGATAATGATGATTATGATGATGATTATGATAATGATGATGATGATTATGATTATGATTATGATAACTGTACCCAGTGACGAATCCAATTCTCAGACTGTTTTTGAATATAATAAAAAAAAAAAAATAAAAAGGAGAGAGGGAAAGAGATAATTAATAAGAATTGTGAAGCAGCTAGATCTTGTTTTTACCCTGGTTATTGTGGTTTTTGGTAAAGTTTCTAATTTGAATATTTATAATTTATTATAATACGATAATATATATATGCATTCTATATGTACCAATCAAACGCAAACAATGAAGCGCATGTCACACGAAATATTTATTTGTTATAATTTTTATTATTATAATTATTATTATTATTATTATTATTAATTATTATTATTATTATTATTATTATTATTATTATTATTATTATTATTATTATTTTGTTTTTTTTTCCACGCTTAAATCCGAATTTGAATCGACAATAAGCAGCGGGTTTAAAGCTTCTTTTTATTACATTTATAGTCTTAAATTGAACAGTTTGGAATGTACAAAATAATAAGATATTCGTTATTGCATATTTGCTGCCCCACATATTAGATTTTTGTATTCACCGCTCACACTTTGCTATAAAATATATCTCCATAATAAAGAGAGAGAGAAAGAGAGAGATAAAAGAGTAGGTAGAAACGTCTTGAGTTTGAAGTGGACACAGACACACTTTAGTTATCTAGATATTTTACTATTATCTTTAATTATTCATTTTTTGATTCCTTTAAGCTTATAATAATAATTATTATTATTTTTTTTTTTTTAAATAAGTAATATATCTTGAAAATTGTATTTTTCTAGTATAATTGTTTTTTTCTTTTAATATATATATTTTTTTTTTTTACCAATGTAACAATGATTAAGATATTTAATTCTTGCAAGGACAGAGTATCAAATATACATATATATATTTTATTGTAATTGTCATTGTATTTGAAGTTTTAGTTATGAAAATTCTAGCCAAAAACTTTGGATTTTTTTTTTTATAAATAAATATATATATGTATATATATATATATGAAGAAATCTATATATGTATATTTCTTTTATATTATTTTTCTTCTTCCTCCTAATCAACCAAATAATTTTAATACATTTGGCGTTTTTCATATATGTTTGTTAGATTTATATTAATAAAAAGAAATGGAAGTATATATATATTTGAGAAGAAAATGTTAATGAATAAAATTACGTATAAAATTTCTTTATTTTAACGTTACGACACCAGAGATTGGTCATTTTTATTAAGATTTATGATTATATAATTATACTTGTTCACGTACACGAACACACATACATACACGTACACATATATACAAGGAAAAAAAAGAAAAACGTATAAATAAAGAGAAAGAATTCACATTGAGTGAAACGGAATGCGTACTTTCGCTTATTTTTTACTACAACTAGTATTTAATTATCAGTTTCCTATAATATTTGTGCTAAGGAGTTGAACAATCTTATTTATAAGCGGTTTATATTTTATGGAAAGAGTAAACACATAAATATATCCGCGAATAATATATTTAGATTGTTTGATAAGAAGGAGAGGGAAAAGAGAAAAAGAAAGAGTTAAAGAAAAAAAAAAAAAGAAAAAAAGAAAACAGACATTGGAAAAGAAGCTATTTAAAAATTAAAATAAAAGAAGGATCATCCGATAATAATATAATTGTATAAAGAAGAGATACGTATATGAATATCTTTCCATTAATTATCCTTGAAGACCACTCAATAATATCTGATTTTAATCAATTACACGGTTGCGATAACTGTTTTGTGGATAACGGAGGAAATTATTGAATGAGCTTCGAAAAAAAAAACGGAAAGAAAGAAAGAGAGAGAGAAAAAGCGAGAATGAATGTGCTAATAAATTTTCATTTACCTATTCTCTTTTTAATATAATCCCCGACAAAACATTGTAAATATACGTAAATATATATTCTACAGATTTGTAGGTTATGTAAACATAATCAATATTGTATTATATTGATAACAGACGATTTGTGGTATATATTATAAAAGTATATAAATATATATAAAAAAATAAATAAATAAAATATATATATAAATATATATATAAATATATACATATACATATACATATACATATAGGATAAATGATAAATGATAAATGATAACATACAAAAAAAATTATACTTATAATTCATAATTTTAAAATGAAATAAGATATTGATTTAGCCGACTAAGGCCTGTTTTAAACTACCCAGGTACGCGGCGTGTGTCAATAAAAATAAAAAAAATAAAAAAAAAAATAAAAAAAAGTATACAAAAAGGTACACAGAAAACACAAGATACCACTCTCCCACCTCCTACCCCTCATTACCCCGTATGCGTGTATATCCCTTAATACAGAAAACACAACTTTTACATTAATCGTAATCGCATAAATCAATATTAAAATAAATAAATAAATAAAATAAAATAAAAAAATTAATTGAATCTAGAAAATATCCAGCATATATTGTAGTAATAGCACTACGCATCCAAATGCTAATATATGATGGTGATTTGCAATGAATTTATGTTAATTTTTATTGTTTTCTGTACAAAGACATAATTAAACGATTTCAATCTCAAAATATATTTTCCATGTATTTATTTATTTTATATCTAAAATAAATCCTATTTTAATATTTTTATATACCACGATCATTTTTGAAGCCTGCGACAACGTTTTTCTACAGTTGAAAGTAAGTACATATATAAAAAGAAAAAATTTATTTTACTCACATACACACACACACACACTCTAAAATTTAAATATAAATTTTATTAGCTTCATCAAATTTATATTTAAGAAAAGGCAATAATAATTTTTATCTTTATAGTTTAAATACGTAATCTCATTTAGGCAGCATAACTTTAACCCCAGGTAATAACTGTCTTTATAAATTACAGTATGCAATTTAAGCGGTAAAACCAGTTTCTGACTAACAGCTGATAAGGATGAAAGTATTCTTGAAGAAGAAACGATAATATATAACCAAGGTTGAAAAAAAAGAAAGCACTCTCCAATAAAATCTGCAGATTACTTGCTGTTAGGTCTCATAAGAAAAAAAGTATGAGGTATAATAATAATAATAATAATAATAATAATAATAATAGTATATATTATAGAGTACTTTAAGAATACTTTATGGGATATCCCTTAACTTATTATTTTACTTATAGAATTACTTTAGATCATTGGTACATTTATAATACAAAGTATCAAATATTTTATTTTTAAATAGAACATATTAATTTTATACACATTCCAAGAAATTTGATATAAATGTTATTAAAAATGATATCAGTAAATCTAAATTAAAAGATAAACGATATTATTTAATGACTTTTTTTATTTGCTTGACTTTCAAACTCTTTTTGCTTCTCCTAGTTAATAAAAGAAATCAATTGTATAACTCATTAAACTATATCAATTTTTGACAAGTTATATTTTTCTGTTAGTAATTTTAAATTCTAATATGTTATAGAATTTTTAGGGAAAATTAAATTTCGTAACAGGATCGCATGATTTACGGAAAATATGGCACGTGAAATCGTGCTACCTCCTAATAACTCATGTTCTCTTATTGGATATAAATAAAATTCTGAGAAATTTTCGAAAACAGTGATCAGATGATGTGCGAAGAGGTAGTAAGATAAATCGTGTTACCTCCTGATAATTAATAATTCTTCTATTAGAAGTCTGAAATGTCGCACCTGCTTAAATTGTTTTTCTGTATATCAAAGAAGTTTGTTTAAATTTTTGTCACGCGTTAAATGAAAAAAATCAACTTAAGAAGACAAAAGTAACCACAGTGTTTGCTGTGATTGTACTACCAACTGTGTTGTGTAATGTCACTAGAATTGTAATACAAATTTTACTAGGAAAGTGAAGTTATTGGAGAACGTGGAAGTTGCCAACAGTTAAAGAAAAAAAAATCATTCTTCTTTCTTGAATTTAATTCTTGTTTTGAAGAATTTTTGTTTTTCAGATAGATAACGATTAATTAATATTTTTATAAAGTTCTGAATTAAATAAACAATTATTTTTTTCTCAGTGTCGATAACTTTGTGCATTACAATATAGTTTTTTGTTATATCATACCTCGTCAATTTGTTAACGAATTTAACCTCTATCAACAAACATGGAAACACGAACAGAATTCAAAATAAAAACACCTCCAAATGATGTTATTTCTGCGGTTGAATTTGGCCCAAATTCAACCCAATTTCTACTTGTTTCATCATGGGATAGTACAGTTCGATTATATGACATACATGCAAATAGTATGAGGTTAAAATATAACCATGATTTACCGGTTTTGGACGTAGCATTTCAGGTAATGTATCAGAGTTCTACAAAAAAAAAAAAGAGAAAAAAGAACAATAATTGCCAAACTATTGTTTTCAGGATGCAGTGCATGCTTACAGCGGTGGCTTAGGAAACACATTGAAGATGTATGATATTAATAGTAATACTGGTAATTACCTCTAAATTTATTGTATTATAAATGGTTTTAAACGCGTGTTGTAATGGAAAAATATAAAACTCAGTAGTATTTTGATAGAATCAGTCATGGGAACGCACGACAAACCGATAAGAAAAATAGAATATTGCGGTGCAGTAAATGCTATTTTAACCGGTGGTTGGGATGCTGCTGTTAAGCTTTGGGATCCTAGAACTCCTACTTGCGTTGGTAGTTATCTACAACCAGATGTAGTTTTGGCTTTATCCGTTTGCGGAGATAAATTTGTAGTAGGTACAGCTAAACGGAGAGTTTGTATCTGGGATTTAAGAAATATGGCAGGAATGTTTCAAAGACGGGAAAGTAGTTTAAAATATCAAACAAGATGTATAAAAGGATTCCCTAATGAACAGGTGAATGCAGATTCTTATTTTTGTTTTATATATATATATATATTATATAGATAGATTATATATTTATCTATTACTTACAAAAATTATTCTTTCAATTGACAGGGCTACGTTTTAAGTAGTATAGAAGGCAGAGTGGCAGTGGAATATTTAGATACAACACCAGAAGCGCAGAAGAAAAAATATGCTTTCAAATGTCATCGGATAAAGGAGAATGACGTTGAGAATATTTATCCAGTGAATGCTATCAGTTTTCATTCTACTTATAATACCTTCGCTACTGGTGGTTCAGATGGATTTGTAAATATTTGGGATGGTTTTAACAAAAAACGTTTGTGTCAATTTCATAGATACAACGCTGGAGTTGCTGCGCTTAGTTTTAGCCATGACGGTTCTGTACTGGCTATAGGCGTATCTTATTTAAATGAATCACAAATACCACCTGGTGGTACAGATGAAATAGAAATTTACATAAGATATGTAAATGACCAAGAAACTAAACCTAAGTAACATTATGCTACCTTAACAGGAGCATTAATTATAGTGCAAATATTATTTATATCGTTTGCTAAAGATCAGATTAAAACGGCATGGAAAACTTTCAGTGAACATTCTTTTTCTATGCATTGTCATGTAAATATTAAAGACCATCATCAGTTTTACACTTTTATATTCCTAAAGACATTTACTTCGTTTTTAACTGTGACTGTGAATATATAAATATATAAACATTGAAATGATTCTAATTGAAGTAAATAATTTATTTAAAATTATTAGAATAAAAATGACTTGTTTGAATAAATTACTGTTTTTCTAAATATCATTGCTGTTTCATTACTACATCAAATTATTATAAGTATACGTATATCTATGGAAAAAAAAAATAAAGAATTATTACTTTTCAAAAGTACATTTTATAGTGTAAATCAAAACTTATATATCAATACTTCATTCGTAATATATAATATACGTAGAATACGAAGTAAAAAGAGACATATTTTATAAAAGATTATATTTGCTAAAAAGGCATCAATAACTAAATACAAATATTTACGAGAGAAAGGCACGACCCCATAATAAAATATCAATGAAAAAAGATTAAAGATTAGTTATAGTTCAATTGACATTTTTCTTTAGAGTTGTCCAGTATGTAAGTTAAATATATATTCTCTACATTATAATATCGTTATTTCATTTGAATATATAAATAAAAATAGAGAGAAAAAAGAGATATGCGTAATATCCTGTTTCTCTCTTTAATTATCATATAATTATAACGAAAACATCATTATATACATATACACGTGATCCAAATTTCTCACAAAAGCGTGACATTAAAGATAAAAACACAATATACAAATATTTTTTAAATAAAAATATTTTTTAAAATATAAAAATATTCTTTAAAAAAATATTAAAACCTGTTCAATATTTAATATACTATATATATATATGTATGTACTTAACATTGGACAATCTCTATAAATATTCCATATATATGCGAAACTCTCGCGAATTGTGCTAGTCTCAAATATACACGATTATTTATTTTTATCGTGTTATTAGTTATTGTCAAAATTATTTCAAGATATAACACATTAATTCGTCGATAAAAAAAGAAAAGAAAGAAAGAAACAATTCTTAAAAATACATTTACGATAAACAATCTAATTTCAATAAATTGAGCGTACGAGAATCTGCACTTGAATTATTATATACGATAATGATCTCCATGTGTTATTTTTTTTTCTTTTTATATATATATGTATATATATAGAACTTTACATAGAAGAAATAAGAAAGGAAAATAATATAATATGGTTTGTTTCCTTTTTTTATCGAAATGTAAAAGTAATATATTATTTTATATATTTCGATAAAAATTTAATCAGTATTCTCTTCCTTCCTTTTCTCTTATATATAAATATATGCATTATATCATCTAATGTATTATAGAACTTCTCAAATACCCAGACATGGGTCAAGCAATTAAATTTGCTGATGATTTTGGCAGAGATAAATTTCAGCAAAATTAAACAATTCTTCGATGAGAATAAACGATAGAAAATTAATTCAAAATCAGTTTGGCAAAACACTGAGCGTGTAGTATACATTTATGAGATTATGATAATGAACGGCAAGATAGTATAATAATAAAGCCTATAATATCCCAGGGTCGATGAAAATATTTGCTCGTTTGGGAAGCCCTGATTTAAAGCACGATTCTAATGAATTTTAAATTAAACGATTGTTTACATATTGAAATACTATAATTCCTTATTTGTTCGGAGATCAACGTACGTACGTGCATGCGATGATTAATACAAATTTACGTTAATGTTCTTTCTTGTTTTTTTTTGTTCTTTTCTCTCCTTCTATTTTGCAAGATAATAGTAGTAAATTAAAAAAAAAAAAATAATAAGAAACAGTCATAAAAAGCGAAAAATTGTTTTTCCAAAAATTTAAATAAGAAATAATTAGTAACCATCGAAATTTATATTATATATGCATTCGTTATGTATGTATGTATGTACATTTACATTTATGCATTTTTTTTTTCTATAGTCCCTTATTATCTCTGATTTTCATTTTTTTTGTTCTTTTTTTCTTTTTAAAACAATTTCTTTAACATTGTAGACCAACAGTACGTATATATAACATTTAACAATTTTTACTAATAACCGACATCATCTCTTCTTTTTTTACATCTTCTTTATGCGAATATATCTCGCATATTATGTTTTTCTATCGAGTTTAAACGAGAAGAAAAGTTGAGACTCTCTTTTTATTTACATCATCAATGATATTTCATCTTTTAAACGATGATCAATTAAATGATTCGTGTAAACTTCGAAATGGATTATTAATCCTTTCAAAAAGAGATCGAACGTTTAATTAATGTTATCTAGTATCAACAATAGTTAACACAAGATTATTACTTCATCCACTTCTTCTTCTTCTTCTTCATAATTATTATTATCATTATCATCAATGTCTATTATTAATCCGACACATTAGTTCCACAAATAATTTTTCGCAAAATATCACGTATTTTGTCGTAAGTTGCAAAACTGATGCCTACCGCTATTGGACCCTTAACCCAATTCATACTTAATCCTTTAAAGAAAGCCATCAGTCCTTCCTCTCTAAAAAAAATGAAAAAAAGAAAACCAAAAGATATGGTTTAAATATTTCATTGAATTATTTACAAAAATTATTGATAAATATTAATTGTACTAATATAAAATCAGGTTTATAAGTTTTTAAGTAAAAATTCTCATCAAAAAAATAAAATTTAAATTATAATCTTTAGGATGATAATCAAAAAATGAACGAGTTCCATGCAGGATAAAGTAACAAGAATTGAAACTTGATATGGAATATGTCAATAGATAAATATTTCAATATCTTACGTGTATATTTTGACTATGGTTGAGGTAACCGTTTGATAGTGATGATTCTTTACTGCCGAAGTTTGCATTCTTCTCCTTACAATATCCAAAGGATAACTACTAGTTTGGCCTACTACTCCAGCAACTGCACCACAAAGGAGTGACAAAGCAGTTGTCATTCCAGGGATTCCCGTTGTGTACCAGGAATATTCTAATTAATAACGGACAATCACATTTTAATGGTAATAATAAACACAGGAATCAAACTTTTAAATGTTTTTCAAGAGAAAGGAACAAAGGGGATAATTGATAATAATTTCTTGAAAATATTGTTTATTCAAAGAAGAAGACAAGACAACGATAATGATAATGATAATGATGATGATGATGATGATGATGATGATAATGATAATGTTTAGGAAATTAAGACTCACCTGCAACTAGGTGCTTCAGAGTATCATAAGTGAAGAAACTTGTTCCGGCATATGGTATAACACCTAACATCGTTGGTGTAAAACCACGATAAAAAGCCAGGAAACCTTCCTCCTGATAAATCCTTCGAAACATTTGCCTTAAAGTTTTGTACTCGCTCTTCAAGGTCACCGCCATTCGAGCACGTACGAGATCAAGGGGATAAGTTAAACCCTGTGACGTAACACCGGCTAAAGAACCAGCCAATAACCTTTTTACGGGTAATGTCCTGAATATAAAAAAAAACAATAATTTACGTGTATTGGAATGTATCGAATAAATTCATCCCCTATTTTTTTTTTTTTTTTTTTCATTAAATTATTTATCAAACGGATGGATGGATTATGGATAACAAAAAAAAAAGTTGAAGATGAAATTGATAATTGATAAATATTAAATCTTGTTGAAAATAATTCATCATGTATGAGAGATTGATTTTAATTTATTTGTGTAATAATATAATTATATAATAATACAATTTATTAATTCAAAATAATTAATAAAATAAAATAATATGTATTATATTTAATTACATTATATTATTTTTTAATAATTTTTATTATTAAAAATTAAAATTTATATTTTTATGAAATATAATTAATGAAATGAGGGCTTTTGTTTCTTATTTTTATTCAACGCCCATTTCATAGTTTCCAGCATAATAATATATATATATTAATATTAAATTAATGATAAAAAAAATGATATAAAAAAAAAGGAATCTTATATTATGAGAATGATTAAATTGGACGATTGATGATCGATTATAATATTTATTTAAATTTCATCTTACGTTTCTGGACTTCCGACTTGGAGGATCCTCTTCCATTGTTCATGAGCCGTAAATTGAATCGCAGCATATGGCACAATCCTAACCATCGTCGCACTGTTACCTCGCCACAAACTCAATAGTCCTTCGTTTTGAAATGAATTGATAAGGAAAACTAGAGCAGCTTTCGCCGAGTAAGGTTGTTTCGAAATTTGAAAATTGATCTTTGTGCGATCTAATGGTGCTATAACTGTCTTTGCTAAACCACCGGCTGTTGCACCAGCTAATAAACTGGTCCATACCCTTTGCACGTTCGATATGTTCTCCTTGCATTCTTCTTTTTTCTATTAATTAACACAAAGCACACACATACACCCACATACACAATTATTTATATAAAATAGTACGATATATTACAATACATATATGTTATACCCAGTTAACACAAAACGTTAATATGACGTACGATTTACGTAATTTTTCAAAAATGTGTTAACTGGGTAATTTGTAAATGTATATTATTATATAATTTTTTAAATATCTTAAAATATTATTTTAAACATATTGAAAAAAGTAATACAAATATTCGGTTGGTGGTAAAAATAATGTCGGATTTTCCCATTGAATTGTGACCAAAAATCCGACATTTCTTTTCCCATCAACCCAACAATATTTAATCCCTGTGTATTATATCCAAACATTTTGTAATTTATTCTCAATAAATTTAAATTTTGATTTCATATTCACTTTTTAATACCATCCACACACACACACACACACACATACTCATATATTTCAAAAAATAATATCTTAATAAAATTATTTCCAATTTTATCTTATAGAAAAATAATATATTAACAATCCAATAATATAATTGAAGCTAACAATAAATTAATATAAAAATGATGATCTAGTAAAAATTGTCTAGCCAAGCTTCTACTTGTTACCCTTAACCAGTTTCATTTAAATCAGTAAAGTCAAATATAACGTGGGTATGTGGTTAAAAGAAAAAATATATAAGGGTAATCCGTTTGGGAAAAAGTCAAACAACGTGTGCTGTGTTTACTTCAGAGAGAGAAGTGTTAAAAAGATAAATACAACTCCCCTTTGGTGTAGTATCAAATAATATCAGAATGTGTACTAGGTAGATAAATAAATTCTTGAATTCCATATAAAAAGATACAATAATATAAAAATATAGACACACACAGCAGACACATATGCACACATATATAATTCAAAAATATTACATACCGTAGTTTGATCCAAGTTAATATCGGATCGTGACGAGGATGTAGAATGTGTCATGGATATCGTACTAGTTTGTTTGACATTACCATGAATCCTTTCTAATACTACTTGTCTATTTTCCACAGTACTTGCTCCAACGTGTCCGCTCATCCTTTTTGACCATTCATTTTTAATTTTGTATGTTTCGGTGATAAACGATTCAGCAAAAAAAAAAAAAAAGAGACAGGAAATTTCAGTAAAACAGCAGCACCTTGAGTGGATGATTTATTTCCTGTTTTATTGGTCGCCAAGTACTACGAAAGAATTATTTTTTTTGTTATTACGATTTTCTACGCTTTATGAGACAAAACAATAATACAAATTAACGAATGAAATATAGAACAATGATTTATTTTCAATATCGTTAAGATACTAACGGATATGTAATACTTTCAAAATGTTCTATCAAAACAATTTATATTTATATATTTTTTTTTCAAATCACTTTATCATACAAACATCTTGGTGAAAGATAATTATACATTGATATGTTTGTTTTCTATCTTTTTTCCTCTTTCTCTCTCTCTCTCTCTCTCTCTCTCTCTCTTTCTTTAATTATCTATTTATTTATGTAACTTTTTCTACAGGGTATCTCAAAAATTATTTTACCAAAGTAAAAAAATTTAAAATACATTTCTATTAATACAAAAACGTGTATACGTAATCATGTAAATGAGTTACATATTTCAAAGTTACTTTTATATGTTTCGGATAGATAATGGTTTTGGGATAACATAAATTCAAGTAATATTAGGTTTCTCAATACTCGTGTCAATTTCAAAGAAAATTATTTGCAATTATTGCGTCGTGTTATAATATTTTTAAACGACATAGTAAATTGGACAAATTCCTATCTAAAAATTAAAATAGAAGATTAAATATTATGTAATTTTATTGATAAAGTAACTTTTAGGACACCCTGTATATCAAACACATCAAGGACTTATCTATCTCAATAAACATATTTTGTAATATGTTTCTATATAATTCATGTAAATAGGAGAATTTATTTAAAATAAATTCAATGTTAAATTCAAATTTTGATCGAACAATAATAATAATTATTATTATTATTTATTATCTTAACCGTATTTATATGTACAGATAAGATCTGATTTAAATTATTAACTAGATACATAAGGATAAGTGTTGTGATATACTTGTGGACTTTGTATTATACGTAAACAAAAACTATATTAAAAGCTAGAATATTAAAAGTTGATTACAGATACGAATTAAGAAATACTATTACGAGACACCAATTTCGTACGGTTAAAAACAAAATACATCATGTTTTTATATACTAGTTGTATAATCAGTATTTTAATTTCTTTAAACTATGATCATTATATTAGATGTAATAATCGTAAAATGATAGATAACGTTTATCTTTTACAAGTCAAAAATATAATTGAACAAAATTATCTCAAAAAAAAAAAAAAAAAAAGAAAATTGAACTAATTGTATATACCTCGTATTAAACGAATTTGATTATATCAGATAAGTATAGAACAATAAATTATGCAATATAGTATGAATTAAAAAAAAAAAGAAGAAGAAGAAGAAGAGAAAGAAAAAATCAATGTATTTTGAATTTTGAACCGAATTGAAACAAATATAAGTATTTAAATTATACTAAAAAGAAAATATTTCTAAATAAAATATTAAACAAAGTATTAATACGTTTTACGTACACTTTGAAAATAATTTACCAAATAAATTTAGAGAGAGAGAGAGAATAGTTGTTGTTAATGTAAATTAATAAAAACAAAAAAATGTTTTTAATTAAAGATACAAGAGGACATTTAACAATAAATAGATTCCCCTAACAAGCCAATGCAAATATATATATGTATATATGTGTATATATTATGCATGCATCTAAAATGCTAATGACTAAAACAAGGCCGTCTAGTTAATTTGTTTTCGGTAATAATACGAACTTTTGGCATCGGCATAAATTCATTTAAAATGTAAAAAATAAAATAAATCTTTTTGACAATTCAATTATCATTATTTGTTTTTCCTCAAAGATATTAATCATCGTTTTAAATAACAATAATAGTTAAATCGATACGAGTATTATTATTGTTAGATTTATATTCTTGATAAATTAAAAAATATTATTTATTTAAATTCATTATTTATTTAAACATATCTAACATTGGCAAAATAATAAAAAAATTAAAAATTAACGATAAGTATAACCATATTATTATATACTAAATACAATTAATTTTATTTTCATGCATTTATTATACAATTATTGAAGTAATTTAATTTTGTATATATTTTTTTTTTTTTTATTAAAAATATACTCAACAATATTTTTCTATACTTTCATCGACTGTATTTAGAATTAGTTCATTTTGAATTTTCGTACCATATTAAAATCGATAATCGAATACGCGATTAAAGTTTATTTTTAATTCACATTTCAAATTGATTTATTCAGTTTAATTGGAAAGATAAGAAAAAAAATAGATAATCGCATATCACACGTGGTTTAACATAGAATATATTTGTTTTTCAATTTATCTTTTTATCTTTGAAATATTTCAATTATATCTAAAAATATCATCATTTTCTTATACCTTTAATCGTAAGAAAAAATACAAACAATTTTAAGAAAGATACGATAAATCTATCATCGAGAAAAATCATCTTATTATTTTACATACGATACACATACACTTACACATATACACATATACGCATATTCAACACACAAATATATATAACACATGTATATCGGATACATATACCGATCGATGATCATCTTACGTCAAAGAGCAATTACGTAAAAGAGTGTTTAGACCGAAACTTTATTAAACTGACAAACAACTAGCTTTTCTATGATTAATCTATATACAAATAAATTAATTAATACACGAATATTTATATTATTATTATAAACAATCATCTCTGATAATTGTATGTGTAAATAAATGTAATTTTATGTTAAAGATATGGGTGTAACTCGAAAAACGTGACAAGAAGACAAACGTGCATATATTTATGCATATGTCCACACACATACACACACATACACACACATATATATGTATAATAAATATAAATACATATGTACATGACACACGTGCCTTATCATCACCGTATAACATTGATAGAAAAAAAAAAGAAAAAAAAAAGTATTTTAGTGCGTACGAGAGGAATTATTTTAACGAGTTCCGTGAGCGTGCATGCTGTAACACCAAGATGATCATGATAAAAATAATAATAAATTAATTTTCGTATATACAAATTTGTCACCTTTCACTAATTGGCAAGATCAAAAAATTTCGAGCCTCGTTAATAAAATCTTTTTAATTTTTAATTTTTTTTTCATTTTTTTTTTGTTTCATAAAACTCGAAAGATTGACTAAACAAAAAAAATTAGACTCGGTAACACCTTTCGACCCAATCCGCGTGGATTCGATTTATTTTCATATAAATTTTGTTGAAAAAAAAAAAAAAGAAATTAATTTTTTTTTCATTACTTTTCATCTTTTATCTATTTTTTTCTTTTCCTATCTTTTGTTCAAAGTCGAGATTAATGGGAATCAAACGAGAAAGGATTACATCTATTTTTAAACTTTTAAATACCACATACATATTCTTTCTCTCCTTATTCTTTGCATTCTTAAACCTCCTCATATTTCTTTAGTGTTTGTAAGAATTGACGTAGAGAAAAGCTATCCGAGATACAAATAGTATTTTCTCCTTAGGGACAAAGAGAACGATTCCGAAATGATTCTTTCTAGTACACCACCCAGAAATTGCGACACTTTCATTGACATAATCATCCTTACTGGTGATATTACACAGATAAATAGAGACAAACAGACTAATACCTATATAGATAGATAAATATATAGATAATTAGATAAATATATATATATTTGTATTACTCCTTTCATATCTCTTCTTAATGTTCATTCACTCGTTCCTCGATGAGATTCAACCTCAAAAATAATAAACTTACACTTGAACTATTTATATTTTAAATGCATAGTCATTGACCGACGACAACATAAAACGAGCCTAAACTGAGAAAAATGATTGATAAATACATACACAGATGCAATGATGCTCTTGGTATGTTTTTTCTCTTCTCCACCGCGATCTCGTACCGCGACTAAACTCTTTTTCACATATATCACAACCAAATAGTATATATTATATATATGTATATATATAATACATGTACTCGGTTTTCTATACGACGACACACAACTATGACAATCTACGATTGCGTGGTAACATTTAAGAATGCAAAGGAGTTTCAGAGAAGTATATGTTATAAGCAAGAAAAAGTAAGTTAGAAAAAGATAGATAGATGTAGTTATGTTTTTTGACTTACGTGCGTGCTCAGCGGAGAACGAGAAATGTGCTTCTGTCGTACTCACATGACCTTCGCTACTGCATTAACCTTATGTATTTGTGATAGATGACGCTGTTGTACTCATCGTACGTCAACAGGTTCCATCTCTGTTTATCTTTCATCAATGACATTTCTCTTATTCGCCGATATATTCCTTAACAAATTCATTTATTTCATGGTAATTTACCGACTGAAATCGGTAATGCACGAGAATGTCGTTAAAGTAGAAATTTTTATTGGGTTTACGAGAATACCTTTTTTATCGACGTTCATGGTAAAATAAATTTATTCAATCTTTGTTTTAAATTCAAAACAAATGAACGAAGATATAAAATGTCATTGAAATGATTAAATAAAGTATAAAGAAATAACAGAACATGAAGGTTTTTTTTAATTTTATCTAACAGCAGATGATGTAAATTAATAGTAGAGTTCTGTTTTATTGTTTTAGATGATAATAAGATTCCTTACTGTTTTAAATAAATCGTATTTCAGGGGTTTTTTTTTCAAAGAAATTTTTCTTTTTTTTTTAATACAGGTAACCCTCCTCTAACACGGTAGATAGGTTCCTAGAAAATTCCGTGTTGTATGAGACCCAAAGCCTGTACAAAAAGGGGGGTTTGCACTGTAGAAGTATAGTGCTGTACAAAGGTTTTTGCAATTATCTTATCGTGTAAGAGGGAAACCGTGTTATAAGATGCCGTGTTGTAGGAGGGTTCCCGCAATTTACGAATCGTGTTGGAGCGAAACTGAGTTGTAGGAGGGCTACCTGTAGAGGTAATCCTCTAACATAGTAGAAAGGTTCCTAGAAAATTCCGTGTTATGTGAAACCGTGTTGTATGAGACCCAGAGCCAGTACAAAAAGGGGATTTGCTCTGTATCTTTAAAACGACTGTAGAAGTACAGTACTGTACAAAGGTTTTTGCAATTATCTTATCGTGTAAGAGCGAAACCGTGTTATAAGATGCCGTGTTGTAGGAGGGCTACCTGTACTTGTACATATATATATATATATAAGAAATTGGTATCAAGAGAAGATTGTGAAAATCGATTACTGAAGTTTTTCGCTAATAGGGACCAAGACAAGAGAGGCATTATGTGAGTGTGTGTGTGTGTGTGTGAGAGAAAGAAGCTACTTTTAAAATAGCAACAAATTATAGAACAAAACGGTGCATATTTGATCCAAATTGGACAATTTGAAACAAGTTAAATAAAGTTATGAATTATACGTGAAAGTAATGGATTTCTTTTTCCCCAAGCTAATATATATTATTGGAAAGAAAGATTAATGCGATTTCGTGCAAACTATCGAGCCACGGCATTGCACTGTAATAAATACTTGCATAGTAATAAATTCAGTTAAAACGAGATGGTTTTTCTTTTTTTCTTATTCTTTTCTTTTCTTTTCTTTTCAGATGGGTTTCGGAATCGGTGTTTCTCTTAAACGAATAATCGATGAGTCTTGACATTTTCTTCTTTTGTACATCGAAATCCTTTCAACGTGAATAACTTAAAAGAGTTATTATTAACACGAATTATCTTTCTCCGTGAAAATAATGAAACACCTACACGCATAGAAAGAAAGAGAGAGAGGAGAGAGAGAGAGAGAGGGTCCTTTAAATGAGAGTCAATTGATGTTTCTCGTATATACTTATCGTATCCTAGTTAAACAAATGAGATCACAATACCTGGCTAATGTTAATAACGGACATCCCCGTTGAATGAGAAATTCAGCGTGAAAGATGTGTAAGATGGTCGAAAGATAAATTTTACTAGAGAGAAACTGGGACGGATTTTCCCTTATAAAAGCTAGTCCTGGTATATCCGATAGCATAGTTCTCGAGGAAACCTTCTAGTGGATCAACATAGATCATCCTTGGTCATCTTGAAACAGTCCCTTCGAAATTACGACTTAACCAAATAAAAAAAGATATATTATAACTGTAAGTATATATACTTATTCAATTACAATTAAGAAAAAATAATTCTAAGCAATTGTATTGAAAAAATAATTCAAATTATTTTTAATCAGTATAAATATATATATATTTTTTTTTCTAATAATGGGTTGGTGGAAAAAAAATGTCGGATTTTTGGCCACAATTCAATGGGAAAAGCCGACATTTCTTTTCCACCAACCCATTATTAGAAAAAAAAATATATATATTTTAGTATCTATCAGTATATATATTTATACTGATTATATTTATACTTAATTATACTTATACATATACTTACAATTATACTCAATTATATTTATACTCAATATATATCGTTGAATACTAATTCTTAATATTATTAATAAGGATTGCAACAGAATTATGTCAAAATTACACACATACGAAAATTCCAAATAATTGATCGCAAGTACCTGGATCGTTTATTTAAAACGAAATATTTCAAAAAAAAAAAATAAAGAAGGAATAAGCAAGGATAAATTAATCTTAGAACAAATTGAATTAAGTTTTTAAACTAATAGAAATAAAAGAGAAATGGAAAGGTCGATCGAATATCGATATATTTTATACGCGTTCGAATGCGATAGCTTGCCCCTTCCCCCTAACCCCCCTAACACGTTTAAAGGATTTATCAAGCCATCGTAGTTAGCTTAAATCCATTTCGACGTTTCCTCATTAGTATTTTATACCAGGCGTAAGCGTTAACGAGAAGTAATTTAAAATTGCAATAGCATTCGTCCTACTCCTAGAATCGTTCGATTTACACGAGCGTATCCAATCGGGTATACTAATGCAACCGGTTAAACGTAGAAGGAAAACCACGTTTGATTTTAATTCGGTTAATTTCATCAAATTTACAAACGTTTGTATAATATATATATATATATGTATATATATGTATGTATATATACACACACATATAGGTATTGATCAAAAATATTTAGCCACAAATTAAATTTTCTTATATTATAATATTCTTCATTAAATTAATAACAAACATTAATTTATTTAATTATTCTTATCAAATGTATACTATCTTCCATTCGAGTTTAATACTATAAGTACATATTGTTTATCGTGAAAATTAAATAAGTGTATATATATTATATGATAAAATATAAACAAATTAATATTAATATAATAGTTATCTATTTTTTTTGTGTTCTTCAATATTCATACATATATTAAACCTAAAATTGTTAAAGAAATTAATGAAATATTAATTAGAAAAATTAATGAAAAATTTCGATACTTTGAACGAATCACTTATACGAATATTAAATAGAACGAATATATTTGGAAAAAAAATATATTCAAAGAATTTGTATAGAAAAGTTTAAAGTAGATTTTCTACAATGAAGATGAAATATATGAATAGATAGATGATACTATCTAGAATCTTTGAATGGATAATAACCTAAGATGCAATTTACCACCCCCGTTTCTATCTATCTCCCTTTTTCTCATTCTCTTTCCAAGTTTAACCCGTTTCACCCCTTTCACCATTCGTCCTTCTCGTAAGCCGAAGAAACGACCCTGTTTCGTCTCTATGCAACAGAGATGCTGGTCACGTTTCTTATCCTTGGGACACTTAGTAGCACTTACTCTTATCTTAATGACCAGGGACGCGCGTAGCGTTAATGGTCCCTTTAAAATTAGCACGACGGGGAGGGTGGTGTTTTCGGGCACTCTAAAAAAAATCCTTGAAAGAAAAAAAAGATAATATATAAACGCCTTTCGTTTATTTTTATCTATTTATCTATTTATCTATCTCTTTCTCTTTCTTTCATTCTTTATTTCTTTATTTTCTATCTTTACGTCTTCTTCTTAAGGAATTTAAACCTGGCAATTAGAACATTTGAAAGACACTGATTATTTCTTAACACGTTGACTGCCATGGGGGTCACCGGGGACCGACACTCAACTTGACAATGATTTATATATATAATTTAAACAAATGACAATCGTGAAGTCACAGACAATTTTTATAAAATCAGTGTGACATTAAACATGTTAAAAAATGTTAATTTTTATCTTTAATTTTTCTAATACGTCAATTTTCAATACAATTGAATACTATATTATAAATGAACATTTATTTTCTAATTAATTCAACACGAAAGGATAAATACAGGAAACTATCTTTTTCTCGCAACTTTTAATTTAAATGTTCCAATTAAAAGATTTGTTATTGGAAAGAGAATAATTATATTCTACACGTTATTATTTTGATACGCCAATTTACAATACGATTGAATGTTATATTAAACGAACATTATATTTTATAATTAATTCAACATGAGATAATTACAGGAAACTATATTTTGTCTTTCTTTAGCAACTTTAAAAAGAATTTCAACGTGGCAATTGAAACGTTTGAAATTCTAAAGACCATAATTATTACTTCCGATATTTTTATTTCTTCATCTTCTTCTTCTTCCTATATTATTTGTTTTTTTTTGTTTTTCTTCAATACCTAGGACGAAATTTGCATTATGATGAGAGAGAATAAAAAAAGGATTTTCTTTTTTTTTCTTTTAGAGTTTCTTGATTTTACATCGAATATTAATAATAATAAAAATAATCATATTATCGATTAAGAATAATATTTCAAAAGTTACGTATGGAATAAACCTTGAAGATCCTAGAAAGTTAAAAAAAAGTTAAGCTCTTAACAGAAATCAAATAACGGAGGAGTGCATTTTTTTGTTATCGGATCGTTGAACCGACAAGTCAACCGTGATAAACTTTCTGGCCTATTGTTTTCAACATCGGTTTATTGACCATCATCTCTCGAGCTCTCGTCGTTTAGTATAAATCCCCTATTGTCTTCTTATCGTAGTATAATATCTTCCTTAAAATCATTTTAATAACAATAACAATAACAACAGTAACAATTTCCTTTCTTTCGAAGTAAGTTGAAATATAAAAGTTAAAAGATAGATTAAATGAAAAATATTTCTATAATAAATACACACACAACTCTGATGCATCCATGTATACACACGCACGTGAAAGAAAAATCACGAATTAAAATAAATATAATAATAATAATAAATACTCTATAAATTTTGTCTTCGCTTATTTTGTCTCTTTTGTTTTGGGGGGTTGGGGGGTTTGGAAATCGATCGTACCAAGTCGGCAGGTCAATAAGACACGAATTAACTCGAGTTAATGGGAAAGAATGATATAATAAAAAAGTCTTGATTTAATTATTCCATGTGTCTTTCACAATTATTTCAAGACAGGTCTCTGTCATATAACTAGAATCGGTTTACTCATCTCCAATTCCACCTTCACCTTTATATTCACCTCCTCCTCTTTCTCCTCTTTCTCCTCCTATCATCAAATCGAAGATTTGAAAAGACGTTAGTCTATTTAGACGTATGCCAATAAATTGACCTACGTTGTTCCACTTTGTCCTTCTTTTCACGGATTAATTAACTGCAGTATTTTACGTTAATTTAACGTTTCAATCGTTTCAATCGTATTACTGATAAAATCTACATTTTTTATCTGTGAAAAAAATAATTAATAGTTATAACACAATTGTGTCGATATAATTATGACTTTGTATTAAATTTTTAAACAATATTATTTCATATTCATTCGACCGATGTTAATAATATTTTTAATATATCGTTATTATTATAATCAGTAAAATTAGAATAATTTGTCTTATTTTTCTTTTCCTGATCAATAATCAAAATTAATAATCAAAATTAATAATCAAAATTAATAATCAAAATTAAGTAACATTGTATAAAATTAATTGTTTCATTTAATTTAATTGTCACAATTGTCAACACGTATATGTTTATCACCTATTATATATGCATATATTAGTATTTATATAAAATATGTCTAATGTATTATTGATTATAGAAAAAAATGGCTGTTGTTATTGGTGCAACGATTCTACTCGTTTTATCATTCCTAACAACGAACGTGTTGTGTCAGACCTTTCAATATAGTCATGGATGGACGAACGGTAAACGCACACCCACGGAAGTTACTTCTCAATTGTTATATCCGGATTCATCCTGGATGAAAAATACTTTAGACTCGCAATTCGACAACCTTTCACCTCAAACTCGTTACGAAATGCAACGAATGAAATTATACTATCAAGGAAATCCCTACGAACCTGTAAGTGTCTTATTAGTTCTTTCTTTTTTTAACTTAAATTCAAATACCTTTGACAAAGTGATACAAAATATGAAAAAAAAGAAATATCAGTCATTTTTTCCAAACGTCTTTTTACAATAGAATAATTTTTGTTTTCTCCTATAGTAACATAAAATTGTTTAAATAACAAAACTGTAAGTCTTATTAAAATGATAACATATAAATACATGAAAATAATAATAACAATTGATTTTTCATTTATATTTAAATTTAATTAAATAATAAAAAATATTCGCTATTATTATAAAAAATTATTCTTGTAAAAGGATTAATTACAAAAGAATCATATTTAGTTTCTTCTTCTTCTTCCTAAAGCTGTGTTTCCTTCCTTGCGAGGCAAGTGCATCGAGAAAAAATCTCCGTGAACATCAGCAAAGAAAAGGATACAATTTCGAAGGTGGCAATAATATTTATCAAAAATAATTAATAAAAATATGTCACGAGTTTTAAGATAGAAATAATCGTTGATATTATATCGATTAAATATATATCTATCTATCTATGTAAAAAAAAAAAAGAAACAATTATCCGATAATAAATAAAATAAAATTATATTCCCTAATAATCGTGTAATTTCTCTCCCGATATATTTTAATCAAACCAATAACCTTTGTTAGTTATAAAAATATAAATAAATATAAATAAAATATCAAAAAAATATATATGTCACAAAAGAAACAACGTAATAAATTAAATCTATTTAACTTTTATGTTTTCTAACAAACTATTTGAGACAAAAAAGAAAACGAATTTGCAATGTAAGAAAAATCTGAATAAAAATAATCAAAATAGATAAAATTGGATAATATACATATACGTGTTATAGTATCTTATATAATAGTTCATAGATTTCTTCAAGCAGTCCAGTTTTCATCGAGTTCTATTGGAACGCTTAATTAAGTTTTCGTAGTGGTAATTGGACAGACGGTTCGATAGGATAGATCACGAATCCTGTTAGTGTTATATCTTTCTCTTTCTCTCTTATACACGTACACACATGAATACACATATACTAGCATTTCGCAGGGTATTTTGTCTGTCAACGGAAGATGGAGTGAAACTCAGGCGAGTAGAGACACCCGCTGAGTCCATGGATTACCACCCCTACCAACAACTTATCCCGAATTGCGACTCACCACTTCGATTTCACGACCGATATTAGAAATTATCAATATATATATATATATATATATATATATATTTTGTCTCTCTGTTTCTACAAAATATTCGTCACTTCGAACACAGTTTTAATTAATAATATAATATATATAAGAAATTGAATGTAACGATAAATATATTATAGTAACGTTAAATAAATTTCAATACAATAATTATTTAACGTAAAGTTAAAATAGGGAATACTTTTGATACCAGAAAGGTCACCGAGGTTCAGAGTACCATTTGCACTTACTGTTATTGCTGTGCTTTTTTTTCTTTCTTTCTCTTTACGAATTATTTCATATAATTTCAATTGTAAAATGAACAATTAGTATATATAGTAAGTATTATAAATAAGTAAGTTTTTATTCCATGTATAGATTTTTACATCTTTTTACATAAACCTGGTACATGACAATCCTGTGTATCTGCACTTTTAATCTACACTTATCATTATACTTTAACTCTAACGCTATTCCTATTGCAATGTTCACTTAATCTAACTATCCTCGTTCCATTCTCAGCTTTCTTAAGTAAATATTTTTGTACTATTCTGGTACTACAATTTACCTTAAAATAGCATCTCTAATGCTTAAGATATTGTTTTTTTTTCTTCTATGTATTTCTTATATTCTATCCTATTTTTTATCTCGTTCCCTATCAACAGCAACCATTCTCCATGTCATACTCTTGCCCACCTTCTCTCCTCTTCCTCCTCATCTCCCCCTTTGGACCACGACTTGGCTATTTTTTCCAAATTCCCTGCAATAGTTGCACAACTCTATCGCCACTTCACCATTTAGTATCTCATTTAGCTTCCCCTTAATTAATATATATATTAAGAAATTCATATAATATTGAAGGTTTTATTTCCTAAACTGACAAACTACAAAAAGTTATTCCCCGATAATTTTGATAACGAAAGATATCCCAGTTTTAATCTTTCTTAAAACGATTATTATTAGATTTTGTCGTCAATTGAATAAGTAAAAGATACTTTAGTTTTATTAACAAAATATTCCTAAAAGATTCAAATATATCAATGAACTGTTTATAATTATTTAAAGAAATTTCGTGGAATCTAAAGTAGAAAGTTGTATTACTAAATTATTAAAGACAAAATCAAAGATATGCTTTTTCTTTTTTGTTACTGTGAGAGGGTCACAGTGGTCATAGTACCAATCGACATTTAAGATTATTTAAAATGAAAATATTGTAATATATTTAATGTTTTGTTTTCTAACAAACTATTCGAGACATGCAAACGAATCAGAATTTGTAATTAATGAAAGAAATCTTAGTAAAAATGATTCAAAGTGACAAAATTAAAGCAACACCAAATTTCTATATAAAAAAGGTCACACACACACACATATACATAGAGAGAGAGAGAGAGAGAGAGAGAGTGCAGTTTCCATCTGCACTTACGATTATTGCTATGATCGTCGTCAGTTAGAGTATACTATACGTAAGTACTTACTTACACATAACAATCGGCCGTGCCTAATGCACTTAAAACTTAGCTGTTAATCGGAATGGCAATTAGGCGAGGAGGAGACGGCACACGGAACAAGTTTAATCGCATTAAATATTAAAACGTCGTCGCGAAACTGCGAAGCTAATGCTATGACTCCCCCTCTTGACTATAGTTTTCTCTCTCTTTCTCTCTCTCACTTACTCATTTTCTTTTGTTATGGTGTACACGCGTGTACACGTGCCTAAAACATTCTAACATCTTTCGATATACTCTTGGGAACGTAAGTAACGAATGGTTTTATATTGGTTTTTCTTCTTTCCTTTTCTTTTTTTTTCTTCTTCTTACACGTGGATATTTTACTTCGAAACAGTCTCTCTCTGTATGTGTATGTGTGTGTGTATGGGGGTGATATAAACGAAAATAGAAATTAATTTCAATCGATCATGCAGATGATTGTTGGAGTAATTAAAAATTTGTATTATTTTATCTCGTATTAAATATATAAAATAATAGATAAAATATATATGATAAAATAATTATTCTGGTATATATTATGTGAAAATATAAATAAATGTATGTATTTAAAACAAATTTGTGTTTTACGTGTATCGATTAAAGTTATATGCACTTACAGGTATGAATATATATGTGAACGAAATTAGTAGTTGAAAAAAATATCAGACGATTAATGTGTCGTAATATTAAATCGTCCCATAAGTTTCTTCATTATTTTTTTTAGTATAAAATGTTTTTCTTTAAGTTGTATTTTATATTATTTTACTTAACGATATACGACTTTTATTTCTGTTATACCTTCCTCATAATACTATGGTATTTAATATTAACAAAATAATATAATAAGTATAAAAAGGTAATTAAAAAAAAGGAAGAAACTTATGGGACGATCTAGTATATCATATACAACTAGATATTTTTAAACTTTCGAATTGCACAATCCCAAAAGTAATATTTGTATTTTACGTAGAAATGAATTTTTAGATCGATATTATACAAAGAGTTTAGGTACGATAAATATTAAATGAACTAACGTGTGAGACACTTGTCATTCCTTTCTCGATATTCGTTTTTATTTGATTTTATATTTTATATATTTTTTTTGATTAATTATTCTTTAAGAAGAAAAAAGAAATAGAAGAGAGAAAGAGGATATCTCTCGCGAGAAGAAGCACTTTGGAAACAAGAGTATTATTAGCCGATAGGCGGAAAAGTGGGAGACGAGAAAAGAGATAGAGAAAAAGAGAGAAAGAGAAAGAGACAAAGCTCTTTCGTATAAATACATAAAATCAAGCAATCATCGTAAATGGCGGTGGTAGTAGTGGTGGTAGTGGTGTAGGTAATGGTGGTCGGGGTTGTTGAATCGAGAATACCTACAACCAACAACCGGTTGTTTTTTTCGTTCTGTCGTCTGTCGCCCGTTGTTTGTCCTACGACACGACACGGAGAAAAGCCTTGCTCGGTACAGTTTATGTTTAGAAAAAGTACGGTGAAATAACATGCTGGTGAATACGAGGTGGTGGTGGTGGTGGAGGTGGGTGTTAGGTAGGTTATAAACGTAATAAGCTCTGACAAAATGTTTGACGATGCAAGTCTACTACAGATCACGATCATTCCTTTTTCTCGATTACATAGGTACTATACCATATATCTACGTAGACCATTATCGTTATGTTAATACTATTAAAATGTTCGTTTTTATTTTTTTATTTTCTCGGTTTTTCTTTTATTCCTTCTTCAATCTTCTTTTACAAATGTTTGTTTTTTTATCAATCCTTTAAAAAATTCTTCTTTTTTAATTTCATTTTTTTGTTGTTAATATTTCAAGAAGAAGAAATAAATTAATAAGATTTTAAATTAATCGTAGAGGTAAGTAATATGATTGATCATTTAAATAAATGGGAAATAAAGTTGTACGTTTTTTTTTTGTCGTAAGAAATATTTTGTACAATTTTTCATAAAAATTTGAGATTTCAAATTATTGAAAATGATTGATAAAATAATTGTAATTCTAAAAGAAGAGAGGATATGAGATGACTAGTTGTAGGAGAGTGATTTGACGAATGAGTGTAAGAAAAAGAAAAGAAAAAGGGTCAAAAATAGGTTTGCTCGAGTGTTGTGAAAAAAGTATAAAATTTAAACATTATATTGCAGCTAAACGCGTTCTTCAAAAGTAAAACCGCAAACGATCGGATATACAGAGTGAGAAAGAGAGAGAGAGAGAGAAAGAAAAAAATACGAGTAGAAGAAAGATAAAAAAAAAAGGAAAGAAAAGGGGACCATTTTAACGGCAGGAAACGAACGGTGTTTAGAGACTATATTTTAGGAAACGCACCACTTAATGATCACGTAAATTGATCATCGGTTGTTCTTTTATTTGATCATAATGCCACCCGCCTAGTTTTTTTCCTATTTATGTGTTCTCGGTAAAAAACATGGAACACATTTTAAACATTTTTAAAAATCATACGTCCGAAAATATAAAAAGATAGAAAACATTTATTTACTTTCGTTGAAATTCATTAAACATAGACGATTTTTTGTTTATCATATATAATATAAATTAAAAAAAAATATGAATGTGTTTGTACGTTTGTATCGTATGAGTTCGTAAATTATTTACACGATTGCGATGAAATTTTTGTGAGTTATTTTTCACAGGTCTGATAAAGTTTATTTAAAGGTATAATCATTTTACAATTATTCTTTTATGTATTTTCTATAATTATTGATAAAATAGAAAAAAGAGTAAATGTTAGAGAAAGAAAGAGTGAGTGATTGAATACTTGGATGTGTGTATGTGCGTTTAATCAAAAACTCGTTTGTATATAAAAAAAAAATACTTGTGTGTTTAAAAAATCAATAAAAGAAGAGAAGAACGGTCATGTGCCGAGAAGTAATTGATTATGCATCATTATGAAATAAATCCTGACACGATATCATATTTGAAACTCTTCTCAATTTTATCGATCTAATGAAAATTATTCGCGTGAATTACGAACGCGTACATAAAGAATCCGATTTAAAATATTCTACAACGTTATGATTACCTATTAAATTTTTTTTATCGAAAATTATTCATATATGTTTAAAACAATAAACCTACAACGCGCGGAATCAAATGTTTAAAAAGATTAAAAATTATGATCAACTTACATTAGATGTACTTTGTCCTTATATCCAATACTGTCATATCCATATCCATAACTGCAGGTATCCATATATGCACATATGACTTTTCAGCACTACACACACTCGTTCACATATGCATATCACTTGCATAGGACTAGAACACGCACACACGTATACGCAACGCGAAATAAATGACGTACTTGTCTAATATTACTGTTACACCTTCAAACGCTCGAAGAAGACTATCGATTATTATGAAAAATAGTTACGAATACATTCGATAGGTACCGAACATACACGAAGGTCAATAACAAATCTAACGACGAAATGACAACGTTCGGTTGTCGACACCGGCCGAGGAGTGACGAAGAGAACCGAACGTAAACAAAACATTCTAACGCTCGTCTAATCCGATAGTTAAGGAATGTTTTTCTATGTGTAGTTAAAATAAACCTAATTTCTTAGAATTTCACCGAGAGATACAAACCTTCGTCTATCTTTCTTTCGTATAGATTATTATTATGTTTAAAAATTCTACTGCTGACCTACTTTTCTACTGATGACCTACTTTTCTTACCAGTGACCTCCTTTTCAACATACGTTTTCTATTTCTAATGACTAAATATTGTTTTATTTCTTAATATTTGAATAATTAATAAGAAAATTTATCCATGTATCGATCTCAAATCTAATTTTTCTCAATTACTATTTAATTCTTTCGACGAGTAATTACTCAGATTTAATATAAATGTTTATATATACGATTAATAAAATCTTTAATGAACAATTTTTCTCTTGAAAATCTCACAAATCTCGAGTTCAAAAATTATCGTAATCGTAAAGAACGAGGACACACGAGTCGTATTATTCGTGGAAACTTTTTATCAATGCTATGAATTTCAATAAACTAGCCTTGAAATTATTCTCGACTGAATGAACGAGATAACAAGAAAACAAAAGTCTCCTTTGCTCTCCCCCCCTTCACTCCTTGTTCCATAAAAAACAAACAACAAAATATAAGTTTTATCGTACGGGTGGTGTTTCAACGACACGCGTTTTCTATCAACCATATCTCCAACGACCAATCACGATAAATTTTCATCCTTTGAAAATAAATATTTCTCTTCCTCCTTTTCTATATATGCGCGTGTTTGTTTATGTGAGATTTTATATAAACTAGTTTTGAAAATAAAAAAATAAAAATAAAAATAAAATAAAAATTGTAGAAGGTTCTCTGATTCTTTAAAAATTCCAAAAACGATCCTCTTGTCTCGTTTTATCGTTGTCGGGGAGAATACTTCAAATTACTCGTCTGCGTCTATGTTGAAAACTAGAAAAACCACAATAAAAGAGAAAGAGAGAGAGAGAGAGAGAGAAGAGTTTACGCAGTTGATGATTACAGGGCGCCATCCATTTCTCGATTTTTGGGTGGCAAAGCTTCAACGATCAACGATTTAAAGTGACCGAGAATGATGGAGAAATGGATGACCGGAAATGACCGGAAATGACCGGAAATGATTGAGGTGTTCTAATTTCTTCCAAGTACTTATCATCCTGACAACGATGATGATAATAATATGACGTTTGCTATGAAAAACTTGTCGTTTAACTTTAAATGTCGTTTATTGGATACGTTGTTGTTGTTGTTGTTTGCCATAAACTAGACTACGTTGTATTTAATATCTAAGTGAATGAATTATATTTTTCATTGATTTTTTTTTAGGAAGAATAAAAATAAGATAACACTATATTTTGTTTATTATTAATTAATATGAAAGCTTGAATGTGTAGATCAAATTAATGAATAATAATAAAAATGTAACACTACTACTATTACGTGTATTATTATTAATTAATATAATAACTTAAATATATATTTTTGTAACTAACGACAAATTATATATTATGATTTATTATTGTATTATAATATAAAAGAAAAAAATAGTATCTGTGTGTGTTTTAGTAAATTTCAACAAGATTTTAATACTTTTTATTTCTACTTTGTATTTGTTAAATAAAATTTGATATTATTTTTCTATATGACACTATGATAAAAACTTGAGTTATTTAATTTGCAATATTAAATTTTGTAAAACATATTACAGTAATGAGTTATAGAAAAATTACAAAGACATTGAAATTAATATATTTTTGTAAATAATAATTATTAAAATAAAATTCAAAATCTTTCTTTCTAAATAAACAATTCTGTTTTGTTTAACCACAATTACTTATTAAACGTGAGAAAAAAGTATATTACTTTAGATAAGAAATTTAGTAAACCAATGATCTAAAAAAAGAAAGAAAAATATATCAACTAGGATAAAAACTTTGTGCGATAGATTTGACTTAAAAGAAGAAATATGACAAGGAGACCTTTTATTATTTTCTTTTTCATATTATTTCTCGAAAAAGAAATCATCTCTTTTTATTTTTCTTTACGGTTACACAGGGATATTTGTCCCCGAAATAATTGGGCGGGTCGACGAAGACGACGAAGACGACGACGACGACGACAACGACGACGATGACGATGACGGCTAAGACGAAAACGAAGACAACGACCCACACGGTCGTATTTCTCCTCTGCAATTACCGGCAGTAAACGCGGCCACATCCGGTTTAAAAACACACCTAGACGAAAGAATAAACGAGATTCTCTCTTATTTCTATACTAGTAGTAAAGAAAGATGATTAGGTTGATCGGAAGGGAAATAAGAAGAAAGGAGAACAAAATGAATACGGAAAAAACAATTAAATAAAACCATATTTCTTTTACACCGGACGTTATTAAATTGATAAAAAGAATACTACAAATATTTGATATAATATTGCAATGAGATTTGCTTTAAGATTTCATATCATCTAATTAATTAATACGAGATAAAGGATTATGTTAAAATTAATTTCATTTATCTGTTAATTAATAGTTAAATATACACATGACACGTGTAATTTAATTGATCATTATTTTTATCCAAGAAGTATAAGCGAGAACCTGATTAACGACAAACGTTCATTCATTTTTCACAGATTGATCTAATTTTGTTCTATCTATACATTTTTTTTTTGTTTGGTTTTACAGATATGTAAATTATATAATTATAATACTAACAATGTTGGAAATATTTAACAGAAAAATATTTGTTAATCTTCCTTTTTATCACTTGAATCAAATAAATCTAATAATTAATAATTCTAGAGTTAATTAATTGTAATTTCATTCCATACTATCTACATTTTTAAATATTACAAATATATCAAATTTTTCAACGTAAATGTAGTATGTGAAAAAATACAACATTTATTAAAGATTTATTTCAGTATATCAGATTCTTGGATATTATTTCATAAGTTTAACCAATTGGAATGTTTTTTTTGCTCTTTGTTTTTATTTAACATGTGCAAGATTGTTGTATTATATTAATCAAAGAATTAAATAATTTAAATTATAATATATAATATATAATATATTTAATTAAATAATTTATCGTATATAAGAAAAACAAAAAAATTAATAAATATTATTAAGATTATTATATTTGTACAAATACCTACCTCTCTGGGTGACGTATTTCCACGTAAGATGATCTTCCCAAAATTCTCGCAAATGGTTGAGATCACGTTTTACTCAGAGAGTAAAAGATTTCTTTATTTTTGTTTGTTTTTTTTTTTCTTTCCTGGATATGTTAGTCCCTAATCCAATCCACTTTTGTACGAGGAGTCTCAAAACGAGAAGATAGAAGACGAAAAGAAAAGGAAGAAAATGGGACACGTTCTTTTCTCAGGTAACACACGTTTCTCTCTATGTCAATCTTCTTCTCCCCGTTCAACCTTTTTTACCCTTATCCCTTCTCTCATCTACCTTTTTACTCTTCTATCCCCCTATAACCACCCTTTTTCCATCGTTCATTCCATCACCTATCTTCCTTTCCCTTTCTACAATTCTAATTTTCAACGTTGCAGTCAGCAAAATGTCAAACGATTTGCGACAAATAATTATTTCATCTCTCACTCGCATAGATTATTTTTCTCTCTCTCTCTCTCTTATTCTCATTCTTATTCTCTTTCTTTTTTACCCCAGAGACACTAATTTGCCAGGATTAAAATAACGTCTTGAGTGAAGTCAATTTAAAATATACCTTAAATAGATTCTTCATGGTTTATAATTATCACTTGAATCGTAATTATACCTGTCGAATATAATATACCCATTGTGTCTATATTTATACGAATACGAGTTATTGAATTATCTCGAGATTCCCTTATCACACCCTTTTCTTTTTATTCCTTAAATATATATCTTCTTTTAAATGACTTTATTTTAATATCTTTTTTAAATAAAAAATATTATTTAAATAATTATTAATATTAGTTTAATATAGCAAAGTAATTTTTATAATAAAATACTGGATTAATTTACATTTATAATAATATATTATATATTTTATATTTTAACTTTTTTCGATAAAGAATAAATAAATTTCTATATCTTATTTAATTCAATTTAAAAATTTAAAAAAAAAAAGGGAAAAGAATTATTTTCCAGACAATTTAAAAATAAAATCGAGATATATAATCGATCATAAATTTATATTAACGAAGATAAATATTTTCTCACGTTAATACTTTCTTTCATTTCATATTAAAATGATCGAAAATAAGATTTTTTAAAGAAAATTGTTCAGGTAAAGGTTACGACATATCGAACTTCTTAAAAAGAAGAAAAAGAGAGAGAGAGAGAGAAAAAAATGTAAAATAAATTCATTTTCTGGTAAAATGACGATAAAGAAGTTAAAAGAATTCGCGTTAAAAAAAAGGTGGGTGGAAGGAGGGGGAGGGGGTGCTGTCGTAAACCGATTTCACCTTATTCCAAGAACATATTTATACTCTTTTTCGCATTCACGAGATCACCATATCGATCGGTGAAAGAAAAAGAAAAAAAATATGACATATACATATATGTGAGAGAGAGAGAAAGAGAGAGAGAGGAAAGTCTTTTTAAGTTCTCATTTTACATAGTGACATGTGTGTACACACACAAAACAACAACACAACACGCCCTGTGTGTCGTTGTATAGGAAATGACACGCACGGACTACTTCCTTTTTCATCCTATTCATGCGTATCGATTGCCAACGAACGAACGAACGAATGAACGAACGTTTCGTATCAAATTCACAGGTCGCGTATGCGCGTGCCACAACTGCATATTATATATATATGTATATGCAAATATATATAGATAAATGCATATAGAGGAAATATGAAAGAACGTGTAAAATAATTTGTCACTTTCTGAACATTGATTTGAAAAATATTGATTCTAAATGTTAATTCGACTCTATTTTTTTTTTGTCGAGTTCAATAAATTATAATTAAATTTTTTCTAAAGGTTTATGTTATTTGAAAAAGATAAAATAATATATATATAAGAGGTGTGATCAAAAAGTAAGGTGACTTGTTTGAATTTTGAGGGATACTTACAGTCGATTTTCGTTTGGTTTTTTTTTTCTTATGTTGGTAGACTCGTCTTGAATATATTTTCACAGTTTCAGTTGTATACTATTTTTTGTTCATTTGTGAGAGGCTTAAAGGTTAGAAGTGTTTTACGTGTTCGGTAATTTTCTGCTGTCGGAAAAAATAGATTCGGTTTTGACGTCATAATCATATACCCATGATTCGTCACCAGTTATGACCCTTTTGAGAAAATCAGGATCATCGTTGATGTTATTCAACAGCTCCTTAGCGATGCTCGTGTGAAGATTCTTCCGGTCAAAATTATGCAGTTTCGGAACAAACTTTGCTGACGTGCGACCCATTCCCAAAACATCCCCGTCAAAATTGCTTGCCAAGAACCAAACGAGATGCCAAAATCATCGGTGACTTCTCTAATGGCGATTCGACGATTCCCCAACACTATTTTCTTCATTTTTTCAACGTTTTCATCAGTTTTTGACAGGCTGGAAACGTTCAGGGTGAGATTCGTCATTAACATCTTCTCGATCTTCTTGGAAGAGCTTGTACTACTTATAAACATTTTTTTTACTTAAAGTACTCTTACCGTATACCACTGTCAACATTTCAAGTATTTTCGAACACTTAATTCCATTTTTTAGACAAAATTTCATGCAAATTCTTTGATCCATTTTTTTTGACAACAAAAAATTGCCGAACACGTAAAACACTTCTAATGCTTTATGCTTTTCACAAACAAACTAAAAATGCCATGTGACTGAAATTCTGAACATATATTCGAGATGAGTGTATCAACATAAGGAAAAAAAGAAAACGAAAATCGATTCTAGGTATCCCCGAAATTCAAACATGTCACCTTACTTTTTGATCACATCTCGTATATAAAAATGAAATTATTATAAAAATAAAATAATAATTTGAAATTATTAAAAAAAAGGATGTACATATTAGGTTGGGGAAAAATGAAATCCATTATTTTTACGTTTATTTCAACGATAAATTAATAGATTTCTTTTTCCCCAAATTAATATATATATGTATGTATGTATGTATGTATGTATGTATGTATATATAACAACGTACCTGTATAAGTGCGAATGAATTATAAAAAAGTTGATTATATTTTGGTCGTGTATTGGCCGGTTAGATATTTTAATATCGTATTAAGTTTTCTTACGGGTTTTCTTTTCAGAGAATTTTCTTTTTCTTTTTTTTTTTTTCCTTTTTTTTTTTTTTCTTCATATATACAACATTACACGTAAGGTACATAACATCACATTGTTCATTATAATCAATAGTTTACGATTAATCTTATCTTAGGTTCTTCTTCCACTTCCACTTCTATTCTTTTTTTTCTTTTTTTTTTCTTTCATCATCCTAATCATAATTATCATAATCATCATCATCATCATCATAACCATCATTTATGCATTTATATAACTCGTCTATAATTAATTACGTTTATCACGTGATTATTTACTCCCTCACTCTCTCTCTCTCTCTCTCTCTCTCTCTCTCTCTCTCTTCTTGTTTTGTTTTATTTTTTTACTTTCTTTCTTTACGAAGATGCAAATTCGAGCAAGGAAACACAAAGGACGAATTACTTCGCGACATTATGTGCGTGTGTGTATATATATCTATATATATATGTATTATTATATATACTTATGATATATCTTAAGGACCGATTAAATTATGCGCGCGCGCGTGCACGACTATAATGCAAAACCGATGATATTTACATTTGGTGAGCCATTAAATTCGATTACGTCGATAATCGAAATTATTCGTTCGTTTCACGCGATCACTATACGCACGAGTAGCGAATACACACACATATACACACACATGTTCACACACATATGCACATAGCATACGTACACGCAAGCATCATTCATAATAAAGTGATTTTCATCTATCGTACAAGAGTAAATTCGTAATTACATCTACAATACTAATATATACACCAGATATGTCGACTTTTCGATCATTTCGTGTTTCTATTTCATATTATCTTTCTCTTTCTCTTCTCTTATACAAATAATATCAGAGAAAGAGAATAAAAAAGAGAGAGAAAGAGAGAGTAAGAGAGAGAGAGAGAGAGAGAGAGAAGAAAGTAAGATAAAATTGATGTTGATTGAATAATCGCATTTTCTTTCATCGAATCAACGTCGACTGAGGTGTGGGGGGGGGGAGAGTGTTGGGGAGGAAGGGAGGGGGGGATTCGTCAAGATCGACAATTTGAATTCTTTTTCTTATTTCATCTTCGATCGAAAACTATTATTTCTCTCTTTATCTTTCATTGTATTTCGTTCCTTGTATTTTTCCATATATTTTCTTATTATTTCACTTTCTCTAATAGCACCGAATATAAGCTGATATTTTTTAATGCGAATGATTAGGATTAAAATCATTACGATCGAACCTATTATGGTTTATCCGGGGAATAGAATTTGTTTTTTTTTTTCCAACAGACAAAAATGCGTTAAAGAAAATATCCTAAACGATTATTTAGAGGTTATCACGCGAACTTTTCTTTTTTTTTCTTTCTTTCTTTTATATATGTTAATCGTTAATTCCGGTTTCGATAATATAATTCAGATATAAATTAAGTTAATATCGTTAAGAATAATGGTTTTCTCTGTGCGTATTATTTCACTCGTTCTACTTGTTATCACGGCGAAAAATAATCTTACAACGATTTTAACGAGAACTGAATATTTATTTGAAAATAAACGATTGAACGTATTTTGCCGATTGTATTAACGAACAAAAAAAAAAAAAAGATAAGTATAACATCGTTTCAATATAAAAATGATCATTAAATGTAAATGAAGAAAGAAAATAAATTATCTTTATCGTAACGATTTGTCGAATTCATTCAAAATGGCCGGAAAGAAAGAAATAACTCGATCGATAAAGAAGGGAGTTCTACGTGGAAAGAAATCGGGTGTGTAATAAAAAAAAAAAGAATTTAAAAATCGGCGTATAAAAAAAAGAACTCTTATCTGAATAAAAAGTTATCTTTCTTTTTCTATATACCTCCCACTAAACTGTTTCTCTTATCGAACGAACGAATGAAAGTTCGAAGAAGCGAATAATCGTGCAAGAAATACGATAAACGAAGTCGTCATAGTCGTCGTTGTCGTCGTCGTTGTTGTTGTTGTTGTTAGTGTTGTAGTCGTCATTGTTTAAGACCACCGGACGAGTGTCCCCCGATTCACAAGAATCGGCACGGTTCAGCAAATAGGTTCGGCAAGAGGCTGAGGAGGCCCATAAGGTGAGGCCCACTGGCCCACTGGATGCGCCAACGCCGTGGGTGGTTGTTGCCTGTCCAAACCGGGTACCGTATTACCACCTGGATGACTCGACACTGTCGTTGGGTAAGCTACTTTATTGAGAGCCTCTGCTTGCAGTGACAGCATCAATCGATTAGCTGCTTGTCTCTCTGCTTCCCTTTCTTCTGCGGTTTGTCTCCTGAAAATTAATTCATTCGCTAACGTCATTTTAATAAAAATCCTTTTTTTGTTAAACGAGTATTGGACAACGACAACTAATTTTATAGTCGCACAAATAATTCGATAAAGGGGATATATGATTTTACAAAATAATTTTAAAATCTATGTAAATGTTCTTTGTCTTACAACGAAAAACAAATATCCTTGCTTTTACAATAAATTTCTACAAAGTGGATTGTTTATCTGATTTTTTAGAAAACACATTGTATTTTTTTATTAAAAGTTAGACAAATGTATAAAAAAATAAACGATGACTAGTTAGAACATATTTTAACACGCTGACGTTTATTGTGTTAGGTGTTTGATAATTTTACGTGAGATGAAATTTGGATAGGAAAAATGAAATGAATTTATTATTAACGTAACTTAAATCCTTTTATCTTTTTTGACGAGTGCTTAAAAAAATAATATACAATTATAATCATACGATTAATTCGACGATGGAGTTGTATTATAATAGTTTGGATCTGGTTAAGTATTATTTGTGTGTTTATGTGAGATGAAATTGAATAGAAAGGAACAAGTACGACGAAAAGAGGGGAATGAGCAACGATCTTTGGTTGGTTGGTTGGTTTGTTGGTTCGGGTTACAGGACAAACGTAATAAAGTTAATTCGATTCGTCGCTACTGTCACTACACGCTCGTCTAGTTTAGTCTCGAGGGTTATAACAAGGGTAGTGGTGGTGGTAGTGGTGGTGTCTGTTTTCTAGCATTGGATCTATTAAGAAGCCACAAAATGGCCGGCTTGTTGGCAACTTCGACAGACCTTATACACAACTACAAAGTATCTAAAAGTAAACTAGACAAAAAAATTCATATATCTTGTTCACATGTTCTATAATATAATAAATCATACGACGAAATTATACTCTAATTAGAATTACATTTATTTATTTATTTGGCAAATATTTTCAATAATTATTGATTATTTATAATAAAAATTCAATTAACCTTCCATCCCCGAAGCCTTTTATAAACAATGACCGTCATAAATTACGTTTATTTTAAAATGTCAATAAATTATTAATTTATTTTTACATTAGAAAACAATAATATTAATTTTATGTATTAAGTGAAAAATGTTGAAAGAGATATTGATCAAAAAAAAAGATAAAAAAAAATAAATGGTGCAAGTGTAATTTATTATACAGATATTGATTTAACCCTGACCGGTTTTACCTGAAGTGTTTTACAGTAACCTGCTGCCAAGGGACAAAATACCAATCCATTTTGGCCAAGCAATCCTTATCGCTAAGATCCGTCCTTCTCTTGTACTTTCAAGAGAGCAACTGATAAAGGATCGCCAACAATTAAACTCGAAAGTTATCCCGTCCGGTAGGCGCCAGCTAAGATAACGTAGCCAATCAGGGAACGAGTTGTACACGAGCCACGAGAAAACACAGTCGTTCCATTAGAGTTAATCTCCGGTCTTTGGTAATTAAACGGTTTCGTTGTACCTTTGTTCTTATCCGAAGATGCCGATCCTTTTTCCGCTATCTCCATTCCCTTTATTTATTTTTTTTTTTACCTTTATACTATTTCGCATCTAATCTAATTTAACTTTCCCAACTTTTTCTACCATTTCTATACTTTCTAAATTATCACACATTATTCTTCGAGAGTTGATAAATATTATGAATTAGGGAAAGAAACAGAAAATGGAACGAGATATTTTCTCTTTCATTTATCTTATCGAATTTTAATACAATTTAAGATACGTCAAGAAATCCTATATTTTCAAAAGAATATATACAGATAATAAAATTAATATTTTTTGTTCATTTACGATTTGATAAATATTAAAAATATTCATAAAAATTAGAAATTTAATGCAAGATTCTTTCATCGTTTATTGTATCTAACATTTATGTCAATATAAGGATATTTCTATAAATTAAATATTGTAAAACAACAAAACCATAAATATATAATACAGAAAATAAGATTACTATTTTATTTGTTATTCGATAAATAAAAATAAATATATATATAGAAGAAAAAATTTAGTTCTTCGCCAAAAAATTCATAAATATTATAAAAAAAAGGTTACTTCTTCTTGGAACAATATTTAATTTTTATTTTTCCATATTAAAGTTTTTCGAGATTCCTTATTTTGAAAAGATGCGTGCGTTAATCATTAAAGACCGGTGGCTCTTGTCCTACCTGTCTTCTCGAGTATTATAACGTGATCTCGACCTACCACCGATGATCACAAACTATTTATCTCTGTTTTGATCTAACCTTTCTCTTTTTCTCTCAGTTGTTATATTTTTTTTCTATCTTTCTTTAATTCTTAGTTCGTTCCTTTTAGCTCGATCTTTGACTGTCTGTCGCCTCCAACTTCCTGTGATCTTCTCCAATAGACGAGAAGTAACGAGATCCCAAGTCTCTTTCTCTCACGCGATGTCGTAATAATTGACTCTCCTCTCTATCACGAATTTCTCATTTCAAGAAAGTCTCTTTCTCTCTCCTTTTTATTCACTCACTTTTATTTTCCTTCCGTGCTTCGTAGAATAAACTTGGATAATATATAAAACTTCGAAGGATTCTTTATCGAAATTATCGAGAAAATATTTTCGAGTAATATTTAAATCGTACGAAATAATATTGGATTGGTGGAAAAAACAATGTCGGATTTTTGGTCACAATTCAATATATCCTACAACTAAGAAAATTTGTGTCATTTTAATCAATAGAGATTAATGATACAAGAAACCTAAGTGAAATGACAAACACAAACCTTTATTTATTTGTGTGTGTGTGTGTGTTATCTCTCGAACGTTAATCAATTTTAATTGATGAGATCGATATTAATCTTTCGCGATTGATTCGATTAATGTTATAATATAAATCATTATTATTTATCTTATAAATAAATACAGATCGATTTTAAAGAGAGAGATAGAGAGAGAGAGAGGGGGTTGTGTGAGGAGATGACAGTTCAATATTAAATTAATTATCAAATTTTCACGTTTGTTAAATATTAAAGAAAATATCGGCAAAGTTTCGATCAATCGTTGACATAAAATAAAATAATAAATATAAAAATATAAATAAAATAACCAACCGAGAAATTTATTAAAGAAAATTCTATTACACATTACGGATAATTATGTTTTATCCAGTTGAAGTTGGAGTTGTCCTATGATTAACGCGAATTAGATCGTAGATCGGGAAATCCATTGCGGTTACGCCAGTGCGCCAGTGACAGGTACGCCTACGCCCGTGCAAGTAATTAACGCGGTTAGCAATTAATAATTGAGGGCGCCGTGCCGATTACATTTTGCAACCCCGAACGTGTGTAGGACTGCTGAGTGTTCAAACTCACAGACTACTACAACTACTACTACTACTACTCTAACTCGCCCCATTTGCTCTCATGATACAACCGTATTTTCCTGCAACCTGGGACGCATTGTTCTCATTGTTACTGGAACATAATGGAAACGCGATTTTATCATTGAAAATTTTCTCTCATAGAATAAATTCCAAAAATTCTTTTTCACCATCGATATATCTATTACGTCATATCAAACTGTTGTTAATAATTTTTTTTTTTAAATATAAACATTATATTATCATTAAGCTCATAGTATTATGTAGCTAATATATTTTTTGTAGCAATCGTATTTTCTGCAACCTAGAATGCACATTATTCTCATTGTTATGAGAACATAGTGGAAATGCGATTTTATCATTGGAAATTTTCTCTCATAGAATAAATTCCAAAAATTCTTTTTCATTATCGATACATACATCTATTACGTCATATCAAATTATTGTTTCTATAATATTTAGATAAACATATCATTTTAATAATGTATGTTGATATAATTATTATGCTGTAACTTTAATTAGTACAACATATATTATAATATTTAATTAATATAATAATTAAAATATATATATATATATATATATATATATATATATTACGTATAGAGCTAATAATAATAATTATACAATATAAATATTTTTATAACAAATATAAATTTGTTTCAAATAATTTGAAAACTGGTATTCAAAAAGTTTTCCAAATATAAAACAATAATAAAAAAAAAACAAATCACTTCCGACAATTCCAAGATTTGAGATTCGCAAGTAACCACGAGATAACAAAAACTAAATATTTATAATCAAAGAAATGTTAGATAAAAACGAATGAACATATCCGATATCGACTACGAGAATTTGTTTGAGAAAATATACTAACGATATTTATTATGTTCTTAATAAAAAAAATTGATTATATTAACGTTCCGTCGCCGATCGTGCATACGATCAACATGATCAACATCATCAACCCGTCGGAGATGACATATTATTCTTTATCTAAAAATTCTAACCAATGCCAACATCTGATTCTTCAAAAATCATTCATCCGCTTGTCAAAGGATCGACGTATTTAATTAAAACCTTGATTAATACATATGTAAAACAACGTATAACCATTTCTTCGATCACACACGCAGCAGGTAGAAGATTAAATAAATAGAATTGAAATCCTTTTACATCAGAGATCAAACCAAAACTGGAATGTAAATCTTTTCATTTCATCTTGTTGCTTATCCTAAGAACTAATCGTACTCAACATGTTCATCTCGTATATGAACTAACACGTTGCTAACAGAGTTTAAGAACTTGTCGTTCTAGTTATGATAACGACTCGAATATTTAAAATAAAAAAAAATAAAAGAAACGAAAAAAACCCCGTTTCGAATAAAGTAGTTTGACTCGTTAGATTCGTATTTAAAATTTCTTGAAACAGTGATCGTTTGACACGTCTCGATCAAGAATGATCGATTATTAATTAATTCAATTCAGGTTATATCATTCTTCTATATTTTCTTAACATTTAAATAATAATAATATTTAATGAATATTAATAATAAAAAGAATAAATTATCATTGCAAATAACATATTTCTTTTTTTAGAATAATTTTTTTCAAATTATTTTAACAAGTCTTTAAAGTTTTTTTTAAGCTGTTAGTATAATTATAACTTTAATATATTTATGTATTGTAAGATTTGTTCTGTTAACCAATAATATTATTGCAATTTTTGTCCTGTTTATTTTTACTGTCAAACAAAAATGCAGAGATTTATGTTAGCCAACTTAATACATAGATAAAATATATTTTAAAGAATAATAGTAAATTTATATTAGTCATTGGAAATATTTATGAAATAAATCCGTTTAAATAATCTCGAAATAGAAATAACAATCTATCGCGAAATTGTTCGATTTCCTATTCTAGAAACTATTTAAAAATATTATAGTCGATTGTCTTACGATCCCATAAAAGAAAAATAAATCTTCTGAATATATACCGTTATAAATATTATACACGATTACGATCGATATAAACGATCTTTCCAACTAGTCTATCTATCGAACGATTGCTCCGTTAAATCCTTGAAAATGATCTAGTTCTTGATTTATTTATTGACAAACCAAACAAAAAATAAATAAATATATATATAGTATGCAGAAAAAATTAAGTACCAGGAAGAATGAATGAATGAAAGAAAGAAAGATACTTCTGGTTAAAGATAATCATTATCTCGAAAAAAATATTGTATTTACATTCAGGATGACCAGATAAATGTAATAGTATATTATATATCCATAGATAATATATATAAATATATAATATCTCTCATGTATCGAGATGTAACAAATCATTTTCCGTGCTCGATCATCCAAATCGAGATTCGACGAGAGAGAGAAAGAGATCATCGTTCTATCCTGGAATGATTTTCGCATGAACTAACATAGGTAAGTTTAAACCGGTTGAAAGGATAGATAATACACGTGTGGTGTCGAACATAGGCAAAGGAGGATACGTCGAACTATATCTAAAAGTATTGGTTATAGGGTAATATGTAATATGTATATATAACCGACGGGAACTTGGTGATCGTGTTAGAACAGTTAGAGTAGGCGTGCTAGTACACAGAAGTCGATGAATCTTTAAACGAATCGAATCGGTGTACCCAAGTGAGTGAAATAGATGGATAGATAGATAGATAGATAGATATAGTAGATGAAGGAAGATAGAAATAGAGAGATAAAGAGTAAGAATAAGAGAGAGAGAGAGAGAGAGAGAGAGAGGTGGAGAATGGGGAATACTAGAGATATCGAAGTCCGATTTTCAGGCGTCGGATTCTAGTCGTTTGACAGTTTAAAAGCCAAGAAGTTTCTGCTGAGAGGGAAGAGGAGGCTTTGCCTGCTGTTAGAAAGAGAGATTGAGGGAATGAAAGTGGGAGGATTTCTAAAGGAGGGTTTGCACCCCTCTCCGAGTGATGGAGAGACGAGGGCTAGGTGGTTGGCAGTCAAAGCAGGGGGTGGTACGGTTCTACTACTCCTCTTGCTGATGTTGCTGCTGATGCTGGTATTGGAAATGGTGGTGGTAGAGTGTGCAGGCTTCCTACTCCTCCTAGTTGGTGGTGGTGATGGTGATAGTGGTGGTGGTGGTAGTAGTGGTAGTACTGATACTGATACTGGGTACTGGGTACTGGTGGTGGTGGTGATGGTGGTGGTAGATGAGAGAAAGCGACGGGAGGGTGCGGACTACATTATGTACGGGACAAGGCTAAGCTGTTAGGTAGCTGAATTATTGAGACCGAGTTATCTCGTCTCTGCCTACAGTCATCTTGTTACTTTAAACGCAGCTGCTGCTCGCTCGGACTACCACCGAGACTTTGAACTCGATTCGTAACACGGATTCACCAATCCCTGGATAGGATGGGGGGTCTTTTCAAAACACCCTTCTCATAACGCCCTCCTTCTTTCATTCTTTCTTTTTTTTTATACTGATTTTTTTCCTTTCTTAAACAACAAATCCATCTTTCCTTGTTTTCTTTACATTGCATAGATAATATCTTTTAACGATCTCGTACGATATTTCTATTTTTGTTATATTTATTCGTTTAATAGAAGAACGTATGAGTCAAGAATTTAATTAAGATCTTATTGATTATTATTTAATATCATGGTTTGACGTTTATATAACATTGAAATAAATCAAAATTTTACATATATATATGAGATTCTACATACAGATTGTTGAACTTAATATCGAATAACTTGAATACCGAAGGAAAATTCATTATTAAAATAGTAACTAATAAATAATACACAAATTCGAATATCCTGAATCTCGATAAAGACTTATCGAATTTCTTACTAACTAGAATCCAAAAAAAACAGGTTAAGCAAATAAAAAGGATGTAGTATACATATATATATATACTCTAAGGACCATTTTTAAAAAGGAATTTCTAATTCTTTCAACTCCGTTGTCTCGTTTCTTGTTATCACTCGAATCCTACCTTAGTCAGACCTATATCCACGCGCGTTTACTGCTTTATCGTACATACAGGTACACATACATATACACATACATATAAACGTATGTGTGTATATATACGTTTTCGTGGAAGGGCCAAAGAGGTAGAAGATCGGCGGCTTTTAGAAATTCTCTGGCAGTGGCAGGTGAGTTGGAAGAAGGAGTGCAAAGAAGAAGAGGTGATGCTGGTGTTAGTGGTGGTTATGGTGATGGTGATGGTGATGGTGATGGTGATGGTGATGGTGATGGCGATGGTGGAGAATGTCGCCGTGCTCGTCTCGCCGTCGAGACGCCCCTGAGTTGTATTATCGAAGGACCGAGCCACGAACGGGGCCCCTTTTATCTAAATGACGTGTTTTCGTCCTTCCTTATCTTGAAGAGACTCCATACAGTTCGACTCCCAATGTGTTCTTGAGAAATCGTTTATATATATACATATATACATACATATGTATGTATAGATGTATGTATAAAAAAGAAAAGAAAAGGAAAAGAGAGAAATATAGATCTACCTTTTTTTTCTCGTTTAAATAAACCGTTCGTTTCGGTTGCTATTAAAATTCCAAACTATAGCATCGAGCACGCGTTTTCCTTTCACAATTCTTCACATTTTCATCGATCTTTTCTCTCTCTCATAAACTCAACTAAAGTAAGGTTGGCTTTGCATACAATCATTTGAAATAATATATTTTTATACATGTATATTGTATATATATATGATTATGTATTTTATACACATTGTACGATTTCTTCATTGTATGTTTTATTCTCGATTAAACGGTCAGATCAATCGATAACATACTTTTGTGATGTATTATTAATAGATAAACATCTATCCGTAAAAAAATATTAATTATGATTTATGACGTATACGTAAATGTAATTATTTTCATCTAATACACATTTATACGTTTAGAAAAAGTATCAACGTAATATAAACATATGTATACGTTTTTAATAAATGTAAATAAATACCTTTTTAAATGATATACATTCTAAACACGTATATACTTCAATCAAATTCAAACGCTTACAATAAGCGTTTACATTTACAAATCAATGTTTGTTACTTTGATTGATTATAAATATACATTTAACTTTTTTTTAATTAAGGTATAAACATGTTTCATATAATAATAATAATCGTTGCTCGGTTTACGTTGAAAAAGGGAATGAAACAAAACGGGGAAAGATATAATATAAACGGATAGAAATCAAATAAAAAAAAAGACAAGTGTTGGTAGTATCTTTGTGTGAGATATATATATTAATAAAATGAAATTCTTGAACGTACCTCCATTTCGTCCGCCTATTTTGGAACCACGTTTTAACTTGAGCATCCGTCATCTTCAAGGACTTTGCTAAGGCTGCTCTTTCAGCTGACGCGAGATACTTCTGTTTATGAAAACGTTTCTCCAATTCTGCGATCTGTATCCTTGTGAAGCTCGTTCTTGGTTTCTTCCTCTTTGGAGGAGTCCTGTTTTGATAGGGATGACCGATTCTTCTTGGAAACGCTCCGGCTACTGCTTTCAATGCAACAGAAATAAAAGGACATCGATAAGAACCTCTCTTTCGAATATTTTGTCTACTGCTTAAGTTTATTTTTCACATATATTATTATACCTATCTTTAATTAAATAAAATAAAATCAAACTGAAAAAATACCTCTCTAATCATTTTATTTATTTATTTTATAAATAGTTACTCAGTAAATAGAATTTGGTTTTACAAAATATAAAACCAAATGTTATTTTAAATATAAATTATAAGAACTCTCACGTACTTATTTACTGTCATGATTATTTCTTATATAATTTTGTATATATTATTATATTATATTAATTATAAACTAAAATTCAAATTAGATAATAATAAATTGAATTAAATATTTTAGAATCCTTAGTCCTTAGCTTTTTTTAAATATAATAATTTTTTCTATTTAATTTTGATAAATGCATATCTTTTAAAAAATTTGTGTTAATTTATCATAAAAACCTAACTTAAGGTAGCATCTCATCCTATATACAAACTACATACATTTATTTCATATAACATACTGATTAAATAAAATGAAGAAAACGATACAGGCCAATTGTTTGTTAATTTGTCATTTATATTAATTTTAGCAAGACCCCATTATTTAAATGAATAAACAATCTGTTCTATATAAACATATATCACGAGTATTGGTGTATGACGTTTTCTAAAGACTCACGATTGAATAATTGATCAGTGTGTTATACTTTTCATATATTGTATCAAATATTTACACATACATTTATATATATGTTTGTATTATTTAATTATATTAAAGAATGAAAAAAATCAATAATCAAAATCGATTATCGAGATCGTTCGAGCTCGTGGAATCTGACTTGTGGGTATTTGCTAACAGGTGTACACTTGATTTGCCGTAAAGACATTAATAAAATAACCGTTAAACCGATATCATTTGCACCAGTTCCATTACACTAACTAACATAAGAAGTAGTTGGTATAAAATGGTACACACAAGAGCGGGAATATCGAAATAAACTTTTATCGGGGGCACTTATATGCGAAAGTAACCGTGTAAATCTCTAACTAAGAAACTCGTTTGCTTACTCGTTATCGAAATGCCACCTATCCGAGGTAATTATCGCACGCACTATTATATCGAAAATATCCAATATAAGTATCGATTCTCCGCTTAGCACGAGAGAGATCCAGTTTATCTTCCTATTTAAATAGTCCATCTAGTTAGTTTGAAAAATCTATATTTAATCTCGTTACACGAAGAGCACCAATTGCGAATAAATCGTTCGATCTAACGTTTTCTTTCTTATTTTATTCCCTCTCTCTCTCTCTCTCTCTCTTCAATAGTTTAGATAAAGTCGATATCTAAACCATTAACGATTATTTAACATTTTTCTTTTAATTATCGTACGAAGTAAAAAGCATTGTGAATAAAATTATTTTTATCTACTATCGTATATATATTGGGTGTATATTAAATTTATAATTATTAATTATTAATCTGAAGGAGGGAAAAAAGAAATTTATATATAATATAATATATTATTTATATAATTATTATATAAAAATTGTAGTTATTAAATTGCAAGAATAATAATAATAATAATCATCATTATTATTAGTTTTTATTCGTTTAATGTATATTTTATAAAGTATATAATATTTATATATATAAGATATAATTAATAATTAAATTAGAAAAGGATAATAAGAAATTGAACTTATTGTTAGTGTTATAGAAAGAAAATTGTCTAGTTAACAAGAAAAGCATAGATGGATAGATGGATATATAGATAGATAGATAAAGATAGAATAAAATACTCCGCAAAGGCTACGAAACCGCAAAAGTTAAGCCATCCGTGAGTTCGAGTAGCACCTGACAATCATCTTCAGTATCTTTAGTCACGTATTTACGAGGACAAAGATGCTCACGACGAGAACGACTTTGCGGTGGCCTTCCCTAGTCTATTATTTTCTTCTTTCTGTTATAGTATCTCCGTCGAGTGTGCGAGACTCGATCCTTTCCTTAAATCTTTCGAATAAAACGAGATAAGAAGATGACAAAAATAAAAAATACCTTTCTCTATACTATTTTTCTCTTCGATTTACATTACATCGAAAATTACGATATATTTTCTCTCAAACGTTAAAGTTTATTTATACGAACGTGTTTTCTGTATCCTAATTCCCATAAATAAGAGTAAATTTATAAACATATTCTGGAATTGAAATATTTATACAAAAGTGTTTTGTGGATTCGTGTACATATGCACACCTCTTTATCGTGATCATTAAGTAGCTTATCTTCGATAAGTGGTAATGGTCCGCGAATGTCTGGATTTACTCACTTTTAATCCTAATACAGACATATAATTATTCGTAATATTAGAAATTAGTATAATTTAACGATCATAATTGATTTTAGAAGAAGAATTTTTTATTCAATTTTTATATAAATAAAATACTTGTTATTTTATTTAATCAATATTTTAAATAAACGATCAAGTATATTTGTAAATTAATATTTTTAAAAGAGGATATTTTACATCTACAAAAATTGTTAATATTTTTAATAGATTGTTAATATTTCTTTTTTTTTTAATTTATAATAGAATATCAATATATGTGTACGATTTTTGTATCAATACGTAATCTTAACACCATTTCTCTGATGCAACTTACAATACTAATAAATTATTATCTAATTATAGAGCATGTTTATATTGATTATTTAAAAAAATATTATATAAATATTATATCAATAAATAATCCTAACCAATTCTTTGATCCCAATTAAAATACTAAACCATTATTATTAATCATACATAACAAAAAACATTCATATATAGACTCCAAAAAATACTATTTAAAAGACTTCTAAAAACTAATAATATAAAATAGACTTGTGAAAAAAAATGTAATATTAAAAAATATCCTAATTATAAAGTATTATATCTAGAAGTATACCAATCAAGAAACATTCTTCCTTGAATCTTGTCTCCGTTATAGTAATACAAAGAATCATTTAGTTGACGTATTTTAAGATACCTTGTATCTCTTTTCCACCCATACGTTTAATACGAGTACTCGATAAAAAGGGACTAATTTTCCTTCATCACGGAGATATCTCATTACGTCGGTATTTTTCTTTTTGATCATCACGATCTTCTCGATCGCGTGCATCGTTTTCAGGTTTACATAGTTGAACACTTCCTAAGAGAGAAATTTCTACATGAAGATACGAATGTGTCTCCTTTAGAGAACCGTTCAAATATGCTTCGTTATATGATAACATATATAAATATACTTGTATAGAGAAATATACTATGTAATATATAAAAATAAAATATATATATACACATATATACGTATATATATGTATAATACGTATACCAGTATTCTGGTCAACCTTGTTAAGTAGGTACATATATTTCGAGATAGGCACGAGAAATCGACGATGTCCTTTTACAAAAAGTGAAACTGGTCTAGACGTTTTATGGGATCCATGATAAAATAGCCTTTACAATATAGAATATCTTACTTTTAAAACTTACAAGTTATTACTAATACATATTCACGTACAGCTGTTAAATTATTATTAATGATAAGATTAAGACACGCATAATACCCAAATCAAGATTTTAATGGGTTTATTAAATGAACACCTTTCGTCAAGATTTTGTCAATATTTTTCAATTATGTTAAATTATTATTTCACAACTTTTCCAAACGCGTTAATAATAAAATTAACAAAAAAATATATCTAAATATGAGATTTCAATGATTTTTTAACACTGATTTCATTCAAAAATTTCTTTACCATTTTAAATGATTAATATTACTCTGAATATTGTAATTTATATTTTATATTCAAATGTTATATGTAACATTATCCATATATAAAATAATCTTTAGAGTATATACATAAAATCGTACTTTGTGAATATATATTAGTCTTATCGGTACACTTGTGAGATTATTATTATTATTAATAATAAACTGAAAGAGAAGAAATAAATAGATTTCTAAGTGTGATACCGTTAAGTGAATTCGTTTAAATGATTTAACAAGATTATATAATTTACCATCTATTTTCTAATCGCGTATATTATTTTTATATCGATATATAACACACGTTTGTTCTTATATATCCTTCCAAGCTCGTCAATTTCTCTCAAACCATTAGCTGTCTCGCTTATGACCGATTATTTTCGTATGATCGACGTCGATAGAGATCTCTGCCCAAGTAGGAGGATAATGGAAATGCAATTTCGAGATTAACGAGACCGATAACGACCAAGAAAGAAAGAGAGAAAGAGAAAGAAAGAAAGAGAAGAAAAGCTGTACGATGGTGAAAATTTCTTGGAAAATTAAATTTGACGCATAACAACTCCTCCTCCTCCTCCACCTCCTACTTTTATTCCTCCTTCTACTATTTTTCCCTCCTACCCTCTTTCTCTCATTCCACCCTCAATACTCTTCCATCTTCCTTTGCAACTCGACCGTAACCAACAGGAATCATCGTTAAAGGGTAAACGGCCATCGGATGAATATTACCCTCCTCCTCCAGTACTCCCATTTACCTTCCTTACCCCCTCAATTATCCATCCCTCTTTCAATCACCCCCTTGACACCGTTCACCCTTTACCCATCCCTGTAATATTTGATACGTTTTCCAACCGTGTTATCCAGAAATAAATCAAACCATCGTAGAATTGGTTACCTATCGAAACCTATTCTCCATTATTATTCTCGATCATTCTATTCTAATCTATAAATAACCTTATCTTGTTCGCAGTTCAAACACCCCCCCCCCCCTATCCCCCCGAAAAATGTGTTATCCGATGTAATGAATGAAGAAACTAAATTGATTTCTACGAGAATTGGTTAAATTGTAATTATTAAATGATCCAATAGGTTTGTAAAATCAAAATCATTTTCTTATTTTTTCTCTCTTGATAGAAATAAACCATTATGTCGTTTTACTATTTGAATTAATATTACAGAAAATTTGTAAAATATAAAATTTAAATAATAATCGTCTTAACAATTGGATAAATATTTCAAAGATATATTTATAATAGACAAAATACAATTAATATATTAGAAATCAAACGAAAAAGATTAGCATGTAATATCGAGTAAATGTTTCAAAAGTTATAAATTGAATATAAAAATTGAATTAATATTAGACGATCTGGTATAAAAATTAATTATTTTCCTTATGTAAAAAAAAAAAAAACAAGAAATAAAAAATGCAAAACCAAATTAAATGGTATGAAAAACGAGAACACGCGTGATTGAATAAATATTCCAGGCTATTATATATATGTAAAAAAAAAAATAAAAAGAAGTTAAGATAAATCGAGATTTCAATTAGTTCTACGTTATTGGTCACCATGACTCTGATTATAACGAAATCTATTGGTCATTAATTAACAACCAATCTAGCTCAAATTGTTTTTTAATCTGGCATTCATGCAAAAGCTGATAACGTCTTTTAGATTGTCGGCATGATATATAATACAAGATACGCCTATATTTTCCAATCTATCTTGATTTTAAATAAGCTACTTATTATATATATACACATACATACATACCATAATAAAAATAATTAGAAATACCATACGATAAAAATAAATTTCATATAATTACTTCAAAATTTATAGACTTTTAAAATTGTAAAACGTAATCTAACGAGAAATAATGATTAAAAATTTAATTACCCGAATGAAATGTTAGTATTAATAATCTTAACAATTAAACAAATATTTTCTTTCTTTCGATGATACAAATTTTTCTTCGCCGTATTATAATCTTGGATAAATTTATTTAACAAATCTAAACTTTATGTCAAGAAGAAAAAATATATTTATGGTGTAAATTATAGATCTTTTCGTGGTTGGTAATAGATTTCCATATAGTGAACTAAAGGTTAAGTTAGATTAGCCTTTCTGCGTTAGTCGTTAGCGTGTCTAACGATAGTCTAGTCTTTAGTAAGCCTAAACTTGTCCCTAGCCTAAGTGACTTTGGCTTTGGAGAAAGTCGTTATCGTATATATTAGGCTGTTTCGGTTAAAATATCAAAAGGAGGGTTAAAATATCAGAAAGGTCTAAACTATTTGTTTTATCATCAGGATAGTATAATCAAAATCTATAAAAACAAAAATATCAATCATTTGTTTTATCAAATTATATTGTAAACAATTCAAATGCGTATAATCTCATACAAGTTACTTCAAATTACTCTATCATCGATAAAAATAAACCACAAATTACAATTGAAAAAATTGGTATCGTAAACCTTCGATACGTTATATTACAATTTTGTCATCAATCATATGAAAATTAAATCAAACAAATATATTTGTTAAATCAAACATATAAAAAAACGTATCCAAAAATCTGACAACGATATTTTCTTAACATTCCAAATAAGAATATATATATAATTTCAATTGGTATTACAAAATTTGTATAACGTAACCATTAACATAACCAACCACTACTAATACCAATATTACTGAAACAATATTTTCTTAATATTCAAAATAAGAAAATATATAATAAAAATTAGCCTAGCCCACAAAATTTGTATACCCTTCGTAACCTTTCCATAGGACCCCATTACCATTACCAACCACCAATATTACCTAAATTTCTTTGTACTTTATATCCCCTAAGTTACTTCAACTACCCCTTAAAAGATACATAAGCATTTACAAAACTCCATTGAGTGAAAGTAGAAACGACTGTTAAACAGTCTGAAGGACAGACGGGTTTTCTGGGAAGGTAGTAAGCAAGAATAAGAATAAGAATAAGAAGACAAAGAAGAAGAAGAAGAAGAAGAAGAAGAAGAAGAAGAGGAACAGGAGGAACAGGAGCAGGAGAAGGAGGAAGAAGAGAAGGTGGAGGTAGAAAAGGAGGAGAATGGTAGACGGTATAAGAATCGAGTAAGAGCAAAATGGAGGGTACCATCGGAGAGTTTCTGAGGCGTCTTTAAAGCGTAATCAGGACAGATCGGCGAATCATGCTTGAATAAAACAGAACCAACCGGTATGCGTCGTTCGTCGGTCGTCCATGCGAAAAGGGATGAAACTAAAATGGTGGAACCAACGAATGGAACCCGGGGAGAGAAGGGAGGAGGAGGAAGGGAAAGAAAGAAAAATAATCTGTGAATACTTAAAATGAAGAAAAATATCTTCCATCCATATCAACCAATGACAAATTACTACTGGCAAGGTGAATAAAAAAGAAATAAAAACAAACAAATCGAATGAAATATTTCGTATCTGCATTGGGATCTTTTATTATTTTTTTAAAATGTAACGAAGATAATAAACCCCTAGGTGAAGATAGGGTTTTACAATCTACTGTAACAGAAAAACCCCTACTTGGATACACCTAAGGTTTTCTCGTAAAAAAGAAAAAAAAAAGACAAAATGGCAAAGCTTCGTCGCAAGATGGCCGGCATTAATAAAACTAGCTCGCGTGCCGAAGTTTTTATAGTTCGTTATCTTACACGGCCGAAACACCAGACGGTTAAAAGTTTTTCTTTCGTCTCTCGATTTCTTTTTGTATTCTTGCAAAAATTCATGTTCTGTATGATACGTTTGTTATAGAGTTTGATGTACGTATCCTGGGCTAGCTTAAAATATATTTTTTAAAACCTATAACCGAAATCGATTGAAGTTATTGGAAAGTGTGATGGAAAATTAAATTTATAAAATTTATAATAAGAGTTTGTAAGACAGATTGCATCATTTAAGTTGCTTGTTTAATGAACCGTGAAATATGAATTATTACAATATCATTTCTTAGGATTTGTTTTGTTCCTTTTTTTTGTTTCTTCTTTTTTCTTAACACTTTTGCAATAATCAATGTAACAGAAAATAAACTTAATTGATAAATCTTTACCTGGAATTTTGTATATTATTAACGTAAACTTCTTTTTATTTCTTATATAATAATAATAATAATAATAATAATAATAATAATAATATATACGTAAATTATTTCGATACTTGAAATTAGAATGTATATATTAATATATGATAGAAATGATTATATAGCGTTGTCGTTGACGTAATCTTAGTTGCCAAGATAGAACAACTCGTTCTACATAAATTCAAGATCGACACTAGAAAAGTTATGTCAAGAGAGTTGCGACTTAGTTACTTGGCCATGATGTAAATGCTAATTATTGCAATATATATTTATATTTATATGTAATAAGTACACCGACCGTTGACGGGAGAAAACGTATGCCGCTTTTCGTGATGAATTTCAAAGCGAAGAGTAAAAACACATTCGAAACTTCGCTTTCCTATGTTGTAACAATTATACTCGACTCATTTCTAACTAGATTAGATCTAAATACTTATATGTTAAATATTAAAAAAATATAAATACATATATATTATTTTTATATTTAGCAATCAAAAGAAGAAACACAGAATTGTAAGTTCCTTAGAAACACCAGCTTGTAAACTTTCATATCTAAATTTTATCTAATTTTTATCATTGCAAAATAATAATATTATAACTTTGGATATTATATAAATATTTTCGAATAGATAAGATACAAAAAGATTATATTGTCATAGAGTTTCAATAAAATCAATCAAAAGAAGAAAAACACAGAATTGTCAGTTCCCTAGAAACATCATTTTGTAAATGTTCATATCTAAATTTTATCTGATTTTTATCGTTGCAAAATAATAATTGTCATTTATCGTAATTATTATCTAATATAAAATAATAATATTGTAACTTAGGATATTACATAAATATTTTCGAATAGACAAGATACAAAAACATTCTATTGCATAGCGTTTAAAAGTATAATTATTTCTGAATAATAATAATAATAATATCAGTTTAGAATATATATAAAGAAAAAACATAGTAAATGCCAACACAAAGATAATATTTCTTATCCATAGAAGAAGTAAGTACTATCCCCCTTTACCGTCTCGATCGTGAAGAGAAAAACTCGAGTTACTTATTACCATGTAATTACTTTGCGGGTTAAAAAGAAAAAAAAGATCAGGAGAGATAAAGAATCACCCCACCGCGGTTTTAACTTCGATGACCCAGTGAGCTTGAGACATAATCTTTGGCCGGGTTCTCCCATGGTACGACCGAGAAAGAAAAGAGAATGAGTCAGTTTAAAGTCATCCGATGATGCAACTTAACTCTGGAACACCGTGTTCTCTGTGACACCGTGAGGACTCCTCAGAGAAAGTCATTATTTTACCGAGCACGTTCCAACAACGTTAATAGACTTTGCGGCCTTCAAAGTAAATTGTTTTCTCTAGACCAAAACGGATTTCTGTATAGTTAGTACGATAAAACGATAGCGAATTTTTAGAGAATTTACTATTATTATAAAAGAAAAATAGAAACAACAAATGGATATATATATCCAACTTCTAACATAAATATTACCTTTGAATATTCCATTTATTTTATTTATTCTTATTTTTCACGAACGTTTAGAAAAACATAAGTGTTATCCTCAAATTTCTTTCTTACGATATATGTGATCCCTTTTTTCTAAGAGAGAATTAACGTTCTTAGAAACGAGTTAGAAACCTTACCATTTAGTTTCTCTCAACATTTTTTTCTTTTTCCTTTCTTATTTCAATAATCCCCCCTAAAATATAATTTGCCATTACACAATATTTAACTCTTTCCATGAATACTTAAATATGTGTTTCTTATTTTATGATGTATATGTGTATGTGTGTGTGTGTGTGTATATGTATGTATGTATGTATGTATTTATGTATGTATCTACATTTACAGATGCAACGCGACGACCAATGTAATTTTCAACGTTTCGAGAAAACAGTTGAACAGGCCTAAACGGATTCTTAGAAAGCATATTTCGTTCTATAAAATTACCCTCGAGCTATCCAACCCCTCGTCCAAGATACCGACGCCATCTTTCAACGATCTTCTTTTTCGCACGTTCTTTCTTCCCCTCTCCCTCTTTTTCTTTATTTTTTCTATTATTTCTTTCCTTCTTCTTCTTCTTCTTTTCATTATTTCACAACTTCTTTTTCTAAAGAATATTCAAACTACTACACGTGGTTGTAGTTTTTCCCCATTTTAGATTTAATCGTCTCAAATTGGTCTACGATTTAGCATTTCTAATACGTCGAAGAAATAAAATGATAATGGAAGATAATTCTTGAGAATGATTTTTGTTTTAATCGAGAAAAATACTGGATAGGCTGAAGCAATTCGATTAAGAAAATTTCTCCCTTTTAGATTAAATTTATTAAAAAAAAAAAAATAAACATCAGAGAATTATTCGTTCGATCAAAATATTCATCTAAGATTACGATTTTAAAATCTTTCCAAATCACTGTCCAAAAAGTACACAGATTAAAAATTTATTTATAATTTTTCTTATACAAAACCAAAACCATCAGATGAACGAATAAATAAAATTCCAAGCTTTTAATTAAATTATTAGATTTTTTTCTATACTTGAGAAACCATAAATAAGAAAGAAAATTAATATAAAAAATGTTATTATTATTATTATTATTATAAAAGATAAGATAATTAAAATAATAAACTATAAGAAGAATTTATAAACATTTAATATACCAAAATGAATTTTTCTTCTCACCGATCTTAGTATCTTGCAATATCTTTCCAATAAACCATTTATACTTTCAGATACTTTTATTACCCAAGAATAAAAAAGGAAAGGAAGAAGAAGATGTTTCAAAGAGAGATCGAACAATACGGCAATATATTATTGTTCCTTTCTAAAATAGGATCTAACGTTTTTACAATTATTATTAAAGCCTTTCGTGGAATATTAGTGGGCTGTGTAAGAAGTGCACTTAAAATCTTACATATATGTACGTATACGATGATATACTCTTGTATACGTTTCTATAATACAACTGTAATATAACTGTATATATCAGTACACACACACACATATATATGTGATACAAGAGTGAGATTACTTGTAAAATATAAACTATGCCGTGTTGTTACTGTAATAGGAGCGGTATAGTACTTCAGGTTGCTGCTACTTAACCAGGGAAATGAAAACTAAACGTTTCCAAGAATGCGACACGACTATGAAAAGTTTCCAATCGCGAAAATTACTTTAAAGGGTGGTTGTAAAAGTTCAGTCTCTATTGGTTTCCATTTCTTTTTTTTTTCTAGTATTAGAAGAAAAAAAAATTCCATTATTTTTACATTTTATTTGATGCTTTAAACGATGGATTACTTTTTACTACAACTAATGTACACCACTTTTTTTTTTTTTCTTCTTTTTTCTTTTTCTTATTATTGTTATTGGTATTGTCATTAAGACTGAAAGATAGTATCGGTCATTTACTATCCTAAATGATAAGTATTGGGAAATTATCACTGAAAGTTCCTGTTTGACTCGTCATAGGCTTGTAACGCGGAAGGAATTTCTTCGTAAATTTTCAATTTTCAATGTTTTCTTGTCATTCCTTTTTCTTTCTTTTCTGATACTAAAAGATGAATGCTAATGTTATGTGCAAGTTTATGTGTTTTAAAAGATAATACTTTAGATGATTGTTATCAAAAGAATGGAGAGTGGTTGAAAGAAAATGGAACTGCGAACGAAAATTCTATTGCGAGTATCATCATCTTTTTCTGATTAGGAATTTTGTTCTGTTTGTCTAAAGTCTCTGTTGTTGTTGACTGTATGTTGTCTTTCCATCTTTTCGGGAGTCTTCCAATTGGTCTCTTCTGCTGACCAATCGGTCTGGATTTATCCAATCTACATGTTCGTTGCAGGTTTTCTTTTCTTTCTTATCTTTATTCATTTGTTTTAGAATTTTAACATTGCATCTTTATCTTATGCTGTTGTTCGTTCATCGATCTCTTATGTTAGAGTTAATCCTTGTATCGGTCCTTAATACTCTCATTTCGATATTGTTAATTTTTTCTGGTTAGTTGCAAAGTTGTGAATAAAAATTCATAATGAAAAGCATCGATTTATGTTTCAATCGAATTGATATTACGTGAAAATTTGAGAACAAGAATGAACTTTGTTTGAAATTAAAAGTAAAGAGAACAGGGGAAGGAGTGTAAGAAAGTAACAAAAGATAGAAAATAATTATCGAAACGATCGTTAATTACGTTAATTAAAGAACTTTACTGTATTAGAGAGATAATTAATTAGGTAAATAATTTTCATTAAGATTTATTGTCTATCCAAATGAAAATTTTCATAAAGAAAAGGATTAATTAATTTCAATAAAAATGATCTTTCAAAGTTAAAGGGAAAGATGAGTCGTTTGTTCTTTCTTTTTTAGTAAATTCTTAAAAAATTACTTTTTTCCATTTTGAATTAAAAGTAAAGAGCAAAAGAAAAGTGAGGGGTATGTGGATAAAGATAGGTAAAAAAAAAAAGAATAAAGTATGAGGAGAAAAGATGATACGAAAATTCTAAACTGCCGATCATTTCTCAAACTCCATAACTTGATATAAACCACCCGTTACCCACACCCCATCAAGAAAGTCAAAGTGGAAGTGGTGGTAGTGGTGGTAGTGGTGGTAGTAGTGATGGTGTTGGTGTTGGTGTTAGTGGTGGTGGTAGTGGTGGTGTTGGTGATGGTGGTGGTGGTGGTGGTTTTGCTACAGCCGCCATTGCTATTGCTATCGCCATCGGTGGCAACTTACATTATCGATATTACGAGGCGTCGATAAAAAATCGCATAAAATTAAGCAAACTCCCACGTGCCTTTATACACCCTTACGAAAAAAAAACCCAGCAGTGTCTCTCTAAAAGTATTATTCTCTTTTTTTTTTTTAAATTGTTTAACTATAATAAATAAATAAATAAATAAATAAATAAATAAATAAATAAAATAGAAAATTGTTAGGTAAATCATAGCAAATGGTAATGGTTCAAATACAACTCGTGTTAATGTATCACGTCAACAAAAATTATTTATACTTCTCGCTGATAATCAATCGTATATTTTTTCATTCTGAAATTAATTTTTGATCAAAGTGTACTTTTAAATCAAAAAAATATATCCAATCTTTCATATTGTTTATCACATTTCTTATACAAATGTGCAATCCCGTGAAAAACGTATCTGTAGTTTAATTATATAATATATATGTTTGAAAAGAAATTCTTTGTTAAGAGATAAAGAAAAACCTTAAAAGTAACCCCGTTAAGAGAAAATATAGAATCAAAATTTTTTAATAAAAAGAAATTAGCATATCGTTTAATCTCTCAACATGTGTATGGCATTTTATCTAAAGTCTCTTGCACCTAAGGTAAGAAAAGGTCTAAAATGCATTCGCTAGACATTTTTACTTAGCAATTAATAGTTCTACACCGAGTAGAGACACCAAGGAAGAAGATTATCTTGCACAGGATAAAGTGGATATCATCTTGCTAAGGATCTAAAAGGGTATGTGTATATGTGTGTGTATGTGAGAGAGAGAGAGAGAGAGAGAGAGAGTAAAGTACTTGTGTACACCCACCCACCCACGCACGCTCGTCTTCTTATCCCACTTTAAATATGACTGAATTCGTTGGATTATTCAGGCTTAACCCCCTCGGTCGGATGTGGTGCGCCATCGTATATATTCTAAACGTATATCGTATAACCGCACAGCATCCCGCGTGTTACAGTACTTGCACGTTTATCTACCCCTTACCAACGAGTTTTTCCTTAGTCCACATTTTCGCATCTTTCTTCTCGGTCCTATGTCGTCGTGTGTGTTCATAAGAGAGAAAGAGAAAAAAAAATAAGCTTTACAACGAGGCTTTCTTTATTCCTTTTTTTTTTTTTAAATTATTTCACAATATCCTCGTAACTAAAGAGTGATAAATAATGAAATAAATTGTATATGTAAATGCAGGATACAGTAGAATTAGCTTACTCGTTAGTGGTCATACTAACGTTAAATAAAGGGTCTTATAAATGGATAAGAAAATATTTAATCAAATCTTAAATAATGTTTCGTGTAAAAGTAAAGTTAATAAATATGTTTCATAGTTTTAAAATGTTTTTATATAAACTTGGGGGATATTTAATTATACGCAATAAAAAAAAACACTTTGATTTTTATTCGATCAGTATTCTGTATAATAATATATAAATACTTTGTTTAATATAAATAATAATATAATGTAATCGTTATTTTAAATAAATTTTGAAGTGTACCTTTTTTTCTTTTAATAAATAAAGAAATTGTATAAATAAAATAGTAAGCTTGTAATGGAAATATTGATATAAGATAAAAATTAATATCTTTTCAATATAAATATTATATAATAAGAATTTTGGATTATTCTGTATTATAATAAAAAATATAAACTGACCTAATAAAAAAATTAATAATCCATAAAATTGAATAAGATAAACCTCGCGTATATCAATTGACGATATTTAATAATCTCATCAACTAATAGAAAAGAAAAAAAGTTTCTAAAAATTCTTTTTACCCTTCTCAATCGTAAATTTATTATTATGCTTTAGATATCGAAGGTATATAATATAAACTGTCCATTTATAGACACAGTAGTATCCATATATATGTATATACATATACATATATACTATCTTTTTATCAATATCTCTTCTCTCGATCTTTTTCCTCATGTCCCAACGGGGTATAGCGATTTACGATAGGTAAAAGGTCGGAATCGAATCTGCATCGGATAACCGACAACGCAACCAGCCACCTCGAATCAATCGTAAGCGTTATGACGGTTTGTCGGATGGTTCTGGGTACAGACAAATTCGGTTTGACGTGTTATAGGGAAAAGGAAAAGAGGAAAAAAATGTTAAATCCTATCGTATTTCCTGTCTCGATTTCGAAGACGATCCCCTTTCCCTTCTCCACTCGATCCTCTCGTACGGTCTCTTTTTTTTTATGCTTTCTTTTTCTCTTCTTACTCTTCAAACTCGGAAAAAAAAGAAACAAAAAGCACACACGATCCTTCGAAAGTGATCCCTCGCAACATCCCTCTCTCTCTCTCTTCTCTCCGACCATACATCGTTTTCGATCATTGGACCATACTAAAAAAAAAAAAAAAACGATACTCAACGTTGCCGTAGTTCTTTTTTTTCCCCAACCCCCGAGAGAATTTCCATGAGAGACAGAAAAATAAAGAGAGAGAGAGAGAGGGGGGGGGGGGGGTTGAGAGTTTTACACGCAACCCCAATCCGATTTATCGCGGGAATATATTTGGCAAACTTGTTTTTTTTTTTTTTTTATCCAAACAGATCCGGAGATCGTCGACGATCAATCGAGCCACGGAATTCTGCCAAAAGTCTCACATATTTCATGCCTACGCGTACGATTTTTTTTTCTCTCTATACCAACGACCCCCATTTCTTTCTTTCTTTTTTTTCAAAAACACGTACCGGGAGGTTTAATATACAATTACAAGAGATTCGTTATTATACAGAATATATTATTCGTGTTGGAAAAAATAAATGAAGCTATTATGTATTTCGAATGAGGGGATCGTTTTATGTTAATCGACCTTATTTCGATCATTATCCCATAACTGTCATGGAATCGATACACACTCGTACGTGGTAGTTAAAAATTGTGTTTCGGAAAAGAAGAAGAGAATGATAAGAAATAAAAGAAAAAAAAAAAAAGAAAAGAAAATGGGAAAAAGAGGTAAAAATAATAAGCTGACCTTGAAGATCAATCAACCCCTCGAGGAAAGGAAGTTATCCTTTTATACAGGTTTCAAGATACACATATATATATATACATATATATATGTATATAGGTATATTACAAGAATAGAGGTAGGATGTACTAATTGTCTCGAGGAAAATTAAACTGAAGTCACGTTAATTATGTAACTCTCCGCTTTCTAGTCTACGCCCTGGAGGATGCTCGGTGATGCCGGTGGTTCGCAAACCTACGAGATGTGGGGGGGTGATGATGGACGAGCGAAGCCGACCTTTACGGGGGCTGCCAACCTCGAGCAACGAAATCCCTAACTCAGCGTTAACTCGATCAGTCAACGCACCGGCACCAACACCAACACCAACACTCAACCACCATCACCCAACCACCAACACAGTAATAGCCAAACACAGTGGCTGCTGTTTGGTGCCTGCTTTCTGCCTGCCTGCCTGCCTGCCTGCCTAGCTGGGCTGCCGTTTGCTCCGTGCTAATCTGCCTCCAGATTAATTACCACGTAATACTGGTTTGAATAATTATCGTTTCTAGGACAACCCAGCTGCACCTACAAACAACGCCGCCTACTCTAACTATCTAGTATACCTCTTACGGTATTATAATACTCCTACCTTGAGATCTACCGCATCTACCAAGATCATTTACGTGATGTTCTAGATTGACTATGAGAGGATTCTCTAACGGGTAAACACACTTGGAATAATTCTTAATCGTTAATCGTCGTCTCCTACCACTACCCCCTCAATCCCCATCAGGACTCTTATTTCACAATTCTTTCTACCTTTTTATAATATTTTTTTTGTCTTTTATATTATTATTATTATTATAATAATTTATGCATACTGAGCTTACACGCATACTAAACTTTAGAAAGATACATTTCTGTTTCATTTTTTTTTTAAATCTTTTAATATTAGTTGTTCTTTTAAGTATGAAGAACAGAATGATGTGTTCTTTTACACGTTACATCTTTCAATCATTATTCTCTGTATGAAATTATCTTCAATATTTATTATAATCTTTAATCTGTATTAAATCTTGATTTCTTATAATTGTATTTTCTACTCCAGTATTAATGGATTAATCCCGAAATATAAAATAAAATTAAAAAAAGAATAAAATTATTATTATTATTATTATTATTATTATCTTTTCTTGTAAATGATTTATAAACGAATTCCATTTCTAATTGCTTACTACTCTAACAAACTACTATCAAAGTGTATAGCGAAACGTGTTAGAAAATGTGTGAGAAAGCTCTTGGACTACGTTTACACCCTCTTATAAACTGCTAATGAAACCTAAAACATACTAAATCCTATGGGACACGCGAGATTAGTCGAAGATTTTACGAACTAATATAACATTCCTGTTATAAGATAGATATATATATATCAGATAATATTTAGAGTCATTAGCAACGATTTAATCGTTCGATTCTGTCTCGGACCACCATTCGCATACACCGACACAACACGTTCATTAATCGAACGCTAAACCTTTCATCGGATAATTACTATTAATCGATACCTTAGAAACGATTTTCTCGATCTTTCTTACCCATTTTGATTATACCTTTATAACCATTATCGTTTTTTCTGATCTTTAATTATCGATCCGAAACGTGCCACCACGTAGATCGGAAATAAATACGAATGATATGACCCACCCAAAAAAAAACAAGTTTTACGCGAAAGAAGAACATAAATGTTGAACAAAAATATTAAAAATAATTCGTTGAAATTTATATCTTCCTTCCACCTTTCGATGTTAAAAATAAAACAGATGATCGAAACGTAATCGTCCATTGAGTTGGTGGAAAAGAAATGTCGGATTTTTAGTAACAATTCAATGGGAAAATCCGACATTATTTTTTCCACCAATCTAATATAATTAAATTATTTTCCTAATTGTTATAGAATAAAATTAAAATGGTATTATGTCACAAATAATGAAATACAGAGTACAAAATTAATTAATCTTTTCTTCGAGACTATTTAAGATTAATTTTATTCTCAAATTTTCAAATTGCAAGCCTCAAAAAAAGTGTCGAAGAAAATTTATTTGAATAACTAACATACTAATTATAAGGATATAATTATATAAAATAAGAATTAAACGTTTATTATCTAATAAAAAAAGAAAGTTTAAAAAATACGGTTGTAAGCGTAAGAAAATATTTTCAAAAAAAATTTTCTAAACAGTTTAACACAAATGAGTGAAAATCAAGGATTATCTTACACGTTTGTTTTTGTTTTCTTTACCTTCAGGTCAATCGCCTCTTCATCTCACTTTTTTATTTTTGTTTTTGTTTTTTCTATTCATCTTTCTTCTCTCTCTCTTCAATATTTTCCGCTAAGCGTGATCCGAAAAATGAAATGCTCGCCTAAGCACTAATAATACGGCGTAAGGAGAGTTACAAGTTGGAATTACCGCGAATACCGAGAAACGTTTTCCCGGTCTTAGGAGTCAACGACAGAAAGAACAGTCGAGTAGCAAAGTATTAGCTTATGGCACGAACCCCTTCTTCTTCTTCTTCTTCTTCTTCTTCTTTTTCTTCTTCATGGTGTATTGCTGCGAGAAATTTCTAAAGCCTACGGCTACCGTTGCTATACTTCATTTTTCTTCCTCTTATTTTCTATCTTTTTCTCTCTTTTAATTCTCCTTTCTCTCTCTATCTCATTTTCTTCGACTTTTTCTCTCGTATGACTTATCCTTTCACTGTTATCTTCAAATCAAATTTCAATAACATTTCAATCACATTTTTCCACGTTTCTCGCATTTGTCTTTCTTCCTCAAATAGTTCTCATTTGTTCCCAACCAACCCCCCCCACTCGTCTCCTCATCATAACCCCTTCAATTTACAATCGTAACGAAATGACGGTGATGCCTTTTATGGGTGTATATCGACCACTATTTTTAAAAGTAATTAAAAAGTATAATATTATTATACTTATAACGTGCATTATTATACTTACTTTTCTTACTTACTTTCTTACTTACTTACTTGTATTATAAAATAATACAAGAAAATCATACCATAAAGTGTCTTTCGTTTTCTCCTGAACTATTTAACAACAAGTACTTATTACTGTATGAGTCTATCGTTAAAAAAATAATCCATAAAAATAATAAAAATAATAATAATAATAATAATCATTGCTTCTCGATGGAAAGTATTTATAATCGTTTAACTGTCGAAATCGGTTTTGTATCTAACAACGTCACGTATCATAAACGAATTAGATCATTTCCCTATAAATCTAATAAACGATAAAATAGTATAAATAATACAAATTATATATACATATATATATAAAATATCTTCAAACGATATCTCGTAAAATTTAATACACCTTTGATATTATCCTTCGAGTTTATCCATTCGTCTATAAAAGTAAAGGAAAAAAAAACAGTGTGGTAGCAAGTTTCGTGACTGTTCTTTCTAACACTTTTTACTATCGTAAGAGAGAATGGGAGAGAGAGAGAGAAAGAGAGAGGAGAAGGAGAAAGAGTGAAAATCGTTATTTATAAGAAAATGTTAATTGAACCTTGTCTTCTCGTAATGAAATGTTCATAATCGATGTTGCTCAAGGATCTCCTATGTGTACTTATGTTCGTTTAAACGAGCTCAGAGAACTCGAGTTCTCGAACATCGTAAAGTATCTACGACGATTAGTATATTTCTATAATAAATACCTATCTAAAGTATATATATACGTTTTTCTTTAGACGTAGAAAGTATTACATAGTGATTTTAATGCACGGTTGATCGTTTATTGAACATTCTGTAGATACTCGTAAATAAAATTGAATACATTTATATAGGTACGTTTAAAAAGTAACTTTTATTTTTTTGTTTAGATTTTAAAAAAGTTTTCATTTAACCACGTTTTGTAAAAACGAAATTATTTATAAAGTTTTTAAGAATACACACACACACACACACACACACAGATATATATTCTAAAATTACTTAAACTATTGCAAAAAAGGGTATGTTGAAAGTATGAAAATAAAATAATTATTTGATATACCATATGAAAATTCTTACGTTTAACTAAAGATTTGTTCTTTGGGATAGTAATTTTCTATTCTTGTATAAAGAAAATGATAAAAGAGTTTGTCTTGAATAAAATTATAATAAATAATATCTATAGAAAAATACACATAGTATATAGTTTAAGTAAACGAAACAATAATCTATTTCTTTTTTTTTTATCCTAATCTAATATATAATCCTCTTATTCATAATAGTACAATTAAAACGAAATCTTTTTGGAATTATTTCTAATAACCTTTTAAACGTTTGCGATTACTTATTTACTTTACTTTACTTTACTCTACTTACAAACGTATCATCAAAATCAGTGATCATGAAGTAAAGAAAAGAAAAAAAAAGGGGAAAAAAGTATACCTTAAGGATAAAAATATTGGCAATCTCAATTCGGTAGCTGTGATCTGACACAAAGGCCACCGACTAAAAACATGAAAGACGGAAGCTTAGAAAGGCGTCACGGAAAGAACAGATCTATCCCTTTTACGAAATGAAATAATAGGAAGGAATAGCAAAATTTAGAAGAAGAAAAAAAAAAGTCAAAAAAAAAGAAAAAGAAAAAACAGAAGAAAAAAAATAGGATGTGTGTCTTTCAACGAGAAACAAACCTACGGAAGGTTCCAACCCAAACCAACGGATTCTGGTTTTCAGGTTTTGGTCACGCGATGCCTTTTTTCTCTGTTCCCGGTACCCGGTTATCTTTGGCCCGAGGCGTTCCACTACGCTCACCGATATACTCTGACTTCTTCTTTTTCTTCTTCTTATTCTTATTCTTATTCTTCTTCATCTTTAGTTTCTACAACTCCACCACCACTAGCATGACCACTATTCTGACTAAAACAACATCGGCAGTAAAACAACACACCCGCTGCCACCTTCTACGCGATCAACGTGTTTTACTTCTTTACCTTTCGTGTATTGTGTACCTTAAAAATAGTCTAACCTAAACTCTTCACCCTTTTTTTTCTCAATTATATCCGATTTTATCATTTTTATCATTTTATTATTTATTTATCTCTTTTTAATATTATATCAGTTAAATTGAAATAAATAATTGTGAAATGAAAAATAATTTTCTTAAGACAAAGTTACTATATTTTGACTATAATTTTTAAATTAAATTAAATATGTGTACGTAATGTAGTGTATATAAATAATTCATTATTTTATAAGCAACGATAAATAGTAACTTTGCCTTAAAGAAATTGATGAAAAAATTATAAATTAACTAAGGTATTTAAATATACACTTCATTCAATACATGGTACCAATGATTTTAAAAATTAATTATCTCTGTGTGTTGCGTGTGTAATTTACTTTATAATATAAATAATTATCATTTATAAGATAAATCATAACTAAATCAATATGTTTAACAATACTTTGATATATTATTAGTTAACTTTTATAATAACTTGTACATAAATTTACTTTATACTATTTCTACATGAATCATTTTGATTATTAACGGATTGCTTTAAAAAAGGTATACTTATATCTATATACCTTTAATACTTCTAATTACTCTGTATTTAAGTATAATAAAGAAAAAAGAGAGAGAGAGTGAGAGAGATAATGAAAGAGAATACGTTTGTTTCAATTTTCCCCCTATTTTTTTGATGTCAAGTTCCTGTCTTTGTTTTAAACGGGGAATTCGAACTCGGTCGGGTGATCAAAGAGCGTGACGATTATCGTTCAACCACGATCGTATTCGTGCCAAATAGCACAGCTTGTACGAGAGAGAGAAAGAGAGAGAGAGAGAAAGAGAGATGGCCGCGAGAAGTTAATCGATTAGTCGTTTTAACGTTATCGTCGAGTGGAAAACACTTGAAATGGGAAGGGTGCGAGCAAGAGCATCATCATCATCATCATCATCATCATCATCATTATCATCATCGAGTAAACGGTTTAAACCCAATACGAATGATGATATCCCGTTTTACCAGACAGACTTGTTATCGTACGATGCCCTATAAACAAAAATCTTCATTTATCGAATAAAATCGTTCCTACGATCGATAAATAACATCGATCCTTCGTTTTGATTTCAATTTAAAAACGAAAAAGAAATATTACTATTTTTAAATATAACCCATAGAAAACGTCATCTCCGTGTTACGAAATTGAATATACTTGTTTTTGACTTTAGGGAAAGAAAAAATTAAAAGAAAAAGAAAAAAAAAACCAGTTTCGTTTCTCTCTTTATCAGTTGAATTTTAATTTATGTAGGAATCTCCACACGAGGAATAATTCTTTTTCTTTTCCAAAAGTCAAACTTTCAATTTCAAATTAAATAACATATTGATAAAGTAAAAAAGTGTTAAAGTGTTGTGTTGTTCGCATAACACTCTGTTGTAATGTGTACAACAGGCTCGTTCGAACAAATGTCAAAAAAAGAAAAAATAGAGAGAAATAATACTTTCTTTTAAATAGTAAAGTAGATAATAAAGCGTTTCATAAATAGTATTCTTTCGAAAGAAGAAAAAGGAGAAGAAGAATCTGAATGATATATTATACACGAAAAAGGTTGTCGAATTATTACGACTACGACTGGCTGTTAATGATAAGACTGTGTGATTCCAATGATCACCACCTTCACCAATTTGTTTCCAATTCCCATTGGAATACGTTGCAAACGTTATTTGAGAGAAACAGAATTCTTCGTTTCTTTCTCACTCTCTCTCTCTCTCTCTCTCTTTTTTTTTTCTTTTTTCGAGAACACCAAATTGTTGCGTCTTTTATGATCACTAAGAGTTTGGCCAAGTTCGAGCAACCAACAGCAGTCACACCTGACGTGCCTGAAAACATGCTCTTTCAAAGATTCCAACCAACGATCGACCATTTCTCGGTTTGGAGAATACACAGTGGCGTACCAGACAAATCTTTAATAATAATTATCTCAATTATTATCGTTAACTTTAAACCACAATCAAGTATATAATATTAAATAATATTAGATTGACGGATAAAAAAATGTCAGATTTTCTCATTGAATTGTGGGCCAAAAATTTGACATGTTTTTTACCACCAACCAAATATAATCCATATTATCTAAATATCAAATATAAATAGATGTTTAAAAAGGTGAGAGTCAAACAAGGTGTGTACGAGAATCCTAAAATAAGAAGGTGTGTCTTAACAAAAATAACATTGTTGCATAATTCAAGTATATATATATCCTATTTTAGATAAATTAATATTATTTGTTATGTCCCACACTCGATATTATTATACCGATTAACATTTTATTTTTCTCTTCTTTTCTTTTCATTTTTTGTCTTCTTCTTCAATCTACGTTGAAAAAAAAAATTATACCAAACGAATGATCCACGAGAGTGTTACTATAATTAATTATATGATTATCAATTTTAATATATCAGTAAACGATTGGTTTCTAGTATTATTCTGACCCAGTAACATTTTCAAATATCATTGTTGTCGTTGTATTTAGTTTTTTTTCCTTAAAATTCAAAAGTCAACTACACATATCAATCTGAAGTATAATTAGCGAATAACCGTTAAAATTCTATGTGTAATATGTGAGGTATTGATGCAGCTGGGTTGAAATAAATGCTTTTCGAAGAAAAATAAAAATAACGCAATGCGTTTCCTCTCTTTCTCTCTCTCTCTCTCTCTCTCTCTCTCTCTCTGTGTTATCTGCTTTATGGCAAAGGTTAAGTATTTAATAGTGATCGTTGGTACGAAGATGGATGCTTTTTCTTTTTCTTATTTTTTTCTTTCACTCTCTCTCTCTCCCTCGCACGAAAACGAATGCATTGACGCGAGTTTAAGAGTCTTCGTAGAATCGGCCGAGGCTGCATTTAAAGGTGGAATCCTTCAGTGGCGTAGCCTACACCCTAACTTTCACGATAAATTTAAATAACTATACAACTGTTTAACACAATTATCTACTTATCGAATAATAAACGTGTAATATTAAATCCAAAACAAAAAAAAATTTCATTCTTCTGAACATTAGGTAACGCACAAACTGAAATATTCATTCTGCGATCTTTTTCGTAGAATAGTATGAATGGTAAATAAATCGAGAGAAAAAATTCTACCGATTCGTCGAACCATAATCGATAAGTTTAACCGCATACATCATCGATATAATGACGATTACAAAAATTACATTATTATTTATTACATTTTATTTATTATTTAAATTAAACTATTATTTATATAGACGTAAGTATATGAAATGAATATAATCTTGCTATGAAATAAAAGGAACCAATTGATATGGCAAAATTTCTGAATCATACTGGTATGTAAGTAAGTTTCACTTCTACAGCATAGTGACACGTCAAAAAGTTTATGTTCCTTTTTATATATACATATATACCTTTCTCTCTTACATTCTTAATATTTCTGTCTATTAGTTTGTATTTCTCTTACTTCTCTTCAGGAATAAACATGCTTTGAACGGAATAATCAAGGAAGAGTAATGTTATTCGTACGCACAAATACATTTTACTCACGCCAGGGAAGTAATGGCGGGTTTCATTACCTGCACGAAAAAGTCAGCATCGAGAAATTTCAGTCTTCGGGAGTGGTAGGTAGACACTAATTATGTATTTTGCACGTACCTGTATTTCAACGTTCACCATCCTACTCTCTTTCTCTTTATCTCTTTCTGTTTCTCTTATTCTCATTCTCATTCTCTTTTTGTTTTTCTCGTTCTTTCTTTCTTTCTATCTATCTTTCTCTCTCTTTCTCTCATTCTCGTTCGCGAACATGCGGAATGATCCACGCCGCGTAATAATCCCTTACGCGCCGATGCTTTCGTTACTCTCCTTTTTTTGCGATTCAAGCAAATTAACGTTTTTCTTTTTCTATCTCTCTCCTCTCCTTTCTCTCTCTCTTTCTCTCTTTCTCTTTCTGTGTTTCTCGTTCTCTCGTCATCCTCCCTCGGGCGCAACGAAATAAGTAAGAATTATTATTTACGTACTTAGAAGTAGGACGAGCTCAATATCTTCCACTCATCTTACCCTTTTTTTATTTTTTTTTTTTATTTTTATTTGTTACCCTTACGGCTATCTCTCTCTCTCTCTCTCTCTCTTTCGTTTCCGAAAGATTTCGGGTTTCCCTATACTTAAAATATAATATTGAGATAATCGTTAGATAAAACGTGTAAGTTACCAATGGAACCTTTGTAAATACATAATCAAAATGACATACACTCACGGCACGAATATACTAACCACTATAACACAAAATGATATAATATACAATAATATATATATTGAATAATGTAAAAGATCTGTATTATACAACTCTCCCCTCTTTTTTTACCTAATGTACTTTTTCTTTTTTTCGACTGTTAATCCAGTTTATCTCTGAACGACCGATAGAGAGAGAAAGAGAAAGAGGAGGGAGAGATGGAAAACCCTTCGTGAGAAAACTGGTTTGAATTCTGGTGACTTTTTAAATGGGGAGACACTTTAGTCAGATAAATAATCTCCGACGGATCGTTTCATACTTACGAATGAAATATGTGATCTTGTCGAATTTATATTTACGGTCAAAGTATATATATACCTAATCTATGAACAAATGTATTCATAGTAAACCTACAGTCTCTCTATATACATACATACGTACTACATACACTTATACACAATACAAACATACACAAACTATATGTTAAATATATTTTAAATTATATTTAATTTCTAATCTATGAACGAATGTATTCATAGTACCTATAATCTCTTTACATAGATACATGCATACTAAATACATACATGCATACTATATACACTTATACACAATACAAACATACACAAACTATATCTTAAGTATATATTTTAAATATATATTTAATTTATATGAATAAAAGCTATACGTAGTACAATTTATACATACCACATACATATTACATAAATTCATACAAGCACGTACATGTATATATTACATATATACATATTAAGTATAAAAATATGCATACATATGTATATATATATATTTGATGTAGAATATAGATGATGTACATAACATAAGAGATGACTCGGAGCTGTCTTCGCGTTATTAAAATATAACAGGCAGCGTAATACCGAATGTGCGAGTTTTCAACGGATTTCAACTCGTCGCCCGTCGCGAATCGTAACGACGGCTCCGAATGAATAATTTCGAAGCGGCTCATAATTGATATCGCCTATATATGGATAGCTATGCTGGGCTCTTATCCGACCATAGCAACGTATTACACGTTGATCCTTCTCTTTCGAGACACCTATGCCCATCTAGATATATAACTACGTATCCAAGAAAGATAGATAGATGGATAGATGGATAGAAAGATCAAAAGAGAAAGAGAGAGAAATAGATAACAAGCTAAAGATATACGAGTCCAATTAGAGAAATTGATATTACCGATCAACGACACGAGAATCCCAGAACTTTACCCCACCTCTTTTTCCTCCTCCTCATCCTCATTCTCCTCCACCTCCACCTCTCCTCTTCCTACCCCTTCTTCTTTCTCTTATATTTCGTCACTTGATCATGGACGAGAATGCGATATAGGACCGATTACTATGTTCGGTCGTTGCTCCAATCCCAGAAGAATCTTTCAAGTAAGAAAGAGAGAGAGAGAGAAAGAGAGATGAATAATGTCCCGACAATTTGAGTAATTGCACGAATTATCCCTCTACCCTCCCACTAGTTCACTCTTTTTTATTCTATTTCCTCCCATTCCTTTCTCTCATACCCTTTAGTACTAACCAATCAGTTATAATATATCGAATATTATCGCGTAGGACATCTAGCATGATTTCATATTCCAATGGATGGTAATAATTAGGGCATTAATCTTGCATAAATCGATTAACCCGGAGGAAAAAGAGTGACGTATTAAAATATATCATTTTACCTAATTAAAAAGCATTCCTGTCGATTTAATATTTGTCCATTTAAAATTGACTGCTAAAGCTTTATAGGCTATGATATGATATCGTAATGTTTTGCGGATGACTAAATATATATATATGTATATACATGTATGTATTATAAAGCACATATTTTTGGAAATCTTATAACTAATAATAGATAGGGATATAAGGAATTTGTTAGAGTATTTTATACGACATTATATATATATATATTTGTGTTCAGATGTTGTATATGTAAATGAAACTATAATTATTCGATATTTAACATAGAAATTGGTTGATTATCATCTCACTTAATATTCAAACGACCTCTTTTTTTTCTTCTACTCATTTACTACAATCGAATTAATTAAAAAGAAATCGAGACTTTCCAAGGTAACACAAGAAGAGAAAAATAGTAGAAATAGAAGTACAAGTAGAAATAGAAGTAAAAGAAGAAGAAGAAGAAGAAGATGATGATGATGATAATGATGATGATGATGATGATGAAGAAGAAAAAGCAGACATTATTATTACTAACAGCAGGTGTTACGAATTGTCACGTATCGTTGCTAATATGCTCGAGCTTTGACATTAATATATACTGCGCGTTTTTCCCCCCCTTGAGAGAAAAAGAAAAATATACAGAATGCTGCCATTTCATCCACATACACACACACACATATACACACGAGGAAACCCGTCACGTCCATTAAGAATTTCATTATTCTCTATTTCTCCCTCTTTCTTTCTTTCTTTCTAAACGATAAGCGAACGTTGTTAGTTATGTTTCTCGTGCATCGTAGTGTGACTCGAGTTAACGAGAGCATAATGGCACGATTACCGGAATTGAAAAGCATAATTTAGCAGTACCGTATTAACGTGTTACATGTTATATGATAATATCCTTTGTTTGCTTTTTCTTTTCAGCCGCACCCCGTCAGATAATGTAAAAGTATTCTACATTCGGTATAACATCGTAATCATCGTATACGTCATTATCCTTTCCATATCCTTAATGCATTTTATAAAGGTTTAAGAAAAACATTTTTTTTATATAATAAATAACTAAGATAGTTCTATTATAAAAAAATGTAATCTACGAAATAATAAAAGTGTATAAACAAAAACAAAACGACAAATCGATCCTTCTCACCTGCTAATCTGTCTTTAAGATGTGGATGAGCTTGAAGCGGATGAGCAGCCAAATTGGCAAGTAAACTCGCCCTATGCAAGCCTGCGGCCGCTGCCTGTTGCTGACTATGCTGAAGTGCTTGCAAGCTCCATGGTGGTATTAAAGCTTGAGCAGGTATACCACCGGTTGGTGCACCATTGGCACCGGGTGGTCGGTGTGCAGGCACCCTTATGACGCCGCCGCCGGTATAGATAAGGCTCGAACCGGTTGGAAATAATCTGAACGGTGCGAGGAGATCGGCCGCGCTCGTGCAGTGAATCGAAGAAGTGGAATTCGTCGTTTGCGTTTCCGCGGTGCTCCCGGTATCGTCGTCGTCCTTCTCGGACATTTTCTCTTCGAGTTCATGACCCCAAGAACGTCTACCATCGTCCAACGTATTTGACGAGCTACCACGATGGCTAATGCTATTATTGTTATTGTTATTATTATTGTTATTATTGTTATTATTATTATTGTTGTTATTATTGTTATTTCCTTCCTCCCAAGGGGACCATTTCCTTTCCTTATCACTGTCAACTTCCTCTTCCGACGAACTCTTAGTCTTTTGCCTTTGACTATCCCCCAAGAGACGACTTATGCTGAAGGGATGACTCCGAGGTGATTCATTTTGAACAGTTCTAGAACTTGTCTGACTCGGTGGGGGTGAATTCGAACATTCCGATGTCTCCTGTACGATGATATTTCTTCCACGGTCCTCATGATTAGTATAATTTCGTGGACTACAACTTCGTGAATCTGAATCGTCAACGTTAATCTCCTCCGTCGCGTCCAAATCGCTCTCGCCGTGTTCCGACATAATACCAATCTTCTTCCTCTTATTAGTATTCTTCTTATCAATGTTATCACTGTCCTATCAAAAGATGAATAATCTTCTTCGCAAAAGACGTATCTGTTTATTCAGTTTTGAATAGATACGTTTAAACACACGTTATCTTAAAGAATCTTGCATCGAGGGAATATGATGCAATGAAGAACGATCTTTTTCTTTTGGTATACCGATTTCTTCTTCTTCTTCTTCTTATTCTTCTTTTATACGTTTATGAGATTATCTTGCGTATGATAGATATTTTGAAATACTACATCTCTCTTAATCGAGAGAGATATTTATTTAACAGAATAAAAACACGTGGAACTTAGATCCTGACATGATACTAAGGGCGTTCCGTATAACCCCGTACAGAACGGCGGCCATCTTGTATTTACGTTGCAACGTCAGATACAATTTTATCATCCCTGTCTAGAAATTTTCTCTCTTTCTCTCTCTTTCTATATGTAGAGATAGAGGGATATTTCACTACTCGTAAATCGTCCTCCCATACGAAATTGTCCATGACATGTCGCTTTTTAAAGGTAACACTCGATCGTATCTTTCATTTCCATATATCACTTTGTAAATAACGTAAAATAATATCCAAGTAAACGTACATAAATATATATATATATATATATATAGAAATGAAAAAAGAAATAAACTCAACAAACAAACAAATGGTCCACGCAACAAATATCTCTGGTTTTCACACGTTTTACTCACTAACTAACGTTCCATCCTTCGCGTAGTATCCAAGAGAGAGAAAAAAGATTTTTGTTTTTTTATTTTGTTTTACAACAAATGAGAAAACTCCCGCAGTGTTGTTTAAAACTCCTTTTCAGTGTGGTCCAATACAAGTAACGAAACCTAATTTTCGTCGGTTTTCTCTCCGACTGGAGGAGAAGATTTTTATACGAGACACCCACGTGAACGAGTCTTTTTTTCAAAAAAAAAAAAATAACTCGATACAACAACAACAACAACAAAATTATATATATATGCGTAAAAAAAAATCCTTTTAATATCGTTTTACATATATATATATTTATTATTTTTTTCTATTTTCTCTCTGAAGTAAAAGAGATAAAGAAAAAAAACAAGAAGAAATCCCAGACCCCGTTTAAAAAAGTCACGAAAATGAAAACTTGAACGTGGTGTTAGAACCACTTATTGGTAAGGTTTACGGAACCCTGCTGCTACGTCGAAGAGACGTGCGTGAATCCGGATCCGGTCGTGATCCGCGCGAGAGAGACGGGTACGCTGTGTGAGGGTACCAAAGAAATCAGGTAGTTCCTACCCCACCATACGAAGAACCCACCGCTTAATCCCCACTACCAATGTTAAACACGAACCTCCCGTGAAAGGTCCTGACGTTTGGATAACGCCCATCTACGTTCTCAACAGCCAATCGACCAGAGTTTGGTCCCGCCCATTCTGTTCTCTCATTGGTCGACGTTAAATTGATACCTATTTAACATTTGAGTAGAATGTTGCAGGCGATCGCGCGCATTTCTTTTCTCCTGTATTATTTATTGCCTGATCGTCGTGCCTATTTTTTCTTTCTCTCTCATTCTCTCTCTCATTCTCTCTCTTTCTCTGTTTTACCAGCAGGGTTGTTGGCGTCTTTCTCTTCTTCGTGCTCTCTTTAACTTCTACCGCATCGTTCCTTTCTTCTTTCTTTTTCTTATTAGCTATTTTCTCTCTCTCTATCTCTCTTTCTCTTACTTTCTTTCTCTTTCTATTTCTGTCTTTCTTTTTCTTTCATTCTTTCAGGGACGTGCCCCGTATCCAGTCGAAGGAGCAGAGGGACTTAATTACGGAGAATACTCTTTGCTCCCCACCACTGCCACCACCACTACTACCACCCCTTATACCACTCTTCTTCTTCTTCTTCTTCTTCTTCTTCATTGGTTCGTTCTCTCTCTCTCTCTTTCTTTCTCATTCTCTCATCCTACGCGCCGTCGCGTTTATCGCGCTATTGCGGTGCCGCCGCTCCGACTTATTGCGGCTGTCGAGGACGACGCCAAAGGTCGCTGCTACACGTCTATCTTTCTCTCTTTCTTTCTTTCTTTCACACACACACACACACACATATATACAATCTTCTTTCTTCTCTTTCTTTCTTTTTTTACCCACCACTTTCAACTAACCCCGAAGCTCCTTTCGATCGTCGCCCTGACGATGCGCGTTTCATCCACCTCTTATTATTTTTTATTTTCCTTGTTTTTTTTGTTTTCTTCTTTTTCGCGAATAAGCCACAAGGATAAACCGATTCGTTAGATTTATCTTAACGTTAGGTATATATATATACGGGTGTTATCTTTTATGTTTATTCTTAAATACGCTATAGCAGGCACGCACGCACGCACGCACGAGAAATGAAAATTGTTGATATCCTCGTTTTATTGAATTTTCTAATAGATTATAGGTGTTAGTATACTTATTTACTTGCATAGATATAAATATATATCTATTTATTTCTCTTTATTCTCCCCCTTCTACTCCTACTCCTACTCCCCCTGTTTTTTCGTATCGACACTTTCTACAAACCTCAACGTTTTTTTAGATAATCGTATTATTAGATGTTTTATACTTAAAAATACGAACAGGGTGCCCACGTATGTATGTGGAATATGAAAATGAGATCCTTTCGTGTTAATAGGATTTATAATAGATTATACTTATATACACTGTGTTATACTTACTTAGATAGATAGATAGATAAATACGTATTTATCTTTTTTTCTCTTTCATTACAATTCTTTTTTAATCACTACTTTTAGAATTGTATCGTTAGATTTATTCTTATTGATAGTTTATATTTAAAAATGTGAACTGGGTGCAACGTATGCACGTGGAATATGAAAATGTGATCCTACGTGTTTATAGGATTTATAATAAATTATGTTTATATAAGATATATAGTTGTGTTATACTTATTTAGATAGATAGATAGATAAATAAGTATTAATTTTTTTTTCTCTTTAATAACATTTTCTTTTTATCACCACTTTTAATCCGAAAGTTTGTTTCTTCGATAGTTGCGAAATTGATTCGTTAGATTTACCATAATTATAGTTTATATTTAAAAATACGAATATATATGGAACAACCAATGAGAAATTTAATGACCGATGCAAATTTATTCTTTCTATTATCTCTTGCTCTATTGTTCTTTTTTCTTTTACTACTAATACTACTACTACTACTACAACTACTTTGAATACCCAAAACTATTATTGATAATCTTGAGACCATACGTAAAATTAATCTTATAGAAAAGTGTATATTTAATATATTACGCAAAAATAGAAACGCACGTAACTGGGATGAAAATATTGCACGACAGTCATACCGAAAGATTTATGATAGTTCGTGATACAATATTACCACTAAAAATAAATGTCTATATTTATTAATGTACACATATATTCACCCAGTTAGAAAAATATCGATGAACAATATACGACAAAAGCAGTTTAAAAATTAATCGATATATCGAACAGTCTTTCCTTTTTTCTACATTATCTTTGCCAATCAACGACGTTCGTTCGTTAAGTAGGTAATACTTATCGTTAGAATTTTATTATCGATAATTCTTCGTAAAAAAAGAAACAAAATATATACGTTCAACCGTTCTCCTAACCGAACACGCGCCTTTCTCTCTCCTAAACGCGAAAATTTATTATACTCGAGTAAAAATTAATGCGAAAGTTGATAAGAAGAGATAATCAAACTGCGGGAGGAGGAGAAAATCAAAATCGGGACACCGAAAGGAATAATAAAGCCTGGAGATAATTAAATTTCCCTCCTCGTAAAAAAAAAAAAAAAGAAAAAAAAGGAGAATGGAGATTTCGTGATGTAAGAAATTACGATCGGCATAACGATCGTACGTTCTGAATCTCTCCTCCTTCACCTCTTTACCCCTTTCCAGTCACCAAGTATACTTTGGTATACATATTATACTTTCTCGAACGTTAATTACGCGAGAAATTTTCAATAGTCTTCGTCGTTAATGTATCAACCAATAAAGTATCAAGAAAATCGTTCATAATACAATATTTCAAAAATTCAACTTTAATATGAGGAATACACAAATTATATAGATTATCTTTCACACATATACATACATATATATACATTTATCGATTTATGAATACCGTGAAATATATTTTTATCGGGGGAGGGGGGGGGAGGGGGGGGGAAGAAAAGAAAGAAAAAAAGAGGAAGAGAAGAAAAAAATATGCTTTAAAAACCATCAATTTTCTCTTGATAGATGTAATAATACAGTTGCACATATATATATATATATAAATATACGAGTACATATATATCCTTCGTATGGTACTTTAAAAGTACTTATCGACAAATTTGATCTTGGTAATATAATACTTTACCGCGAGATAGATCCTATATCTCATCTCGTATATTCATGGAGTAATTGAACTATTAGCCAAAAGGAAAGTCAATGATAGGTATCTTATCGAGAATCATCGGCATCGATATTTAAATGGAAAATCCATCGATTGCGTAAATGCACGCAACTGGTTTGTTAACTTTGTGGTACTTATTAGATAGATAGTTTATACATATATATATATGTGTGTGTGTGTGTGTATGTGTATATATATATACACGTGTAGATGGTAGGTACCAAACAACTAACATTGCGAAACTATAATCGTGCGATTCCCATCGAAGCACGTCCACAGAACGCGTAATCCTCGATATATTACTCATATATGCCAGAGAGCATAATGAGCCGTCTCGTAGTATTGCTTTCCTCATCTCGAAAGATTATCCACAGTGCGGCTGCTTCTCAAAGGATACTATCGATTCGATGACCGCGTGTAATTTCCTCCGTTTCGTACCACCATTATCATATATCTCTTCTATATATATATATATATATGTGTGTGTGTGTATATACCCTATACTCTTTATGCAACTTACCTATAGGAATTATACTGTCTTCGTTTCCCTTTTAATTGGAATTTTAATTTTCTCAAAACGCGACACACACATACGCACATATCTATCTATCTATCTTTCTATCTATCTATCTAATAAATAATTTTTTAAATTTCAAATATAGATATGTAAGTAAATAAGTATATGAAAATATTATATGTACCTAGTACACAGATATTATAGATAGTACTTATTATTTATAATTCAATATTTAATTACTCTGATATAGTTTTCTCATACAAATTTACAAATACATTAAGTTGATGGAAAAAAATGTCAGATTTTTGTCCACAATTCAATGAGCAAATCCGACCTGTTTTTTTCCACCAACCCACTATATATTCAATTATTGTAATATTTTTTTTTTTATATCGAATACATTACAATTTTGTTTAACATCGATAAGAACTTTCACGAACAATACGATATAATTAAACAAAATTATTTTCTAGCGGTCACGTATGGGAATAAAAAAATAATATTTTTAATAAAAAAAAAGAAAAAGGAAGGGAAATTCGGTAGAAAAAAAAAATGGAAGGGAAGGATATATTATCTTGAACAGGTTCGACTGGTGGATGAGCGAGAACGGTTCGATCGGCACTTCATTTAAACATAATCCAGGGTTCTCCGTGCGCATTTGCGCAATAAGCATTGCGGTACCCACGGTAATGGCGACGAAATGATTTGCCGCACACGTAGCTTCGAAGAGCGGTGGTTAAGGTACCTTTCCTCCTTTTCTTTTTCTCTTTTTCTCCCTTCCCCTTACCCCCCTTCTTACTCTCTCTCTCTCTCTTTTATCCTTCTTACGTTCTCGGTCCGACACTTTTCTAATGGCTACGAACACGTATTATTACGCAGCGTTCCACGGCAATACCTAAGCATGGAAAATGCAGTCTAAAGCCCTCTTCGAAAGTGGCAAAAGGGCTGAGTTAAAATAAAAATAAAAAGAAGAAGAAGAAGAAGGGATAAACGTCTACCATCGACTGTACTTGAAAGAACAGACATAGAAGAGGCTAAGAAATAAAGATACAGGGGGGTAAGATGAGGTGTAAGAGGGGAGTACCCGTTACACCCAAGGGAATGGATATTGCGGTGTAAACGTTAAAAATGTCGTCACAGGGAATGAGTCTTTCTCCTTTTACGAGGAGGATGAAGTAGAATGAACAAGAAAAGGAGGAAGAGAAGGAGGAGAAGGAGGAGGAAGATGAAGTAGGCGAATGGGGGAGGAGCTAGAAGAGAAGGACGAAAAAGGGAAGAAGCCAACTACTCGTAGGACGATAATAAACTTACGAAGTAATACCCTGCGTTCGTGGAATAGCGAATGGTTCTCGTTGGCATAACCTTTAATCGATATGAAGTTGTTTTACAAGCATTTCAAGTATCAAATAGAATGATCTATTACGCGAAAACTTTATTCATTTATTTCTATTTCCTTTATCCTTTAAATCGATTGTCCAGCCATATTTTTTTAAATCTTTCTTACTAATTGGTTCTTGTTTGGTTAACTACCGATTTTGATTAATTATGTAAATATCTGATAAAATCTTGATTCGTAAAAGGTCCCAACAATCAATGCGAGAGTAAGAAAGATGGATAGGAAGATTGAAAACAACCCTTCTCTGAAACAACTACTACCCTGAAGGAAAAGTTACGGGCTTTCCTGGTGTTTGGTAAATGCTAGAACGTAAGTACTTCGACGAGGTCCCTGTGCCGATCGAGGATCAATTTGGTTGTCAGGCGTCCACGTGTCACTTAGCCGTTTTCACCGACATACGAATAATTCACGACATACCCTTTGAAGAGAAACGGGAAAAGAAAACGAGAGAAAGAGAGAGTGAGTGAGAGGGTGAAAGAGAGGGTGAGAGAGTGTTTGCTCGCACGAGTTAAACCGACAGCTTAGAGGGAGAAGAGATGAGTGGGTCGTTCGAAAAGAAGAGGTTCCTCGTTTTCCAACCAAAGGCTAGAAGAAGATGAAAATAAAGCTTTTCTTTTTTTTTTCTTGAAGGAACGAAAAGGAAGTGAAGGAAAGGTAACGAAAACGTTGACCGTTTCAAGAAGTGGATATGGGGTTAGGAAAAAAAAGTTGGTGACGTGAGAAAACCGAGAGTATGTATTGTATATATATGTGTGTGTATGTGTGTGTGTGTGTGTGTGTGTGTGTGTATGTATACGTATATGTATCTTCTACTATACTGAGAAAGAGAAGGAGAGAGGGTGGATTTATTCTTTATTCAAAACTCTCTGACTTTTGCCTTTTATAAGAATATGAGTGGATACCGTCGAGTACCGGATGCGGTTAAGAATCCCATGGACCTTGCGTTGCTTGACACCGACCCTTATGCGCGCTGAGATTTTTATTTTACCTTTTTTCTTGTTCTTTATACTATTTTATTTAATATCGAATAAAGTAGATATAAATATTTTTCTTTCATCGACTGAATTTAATGACGGTTTATATTTTTCGTCTTTAGAAAAATATATCTATTATTTGTTATAATTAAACAATGATTTTGTCGTATTACCAACATTGCATGTTAATAATTATTTGTTTTCTTTTTTATCTACTAAATTATACAATTGTATAAGATGTATTTAAAATTAACCATTTGTATAAATTTATTTTTTAACTTTCTATACAATAATAAAAGATAATATTTCAAATTGTCGATTAAAATTCTATACAATAATATTTTATTTATTTAAATAAAGATACTCATTAATGATTAGTATTTACTGTGAAAAGATTCATTCTTAGGACAAACAAGTCCATTGATTTCGCGTAATTCAAACATTACAACAAATTAATCCTTTACCCGATTCCCACGCGAATCAAATTGATTCTCCTTTCGTGATTATCGGTTCGTATCGGTTAAGCAAGGATAAACGGTGATCTTAATGAGAAATCGTGTTCTCCTACAAAATCTCACGATCTACTTTGTCGTCCCGAGGAGGAAGAAGAAGAAGAAGTAGAAAGATAAAAAAGAAAAAAAAAAAAGAAGAGATCAATCAAAGGACAATCCGTAGCGTTTTCACGAAATTGCTCCCTGGTGTCTGGGAATACACGAAGTAGAAGAGAGATAAGTGTATATATATATATAAACACTATATACTATATAATACCAAACTACCCTGCTCAAAAGCGACCATTTCAATCGACTCGATTCCAACCGATCTGAGTTTCGCATTACACAGAGAGAATATTTATTTCGTTATGTAAGGGAGTGAGGGAAGTGGGGGGAGGTGGAAAGTAGAAGGGAGAGGGAGAGACAGAACATCGGCTAGATTGAATAATTAATAAACGAAAAATAGAAAGGGGGAATAAGTAACTAACATCGTTTTGTCGTTTGGTTGCATCGAAGATCACGCGACAACTATATATCATAATCAATGAATAAAAGAAAATAAACAAAGACAAATGATATTGTATCGCTCGTTACATTGTATAGTCATCATAAACTTATAATAAAAAAAAAAATAATAACAAATTAAGTAATAAGGACAAATAAAGTAACTACACCTACCTACGTACAAAATTATAATACAAAATTACAATGTATAACGTATAATAAAAGCAACGTGTGTTGCATGTGTGTGTGTGTGTGTGTGTGTGTGTGTGTGTGTACTAAACGTAAAAGTCGAATGTGATTAATTCGAGTAGAAACCACCCTACCCTCATCTCGTTCCCCCCCTCTTCATTCTTTATGAAATAAAAGGCAAATCGTTGTGTACGATCGTCAGGGGTATAATCATGAAACGTTCGTAGTCTATCCTCCTTCTCCGTTCCCCCTCCCACCCTTAGATGGGTACAACTAAAACTTGATACGAAACAGAGACATCAATTTCGTTAAGATGCGTCCCATATGAAAGATAGAATGCAACATGGCGACACCTACGCATGATTTTATACGTCCTACGCGTGCAGATAAACTTTCTCGCATGTGCATGTTGTCCTGTCCCTTGAGAGATCGAAAAAGGGCCGTGCGACCCAAGGGTTCCCAACGTTATGCACTTCGTTTTGCAGTCCTTTGTGACTTTATTTCAATCTGTCTCTCTTTCTCTTTTATTCTCTCATTCTTTCATTCTAATTCTCTGTTTTCTAATCGACAGTCGAAAGGTTCATCGATATTAAGCACTTGTCGGGTAGGAGAGGGACAAAAATAGGGAGGCGTGTTTCCTACGAACGATTGGCCTTGTTGTGAAATAGTATATCTACCAAGGGGTGGAAAAACTTGAATAGTATTCAACCCCATACGATCAACGTAAGCGACAAATGTTACACGCTCGTTAGGATAGGGGGTGCCGGTGCGAAAATACGATTGCTCACGGTTCTCGGTTACAGGTTGCTTATTCCTAACGTTATGGGGATAGTTATTTCTATATTTTTTTTTTCAAAAAAGAGAGAGAAAGAGAGAGGAAGGAAATAAAATGTAATTTATTCTATCTACGTATTGTATATAAAAATCAATAAAAATACTAGTATGTTTTTTATGGCTTTGTAAATTTTTGGTGAGATGTTTTTCATAAAATAATTTAGATTTTTGTAAAGGTATAATCACTTTACAATTATTCTTTTATGTTTTTAATAATTATTGATAAAATAGAATAAAGAGTAAACGTTAGAGAAAGAAAGAGTGAGTGATTGAATACTTGGATGTGTGTATGTGTGTTTAATCAAAAACTCGAGACGCGTTTGTATATAAAAAAAAAAAAATACTTGTGTGTTTAAAAAATCAATAAAAGAAGAGAATAACGGTCATGTGCCGAGAAGTAATCGATTATGCATCATTATGAAATAAATCCTGACACGATATCATATTTGAAACTCTTCTCAATTTTATCGATCTGATGAAAATTATTCGCGTGAATTACGAACGCGTACATAAAGAATCTGATTTAAAATATTCTACAACGTTATGATTACCTATTAAATTTTTTTTATCGAAAATTATTCATATATGTTTATAACAATAAACCTACAACGCACGGAATCAAATGTTTAAAAAGATTAAAAACTATGATCAACTTACATTAGACGTACTTTGTCCTTATATCCAATGCTGTCATATCCATATCCATAACTGCAGGTATCCATATATGCACATATGACTTTTCAGCACTACGCACACCCGTTCACATATGCATATCACTTGCATAGGACTAGAACACGCACACACGTAAACGCAACGCGAAATAAATAATGTACTTGTCTAATATTGTTGTTACACCTTCAAACGCTCGAAGAAGACTATCGATTATTATGAAAAATAGTTACGAATACATTCGATAGGTACCGAACATACACGAAGGTCAATAACAAATTTAACGACGAAATGACTTCATTCGGTTACCGACACCGGCCGAGGAGTGACGGAGAGAACCGAACGTAAACAAAACATTCTAACGCTCGCCTAAGCCGGTAGTTAAGGAATGTTTTTCTATGTGTAGTTAACATAAACCTAATTTCTTAGAATTTCACCAAGAGATACAAACCTTCGTCTATCTTTCTTTCGTATGGATTATTACTATGTTTGAAAATTCTACAGCTGACCTACTTTTCTACCGATGACCTACTTTTCTTACCAGTGACCTACTTTTCAACACACGTTTTCTATTTCTAATGACTGAATATTATTTTATTTCTTAATATTTAGATAATTAATAAGTAGATTTATCCATGTATCGATCTGAAACCTAATTTTTTCCAATTACTAATTCTTTCGACTTATTTTTATACGTGTACTTGATCATTGACGAATATCTTGAAATTCACCGAGAAATATAAACATAACCGATGCTTCTTCGGCAAGTTGAGATTCGTTTATTTCATTATATGTTCCATCCGATATTTGTATCTGCAAAAAATTTCAAATAAGAATTAAGAAATTAACGAGTATCGAGTGAAGAACGAGATATTAGTAAAATTTTTAAGAGAACATCATAAGTGCATCTTGATAGAGTATATCGAGTATTGTTTTTTTTTAAATTTTGAGGTAACAAATTCGAGATGCATTGCAACGTCATGCTCGGATAATTCCTAATTAATGATAACATTCAATATTACTCTATTAATTAAAAACTACTTAAATACGGATATAATTTTATTAACAATATAATATTTTTAGTTATAAATATATTTATTCTCGTACATATGTGACATTTTATCCTTGTACAATAATGATTTTAAATAAACAAAAAAGAAAACTATTCCAGAGTATACAAAGATCGGATATCAAATGAAAATAATTAACATTGATCGATTAGTTTTTACACTCTTTGAGTTAAAGTTACGTATACATCTATTGGAGTATCAAAATAATTAATACAACGTTAACAACAAAAGAATTATATTCTTTTAATAGTATACAGTTTTATCCTTATTTGAAATATTCAAAAGATAGTAACGTGTTCGCGACAGAAATGTTAGAAAATCAACGTGTCTCGAACGTTACTTTGGCAAAAGGACTGTACCTAGGTACATACATATATATATACACGTATTTATATACCAATACTTATATAGTATAGTAGATAGTATATCTATAGAAAGAGAGAGGGAAAGAAAAAGGGGGAGGGAGAAAGGTGGATGGATATAGAATAGCAAGAAGTTGGTTTCTGGTAGTCCCGCGGGTTTCCGATTCCGATTTCTATCGCGTCCTACGAAAGTTTAAACCGTCAGGACGAACAAGGATGGACTGAATGTGTCCGCCTATAAGATTCTCGGCGAGTTTGCGACCGGCGAATATGTCTTTGAAACATTCATAGGTAAGAAGTTTTACGTCGTGGACATCGGGGTGGATGGTGGATGGTAGTGGGAGGATCGGAGGGGTAAAGAACGGGGAGGATAAGGGGGGTAGTAGTCTCGTACAGATAGAAGAGATATCGTTATTACGAAACATCGAAATCACTATGTCGAGGGAACTATCGGCAGCCATTTTGGAGACACCATATAGGTACATAATGTAAGTATTATAAGAACATAAGGTATCTTTTATCGACTTAACTTACTAATTCTATTTCAATTACTTGTATTTTCTTTTTTTTACTTCGAATAAGAGAAACTCATCGAATTGTATTTGATCGAAGATTGTAAAAATATTATTTTTATTGAACTATTATTATTTTCATTTCAAATTTCATGTTTCTTGATATATTGAATCGTTTTATAAGTTTCTTTATTTTTCTTAATTAACTTTTTATACTCAATGTTTATTTTATATTATCTTATCAATATTAAATACCATAGTATTTATGAACATGGTAATAGGAATAAAATTGTGTGAGTAAAATAATATAAAATACAGCATACAAAAAATATTTTATACTTAAAAATATGGAAGAAATTTATGGAACGACCTAATATACAATATATATAATAAATAATATACAATATATATATATTATTTATATTGTATATTAGGTATTGTATATTATATTGTATATTATTTATTATATATATTGTATATTAGATCATCCCATAAGTTTCTTCCTTTCTCTTAATTAACTTTTTATACTGAATATTTTATATTTTATATTATTTTACTAATATTAAATACCATAGTATTATAAACAATGTAATAGGAATAAAATTGTATATTGTTAAGTAAAATAATATAAAATACAACACAAACAAAATATTTTATTCTAAAAAATAAGGAAGAAACTTATAGGACGACCTAATATATTGTCTGTTCATTATTTTCATATACGAGATTTACTATATATAGATTTTAGAAGTATTTCACATATAACATAATATATATTATGAAAAATGTATAAGTTTAAGAAATATAAAAGGACAAATACTTGTCCAGAAGGAGGATGAAAAAGGAGGATAAGGAAGAGGATAGTCGATGTAGGTGGCAGAAGAGTTCACAGAGGTCACCCGCGTGTGTCCTTCTACCTCCTCTCCCACCCACTCTCCTCCTTCTTCTCTGCCCCCCTGAAAGATTCAGGTCGAGATAGGAAAGTTTTACAGGTAGGTGGAAACGATACCGGAGGATCGTACGTCTTTCAAGGGCCCCATAGTAGTCCAGCCCCCATCGTTGCGTTTACCGTTCTATTCAGAAAAAAAAAGAATAATAGTTTCTCTCTTTTTGTATTTATATTTAAAAATAAGAAAAATATATGTAAACATATATAAGTCATTTAAAAAGAATTATTCCAAATTTCCAACATAAATTGTAAGATTATGTAAATGTTACTCCCACCTATGCAAATACGAGTTTAATTTTATTACCATAGTATAATGTTTAAAATAAAACAAAGATTTCATAGATTTTTATTAATTTCTGCAACTGTATACTTAATTCATTCTAACATCAAATGTAGTCATTCTAATTGCATAAAATCATCGTTTCAATTTCACCCCTCCCCCCTATGAAGTATTTTAATACGATTGCAAACATAGGTAAAGATATTCAAAATGAACAGAGTTATTGCCCAAACCCTGTATGTATATTAGGTAGGTGAAAGAAAAACTGTCGGATTTTACCATTGAATTGTGGCCAAAAATCTAACTTTTCTTTCCATAAACCACACACACACACACAAACATACATATCCATGAAACGAATAAGTTTCCTTTTTCTTAGCAGACCTTAAACGAAAAAAAAAATGAGATAAGTGTATACATACGTTGTGTTTCTGTAGCATCTCTGCTACAACGTTACCGGTATAGTTTTTGGGAAAAGGGCGGTGGGGCGGGGGAAGAGACGGGACGAGGGGCTGGGAGAGGGTGGTTTTCGTAGGTGGCGCGAAGGGGTGGCCACAACACCGCATACAAATACAAATATACCGACAGCCGAGTCGGTCGGGGTAAAACATTTATTTAGTGCCAAGGGATTTTCTCCAAATGGAGGGAACACCGAATAGAAACTGGGGGTGGGAGAACTCGAAGGGGCTGCGATAACTTGGTTAGCTGGCGGACTTTCGATTTGTATTCCACCTACCATGGAGTTTATCACCGAAACGCGCCCTCTCTCTTTCTCACACACACACACACACACACACACACACACACACAACGCATACATTCTCTTCTTTCTGTTTCTCCTTCATGAACTACTCTCTCATTGATAATATCATTTACTATATCTTCTTTCTATTCCAATTCGTTTTATCATCAAGTATTATCGAGATTTTTCATGAAAATTTTATACGTAATTTCTTTTTATTTCGATATTTCATGAGAATGTGTTCAAATAATTATCTTCGATTTAATATTTAATAATAATAATAATAATAATGAAAAATAGAAAAATTCTACATTGTGTGCGTGATGTTTTAGATAAAATATTCAAACGTGTAAAAAGAAGTATCTAATTTATATTTATGAGAGTAAAATGTAATTAATTTACATATCCATTTAATTATTAATTAACGATAAACACACGAACAGTATTAAGTTTTTTTTTAAATATATATTTAAATGTAAACGTAATTAATTGACATATCTTTTTAGTTATTGATCAACGATTTAACAACATGAAGATTTTATTTCGTTAATAATACCAATTATAAAAAGTTTGATCGTTGTAAAATAAATAATAATATAACAAATCAAATATTAGGAAAGTAATGAAATAATAGATGATAAATCATAAAATATATTCTCTGAAGTATTTTGTAACGAACATAATTACTTACACGAGGTACGAAAAAGAGGAACGTAACAAACACAACCGGTGTATCTTTACCCTCGATGTGCCGATCGTATCGTGCATTAATCTTAACAGCTGTACGTGCTACTGTACATCTAATTGTCTGTAATTACCGTTGAGTTAATTAAAAGAAGAAAAAAAAAAAGAAAGAAGAAGAGGAGTAGAAGAAGAGAAGAAGAAGAAGAAACCACCTCACCTCTTAATTGAATCGAAGTAATAACAGCTTCGTTCGCGTTAATGCCAAGCTTCTTCTTTTCTTTTACTCTCCGTCGTTGAAAGTCTTCGTTCTACATTCCCTTTTTCTTTTTTATCTTGTAATATCTTTTTACCCTTCTCTTCGTTTCTCTTATTAAAAAAAAAAAATAATATATATGTGTGTGTGTGTGATCTCTCCAAAAATGTATATAAGAAAATTAAAAATGCTAAGAATTGTTTCTAAAAGAATTCAAATATATTGGAATTAAAAAGTTTGAAGAATTTTTTATATAAAAATAACCAAGTTTTTCTTAACAATTAGAAATTTGATAAGAATTAAATAAGATCAGGAAGATATTTAAAAAAAAAATAATATTAAACAATAATTCTTTTAGATTTGTTTTGTTTGAAATTGACGAATATTCAAACCCCTCTCTTCTCTGGTTCGTAAATGTAAAGGACGGTAGCTAATTCATTTTCTCATGATTTTTTGATTGATTAAGAGCAAGCCCCGAGCTGAGAAGAGAGCGTGAAATATCCTAAGAAGATAAAAGAATGCCTAATTCCCGGCGGCAAGCCGTCTCCGTGTTGAAGTAAAACGCCTTCTTCTCTATCTCTTTTCTTCCTATTCTTCTTCCTCTTATTCCTTATTCTTCTTATTATTCTTATTCTTCCTCCTTGAGTTCGTCCTCGTTTCTTCTTAAACCATTATACGATGGCTCGTTTATCCGAGCAAGAGATAATTTTACCAACTCACACAGATCAAATTTCATTTTAACCAACGACGAAGAATGTTTTTCTCTCAACGAGAAGCTTTCCAACATGATTCTCTTTCCCTCTTTTCCTCTTTCTCTTTTTCTTAACGAAACTGTTCCACTTTTGTATATATCGTTCAATTAAGGAAACTAACTTATGTAGAAACCGATCAATCCTCTCTAAAAGACAAAAACTTATAATTAGTTTAAATACGATACGGGATCCCATAATTGTACGATCTTAATGATTTTGTAAAAAACAAAAATAAGAAGAATGAAAAAACTTAATAACTCATAAAACAACTCTTACATTATACTAATTATTTTATATTACAAAGCCTTACAATTTAGTTTAACTTTCAGATTATATAGAAACTATGTAACATTAAAAATTTTATTTAATATTACATCAATTGTGTTACGACAACAAATAATTTTTTTGTTGTTTTTTTTAATTAAAATCATTAAATTATATCTACTTAATTTCTTTGATCATTCAGAGATCGATTATATTATTTTGTTTAATTGAAAATTCATACAGCAAGATAACCACGAGTTAGAAACTAAAAATAAATAAATGAAATAAATTCAAAAAAATATTCTTACGCACGGTATAGAAATGAAAATAAAGTGTCGAGGAAACGTAAGATAGCGTGGGCCACGAGACAACGAGGGAAAGGTGTTAGTATAATACCTAAACATAAATACCAAGCGTTGTTCTTGAGATACAACGAAATTAATCTGTTATGCTGGATTTACGAGGATCGTATAAAGGCAACCCTTGCATGATCCCTTCTCCTAAATCACCGACAAAAAGTCTCACCTGAGAGAAAGAAGAAGAAGAAGAAGAAGAGAGTTCCTTAAATTAGGTTGTAATTAATTAAAACCTTAATTAGAGATAATATGAGAGTCCGTTATCTTATGATCTGAACAATCATTGGTGGAAGAGTATAAAAAAAACCAAAAGAAAAATAATAAAAACTTCAGATATTATTCTTTACTCTCTTTCTTTTTAATTATCATCTCTTACGATCGATACCAAATTTTATGGTGTAACGATAAGACAAAAATGAAAAATAACATAAAGAATAAAAATAGTGGTATACGTTGGTAATATAAGAAAAACACAAAATTAACAATTAAATTAATAAAAATTACAGATCTCTCACCCTTTCTTTTCGATTATTATCTCTTACGATCGATACCAAATTTTATGGTGTAAAGATAAGAAAGATATAAAAAATAACACATTGACTAATTTAAAATTGTATGTGTTGGTAATTTCAGAAAGAAAATAATTAATAATTAAATAAATACAAATTCCAGATCTATATCACTCTTACCCTTTCTCTCCAATTATTATCTCTTACGATCGATACAAAATTGTATGGTGTACCAATAATAAAAAATAAAGAATAATAATAATAATAATAATAAAATATATATCAAAAGAAAAAGGTAATACACGATGTATCATGATACACGTGATGTTTCCTGCCCGAAAGACCGAAGCAAAGACTTAATAGAAATACAATAGATTCCCTACCCAACCCCCTCCCCTCTATTCGAAGAGGGTGTGCTACCCTTGCGGGAGGCAGACAAGCAAGCGAGCAAGCAAGCAAGCAACCAGCCCAGCAGCAGGCAGTCGTTTCCCGTGGAAAATAAATCAAACTCCAATACGCTAAGTGGTTACGGGTGACGTAAGCCAGACTACCATTCCGTAAAGCTATAGTCCGAAGAAAAAGGCTATACCATCCTATTGCGAATTAAATTCTATTTAATTTCGAGCTCCATGAAATTCGAAGAAACTAACGTACCAGCCTTTTCCTTCTTTCTCTTTTATTCCTTTTCAATTTTTTTTTCTTTCCCCTACTTTTCTTACCATTTCGACAATTTTACATTTTTTTACGCAGAATTCGTAAATAGTTAAGCATGATATATTATTATTATTATAATTATTATTATTATTATTATAGTTTAGGGAAGAAAAAGAAATCCAATTCTTTGTACTTCGTTTCAACGAAAATTCTTTTTTTTTTCCCAATCTGATATTTGGAATATTAACTTAGGGTAACGCAAATGAAAAATATTTTTTGTTACATTCAAACAAAAAAAGATTATAAGTTAACGTTCGCGTCAAGGTTTTAATTTTAAAGGATCACAGAAGAACTAACGGTGTCTATTCGCCTAGGGATTCGCATTTCGAAAGAGAGAAAGAGAAAGAGGGAAGAAAAAAAAAAGGGCGACCACTTTCGAGCGGACGTAAAAATGGCCATGGCCGATTAAATAATCGATGAAGATGCCGCGAAGGGGCGCCGTGATTTCTTTCCATAAAAGGAAACTCTCTCTCTCTCTTTCTCTCTCTTCGAACCGACCAGAAGATACGAGAACACAATATATATATAAAGATGAATTACCTATACTTACTCTTCCCCATACTCTTCCGTTTCTTAATAGTTTAATCGCAATAAAATAAGATAAACTTTTCTATCCAAAAATAATCTTATTCCTTCCTTATAAATTCTTATCAAAAAATATAAAAATAACAAATTTCTATCAAAAGAACGATTCAAACCAATATCATATTAATCATTCGAAAATTAAACAAAAATAAAAACAACTTCTTATTATCGTCTAAAAATAAGAGGAAAATAAAAAATACAAAATAGGACCTCCCCCCTCTTTGAAAAATAATAGAGAAATATACAGAGAGTAGGATACAAAATTATTATTCGCGAAAACAAGTAGTCTCTTTATTTACGAGTAGAAAGATTTGCGATAGGTGTGATGGGACGGGAGGGAAGTTAAGGGGAAAAGAGGGTGGGCTTTTTGAAACGAGAATAGAAGAGAGGTAGACCGAATATAGTGGAGAAAGAGGATGGGAAGGGGGTAGGGAAGGGGAAGGGGGGGGTTGAAAGCACTGCCATCGGGATTTCCAGGTGGCGGCCATGTTTTCATTATACCACGGAATGTCCGGTACTCGATCATAGTGTCTTCCGTTTCTCTCTCCGCTTGTTTTTCTATCCTTTTGTTTTTTATGGTTGTTTTGTTGCTCCTTCCTTTTCCCTCTTTCCCAGCAGGTTCTCGTACCAACACCCATATTTACCCCCTCCCCCCAACCCCCGTACACACAATTTCCAACACCTCGATTCCGGTATACACAGTTTGTACACATTCCCAAGTCCTTTTCGTGGCGCAACCGCGATGTAGAACGTTCTCTTTCCACCTTTTACAAAAGCAGTGATATATTTCAACGCGTGTGTATGTGTATATGTGTTTATAGACACACCCACTATAACACGTATTATATACATAGCTATTTTCGCAACCCAGTCAACAACAAGAGAGAACTCTAATTTCATTATCACGGGATCTCTTGGGTCAGGGACACTACCCGTTGTAACGAGGGAATACTATGCCAGAAGGTGTACCCTCCTTTTAAATCATTTTTCTTCTTTACTTATCGTAACTTTTGATCTGATTCCATCGTAGAACAATGTTTGCATTGATTTTTGTACTTTTTTTAATTTATGATAATCGTTGGTGTATATTATCTATCGTTTGTGGATTGATTTTGTATTAATATTGATAATGGTATTTCTGTTTTTATTTTTATAGTAGATAAAAATTAGTTTATTACGGAAAGTTATATTTTATATGTCATTTGATTGGATATAATATAATAATTTTAAGAAATTTCAATATATAATATATTAGTGTTATTTAACATATATTCGTTCAGTAATTTTTTGCACCAGTATTTTTTTGACACTATTTTGCATTATATATTAAGCAATTAAATAATATATATGTGATATTATATACTGTGTGATCTAATTGATATAACTGTATAAGATTCCTACACGCATATTTAAACAGATGACTTTGTCTACACCTCTAACAATTAAACATGTCCGTAAATTTAGTAACACATAACGAATATAATGAATTATTAATATGTCATCTCTCTACCACATGAAGGTTTATCTTATGTTAGTAAAATAAGAATGCATTTACTACACATCTACTCGTCATCAAAGTCAAACTCTATTAGGAATCCTTTCGTCGACGTTAAAATCTATAAATAAATACTAACGTTTCTTATTCTCTCCACCACGAGGTAAAATCTGGCATACAGTATATAGAAGAACTTAATGTTAAAATCACCAGATATCCAGAATTTGTGTTAGTTGGATGCCGTGAATAATGACTTACGCTTAGAATATACCCGGACTATTCAAATTACTCTTCGATGTCGGTGTCTGATGGAGGCAAATCGAATGGCCACCACTACCATCACCATAACCAGGACATGTTAGAACTCGTTGCATCATTTCTAAGGATTAAATGCAACGAGTTTACAATCTAAGATAGGACGTCTATGGTTTATTTTCGTTATTGAAATTTTATAATCGTATCTTAAAATAATCGACATTTAGAAATATCTTTTTGGTATTAGATCGAATTTAAAATTTATACATATATATATATTGAATTAGAAAAATGTTCGCGTACCAATTTGTAATAAAAAAGAAAAAGGAAGAAAATATTAATAAACTACGTTTATACATTTTTTTTACGAATTTATATTATCTTTGATAAGAAGAAGAAGAAAGGACGAAAGTTCAATGTTTTCTATATATATTTATAGAAAAATATTAAATATTAGATTGGTGGAAAAAAAATGTCGGATTTTTCCATTGAATTATAGCCAAAAATTCGACATTTTTTTTCCACCAACCACCAATATATATAATATTTTATAAAAAATAATAAATATCAAAGTTAAACGTTTTACCATATTGAAATAATGAATTATGTATTTTCAAGGAAAGATCAAAGTAGTACAATGATTGGATAGAAAAAATAAGTAGAAAATAAGTACGTGACGTGTACACGTGCAAGTGTCTGACGCATGTTTAATAAATTAAAAATAATCACCTGCAACTTCTAGAAATATACGATTACGTGGAACGAATAGATCAAAGTTCAATTGTAAATTGGAACAACTCGAGGACTGACTCCTCGTGGATTCCATTCGCAAAACGTTATATCTTTCTCTCTCTCTCTCTCTTTCTTTTTTTAAAAAGATGGATAGAGATAGAAAAGACATTATTGAGTAGTAAAACTGCCAATTGTCTCAAAAGCTCTAAACCACGGGCACCTATAATGAGGGATTAAATATTGAAAGGAGCGTATTTCTCCGCGAGGCACTCACTCGATGTTCCTTTGTTTTACGGCGGTACGTGAGCAGAAAACAAAATGGCGGCTGGCGAAGCAGCACCTAACGTGATTAGGGCCCCCCTCAGCACCCCACTACCACCACCATCACCACCACCACCACCCCACCGACACCTTCTTTTTCTCCTTTTCTTACTTTGCTTTGCTAAGGTCCGAGTTATCTGAGATTGGATGTTTCTCGTCGTTAAAAATCATTCATGTTTTAAACGTTTCTATCGCGTTTACACCGCAATCGAAAGAACACCTATTTTTCTTTTCATTTTTTTTTTAACAATAGTTACAAATAATTCATTAATTTTATTTATTTCTTTAATTTTTTTTATTCGTTTGAATAAAATCAAAAGTGCAATACATTTTGAAAGACGAACTTATATCTTTTTGTTTTTTAAATAAAAATGAGTACATTATAAAATGAATAATTTATTTCATGCGAAATATTTCGTCGTTATCGTAAAATCTTTTTCTTGGAATAAGAACAAAGAGACACTTAGAGGGTTACGTTCATGTAAAATCATGTTATAGTTATTTTGTTGTTCTTGTTGTTTTAGTTGTTGTTATTTCCGGCGTCTCGTTTACTCGAGTAAGCCACAAAAGTATCAGCAAGGATAGATAGAACTTATTTCTCGGGTTTCGTGAGAAGAAAATGAAAAAGGGAAGATAATAGTAAGAAGTAAAAAGAGAAATAAGGATATAGAATGAATGAAAGAGAAAGAAAGAGAGAGAGAGAGAGAGAGAGAGAGAGAAAAACGTTTTCTCGCGTTTCTCTTACTTCAGACACTGCCATAGACGCAGAAAGAAAGAGAAGGAAGAAAAGCTATTTCTCTCATGAAGAATGCAGACTCGACAAGGATACCGACTCATTCGTATTAGGCCAACAACACAACGGTGCCAAACGCCAACGAGAAATCTTTAATATTTCAGATGTTTTTCGTGTCGACATCGATCTCTCAAAGTAGCGACGTAAAAAATAGGCAAAAAAAAGCAACATGCAAAAAGTAAAAAAAACAAAATTGGTATGATAGAATATAGGTAATTTTGTGCATTTGTGCATACATGCATGTAATGTGTGTGTGTGTGTGTGTGTGTGAGTCAAAAGTAAAAATAAATGAATTAGTTAAAATACGAAATAGGATTGATTATACATTTGGAATAAATTTTAATCATACAATTGAAGAAAAAAAAAAGGTGGAGGGAGTAGTAGGACAAAAAATGAATGTGCATTATTGAATAACATTGTAACTTTTCTCTTCGAGTACTCACAATGTTTATTATTATTATTATTTTTTATTCTTCTTCTTCTTCTTCTTCTTAAAAGGAACAAGACGGGAATGGAGAGGGATTTTAAAGGAAAAACAGAAAGAGATTTAATAGCCTTACGGACTAGTTGTATCCGATTATACCAAGGTAGAAGCGCAGAGACTATCAAGAAACACGCTAATGGGCATACCTAACGTGTCCTTACGATCGTGCGTTGATTTACAAATTGGCGAGAGGTAGACCACCGGTAGTAAAGGTATATGTATGTATATATGTATGTATGTATATATATGTATATCTTACTCTCTCTCTTCTAAGCATAGGTATACCAAGAAAACGAAGACAGAGAAGTCATTTCGTCTGATCGCAAAACCCAAGGAATAATTAACTCCGCGATTTATTCGGGATAAATCGAGCCAACCCCGTTCGTTCGTTCGTTCGTTGGCTTCCTTTCAACAAAGTGAGTATTTTCCGTGGATTGGTAATCGCGTTATCTCAGATGAAATATTCCACTCTTAATGAGAACTGTATGAACTAGATATTAGATTGGGATTGTACTTGTAAATGGGGATAGGTAAATACGATTATATCTTACGCGTACAGTAAAGATACGTTTTCTTTTTTTAATTGTGTCCTTAAATTATATACCGTTTCTTCTTCTAATTCTAATTCTTCTTCTTCATCTTCTTCTAATTCTTCTTCTTCTTCTTCTATCATCAAATTTTATTTATCACATCCAATCAAAATAAGGTAACAATAATTCAAGAAATCTAATATACCGTATCTTACTTATTATTATTTACGTTGACCATCAATTTGATTTGATTCTTCGAATAAAACGCATTACAGATTGAACGAACTGATCAAAAAGTGGATTTAACCCCAATCGTAAGATATTATTTATTTAATCAAATTTATATATTTTACAATATATTTATCCTTGTTTTAATATACATCTATCGTTCTTTTTATAAATACGTCAGATCGAGAAGGAGAAAAAAAAAGAGACAGATTGAAGAATCATTCAAAATTTGTAACATTGATAAAAAATTAATATTCTTCGAATTGTGATCGACCACTCGGTGTCGAATAATTTCGTCAAAAAATTGCAAATCTTTCTAAAAATACCCTTTGATATGATCTTTTCTATTCGATCTCTCGATAAAAATAATTAAACAAATCTAATCAATAATAATTCTGTACAGGGAGAATAATCGTACTGTGTGGAAGGGAAATAATCGTACTGTCCAATACTCTCGTGCTAATTCCCAAGAGAGAGAGAGAGAGAGATGAGATCTGTATCTTTCTCTCTCTCTCTCTCTCTCTCTCTCTCTCTCTCTCTCTCTCTCTTTCACAAAGGATCAAGAAATCGTCAAAGCAAAGGACGAACCCGATTACGCGCCATTCCGGCAAAGCATGGTTAGCTTCTTCCGTCGTGTTATTGTGTGTGTTGACGCATGAATCCTTCTGATTGGTTCCCTATCCTCTGAAACGAGAGCTTACTCGTCTTACGGAAACCAATACAAATGTATTAGGAAGCCAAAGTTAGCTTGGGCTGATCGTCTCGTGTTACCACGGCTGACCATGTTCACCTATCATCTACTGATCGTACTCTCTCATATGTCAAACGAATAGGAGAACCATGAGGTGAAGGGGGAAGAAGTAGTAGGATGATCGGGTAGTGGTAGACATGGGAAGGGGTGGAAGAGGCAGGTTCGTAATCGTGATTCTTCAAGTCCTCTTCTTTTGTCTTTCTTCTTCTCTTTCTCTTTCATTTTGAACGTGAACGTGCAAAGGATACATGAATACACCACACACACATACATATATATGCAAGTATGTGGCTTTGAGAATAGGGCGGACACGAAGAAGGGAAAAGAGAGAGAAAGAAAGAAATACAAGTGCATTAGAATGAAGAAAGGAAAGAGTATGCGTGTTCGGATAAAAGAAGATGGAGAAAGAATAGAACGAATGAAGGAAAGAGAAGGAGAATGAATGAAAGAAAGAAAGATAGAGTGAGAAAGAAAGAGAGAGAGAGAGAGAGAGAGAGAGAGATAGTACTAAGCTAGAAACTCATTACGGTTGCTCCGCCTCTGCCGTTCGACGAAGCAACGACCAATCGGATAGCACCGGATCGTAATCGCGCCTGCACGGTTTAATCTCGGCATCGCCAAGTATAGCCCTGGTGGTCTCTTGCCGTTGCAGCCGGCACTCTAAAAGTGCATATATATGCACCTGTGTATACATGTATATATATACATATTACATGTATATATGTGTGTAAGACTTTACGTAGGCTGTGATCGGTAACGCGTGTTTTACAGGGCTGTATCAAGAACCATAAATTTCTTTACATCAACTATTATAATTTATATATTTTTTTGTATTATCTAAAAAATTTCCATATATATATTTATATATTAATGAGTTAAATATTTTTCTATAAAATATATTGTATATTTGAAAATATAGAATAAATATTAACGTATATTTAATTGTTTGTATTTAATGTTAGAAAAACATATGCATATGTTTAATTTGACCCTTTTTTTTTAAGAGTATTTAATGATACTGGATAACGAGATAACCTATAGTCGATTAGAATTTGTAACATAGATATGTAAATATATATATACGAGAGGATTAGGTGTATATATGTAGATGGAAACCAAACAACTCGTTTTCATCCTGAAACTAATCGCGGATATATATTTTCGATTAGTTTCCCGTTTTGGCTTGTAGCGAACCCTCCTCGGTTCGCCATACCTATTCGCTGGGCTGGCGAAGCGTAATTTCGAAGGGTTGCCCCAATACGACTGGATTACTATCGTCGATTGATCGTAATGACCTATTGTTTCCCGAGGCGAGCGGCTATCGTTGCGGTGGGATTGAAAAGCAATTATCGTCATCGTAATGAAGCTTTATCGGCCGCCTTTCTGCCCCCTTTCACCGATATAGTTATTCTTTTTTTATTTGTATACATATTTATGTTCGGATAAATGATAAATATAATATACATATGTATATATATGGTGAATGTTAATAAATATATATGCATTGCTCGTTAATAATCGTTAAGTGGAACGATCGAAAGAATTTGTTTTGTTTGTTTTTTCTTTTCTCATAGATATGTTCCATTTCATCGATTCGTCTTCTATGTTTGAAAATTAATCATCAATTTTATGTGTTTCCAACCTTTCTATATACACCTTTCTATGTATATATATATACATATTGGATTGGTTGAAAATAATGTCGGATTTTTGGCCACAATTCTTCATTGGGTAAATCTGATATTTTTTTTTCCCACCAATACCCAATATATATCCGTCCACGCAATTTTAATAAAATATCCAACGAAAAAAAAGACAACAATAAACTATTATTTATACGATAATTCGATGATATTGAAAATATAAATGTATCGAAATTATATACCTTTTATTTTTTTTTTTTCATGTAATAAATTAACAATGAAGAACGACAAATGTTTATTTCTACCATAGATCGATATTCGATGAAGAGAAATATATAAATTAATTTTCAATATTACATATATATTTATTTTGAAAAAGAATTTTGTTTTGAAGAGGAAGAAAATATCTGTTATACGTGTCAAAAAATTGGAATCGAAATAAAAGAAATGTATGAAGAAAAAAAAGGGGAATAAAAAGAAAACACGGAAAAGCTTTAGCGAGCTTGGCTGGCCGTTAAATGAATTTAAAGCTTGTTTCACGGTGAAATATACGTCGGTGCGAGGAAAAAGCTCGTATTGTGTACGATACGATAGTTCGATAAAAAAAAAAACAAATACAATACATACACACGTATCCAAAAAGCAGAGAAAAAAAACACAAGGGGAAAGAAAGAGAGAGAAAGAGAGAGAGAGAGAGAGAGTGCAGTGGTAGAAAAACATGCACCAGGATGAATGCAACTTTGCGAACGTCACTCATTGGCCTGCCGATATTCAGGGAAATAGCAACTTGAATAATTGAAAGTGATCGATGTTTTCAAACTCGGTGCGTTTTTTAAATCTCTCTTTTCCCCACCCCCACCCCCCATCCTCCCTTTTTTCAAAATTTTTTTTCCTTCTTTTTCTTTTCACTTTATTTTTTTTTATTTATTTTCACATACTTCCCCCAACAACTCGTTTTATTTTATTTCTCTTTTTGTCTCATCGTCGTGTCCCTAGTTCTTTATTATATTTCGTTTTGTTGTTGTTGTTGTCGTTGTTTTTTTATTCTTCTTTCTTTTTTTTTTTTTTATCTCACCCCGTTCTTTATTTCCCGAACGATTCGCGAATATAACCCCACGTCGAATATGACGGCTACGATAAATTCGATACGAGCAGGAATTTATCAATTTTTTATCGGCTAACCATCGTTCTCATAGATTAAAGGATCTTCGAAAAAACGATAACGCGGCAACTTGCTTTATTTATTATCCCTCCATCCCTCCCCCTCAATCCCACCCCAACAATCCCACCCCCACCCCCATTATGTATATAAATTAAATATTGAAATATTTTAACCTGAGAATTGATCCTAAATGATAATATTATCTCTAATATCATCCTTTTGTGAAAAATATTATTACCGAGACTTCTACTCGTAAAAAGTAAAAACAAATGTCGATTAAAAATATGAATATAATTTCAAGAGTTTTTTTCTTTTTTATTTAAATACAAGAAAAGGTATTGTATTTGATTAAAAAAAAAAAAAAAGAAAATAGGATAAATCAAAATTTTAATAAATTAACATATTCAGCCTATTTTCGGATTTGTTAAAATTAACATCGTTTATGAACAACAGCCGATATTTTACGTAATTTTTCAATACATGTGATTCCTTATTTTTTACGAATGATCATTTATCAAGGATTAGGTAGAAATGGATGGATCCAATGATCTATAAATGAATCCTCTCTTCCTCTTTTAGACAATTACTATCGTATTACTATTAAAATCAATTTCAAAACGTAACATAATCTGTCATATTCCTTTCTAATAAAATTTATGTCATATTTCGATCACAATAATTATATTCAAATAATTATTATTGAACGAATACAGGAATCCTATTATTGTATTAAGTAATCGTTCGATATTGAATTTTTGTTATTATAAAATAATCTTCTTTAAAAGAGATTGTGAAATTGGCTTCGATAAAAAGTAAAACAAAACAACAATAATAATAATAACAACAACAACAATAACAATATAACAACAACAACATCTAACAAAGGCGAATGGAATTATTGTGTTTGAAGTAAGTTGGATGTGATTGAAAATAGCGTTGAATTTATTATTGAAATTACTTCACGTAAGATGGCGGAAGGGTTTGGGGGGGTTGGGGAAAAGAGAGGGGGGTGGCTCGAAAGAAGTTAAGAAGAGACTTGGAGGGGTAGTGGGGTAAGGGTGGGGAGTTAAGAAGCATGAGAATGAAGGAAGGAAGGAAGGAAGGAAGGAAGTAAAGGAAAGAAAAAGATCCGAAGAAACGTAGAAAGAGAAAGAGAAGAAAGATGAAGAGGAGGAGGTGGAAGAGGAGGAAGAGAAGAAGAGTGGAGAGGGAAACACTCGTACACGGTGAAATTGCCCGGTCATTAGCGATACTACGTTATTACGTTCGTCCTTTTTTGCGGCGCAGCCTCCACTCGCGCGCGTACAAGCACGAGCGGCCATCTTGGAATATGGGATTGAGAAAGGTGGTGGAGGAGGAGGAGGTGGAAGAGGAAGAGGAAGAGGGAGCGAGGACGCGGTCAAAATAGTGGGGGAAAAAGCGAGGGCTTTATGGTAGGCTGAGGGAAGGTGGGACAAAGAGGGACGGTGGGTGGAAAGGAGAAAGAGAGAGAGAGAGAAAGAGAGAGAACGGTCACGTTGCACATTATCGCATACATTTTGTTCGTCTCAAACGATAAATCAATTCGATCATTGCGAATCAATTGTTCGAGAGAGAAATAGAAAGAGTAAAAAAAAACATCTCGACTTGATCGACCGTGTATACATGTATGTATTTATGTATGTATGTATGTATGTATCATTTTGAATATGTAGTAGTATTTAAAAAAATCTATTATCAATTGGATCCGATCAAGACATTTTCGATCGAACAATTGGTAATTTTATATAACAACTAAGAAGAAAATATAAGTTATCTTTGTTCTCTTTTTTTTTTTTCTTTTTTGTATTCGTTGGTAAAAGAAAAAATATTATAATACGTATGGTATGTGATATGTGCCGATTAATTTATGAAAATGAATTAAGAATAAATCGCAAGATATATAAAAATAATAATGATTCATTATATATTACAATTATTCATATACAATTAATATATGATTATTTTAAATATTACAATTACAATACAAGGTATATATTTTCTTAATTTTATTTTTAATCTTAACAGATTTATTTTGTCATAAATTATCAGCAAAACACGTATGCCTAAATTTATTATAAATTCGAATTGCGAATCTTATATGCGACAAAAGATTATCTTACGTTGTTCTTTCAGTTCTTCTTCTTCTTCTTCTTCTTCTTCTTCAAAAATAAAACAAAAAAATAAAAAAAAATAGGAATAAAAGAGATAGCTCCTAAAAGTACTTTAAAAGAGTACCACAAACCCGCTCGCTTCTATAGCGATTTTGCCTCTTCGAATTATTAGTTCTTACCTATAATCTTGGTTCTCTCGACGCATCTATCTATATCTCTTTCTCTCTTTCTCGCTCGTATTAACCATCGACAATCATTTTGTATCGACTTTTGACCCGGCGACTCTGTAATCAAGAGTAAATCGTGTCCAGCCCTTTTTACCAAACGTTTAAAGACCAAATACGCGACTGCATCGAACTCTTGGCGAAACTCACTCCTTGCCATTTCTCCATCTCTTTCATTCTCTTTCATTCTCTCTTTCTTTTCTCATCTCTTTCTATCTTCTTTGTCTCCTCCGCATCATTTTCGTCGTCTGTCCGTACAATGCCAATTTCCCAAGACTGCCATTTGCAGCCATTAAATTGTTTTCGACCCCATCTCCCGTTGATATCGTGACTCGTGACCCTCTCTCTCTCTTTCTCTCTCTCTCTCTCTCTTCCTCATTCTCATCCTCATCCTCATCCCCATTCACTCACCCCCTCTCTCCCTCTTTCTCGTATCGTCTCTTTTCAACGCACCACGCACACACGTTCAACCTAAACGTCTCCCCATGTATCCGTGTAAATACTCTTTTCTACCGATTACGGGCTTGCCACGATTAGCGGAGGACATCGAACGAAGAAACGTAAAGAACGAATAAACGAACAAACAAAATCAAAATAAAAAAATTGAAAAATAAAAACAACTAAAAGAAGGAAAGGAAAGGAAACGAAACGAAACGATGAGACGTAGAAATCGATTTTCTATAATGTCCACGTTGTTATCTTTGATTACTTCGTTATAATCGTCTCGATTCAAAGGCTATTATAGAAGAATATAAAGGAAAAGATTAACTAAAAAAAAAAAAAAAAAGAAAAAAAAAAAGAAATAATATTTTCTATTTGACTCTGATTGGCTTGCGGATTGACGAAGCTCAGTTCAAAGAAAACAACAATATATGTATCTACGATTAGTAATGAACACTTTGATGAAATTAACGAGACTAATTCGCTAGCTCCTTCTTATTCTTTTTCTTTATCTTATTTCAAAATTGAATCAATGAATCATTAATCCTTTAGGTGCATATTATACTACCTTTCGTAATTGCACGATAGAAGAGGGAAAAGAATTAACCTCGACGATTAGACACGATTATATAGGAAAATATATATACACGATATTATTAAAACGTATATATTGTTGTCATATAAGATTACTTTAAATACCATTTTTATCTCATATAACTCTAAATACCGTGACTAATTTTATAAATGAAAAATAATCCAATTAACAACACGAATGACGATCGGACCGTAATATCAATCGTCGTATTTTTATTTTGATAATTCGAAGTTATACGATTAAAATTCTTTCGTAGAATTTGAATTTTTTAATTAAAGAATACCAACCAAGTGATTGCCTACGATGATCGGGAAAAAATTGAACGACAAATTAAATGGTAAAAAAAAAAAAGAAATAATAATGAAACTCAGTTGGTTAATTACGCAGTTATACCACACAACGTAGTGTTTCGTAATTTTACCATTTACGTATGTAACGTTGAAAAATGTATTTCCATTCGAATCAAATTTCTTGTACGATCATTATAAGATGTATTATCATTTTCAATTATTTTAATAAATACGAACGCAACTTCGAATATCTTTTTGCCAAAAAAAGAAAAATAAGAAAAACTTGACTCTAAAAATACCGCGTGTCTCTTTCCCCTTTTTGATTATAACCCGCAATCTTTACTCAAAAGGATTAAAAATCAACGACTGTGCGCAATCAAAAACAGGAACATTATACTGTAAAATGCATTAGCTTTTGAACGCGTTTGGGGACACGATTATTAAAACGTGCCGGCGTCTTGTAAAACCTCCCAAGGAAGACAAGAAAATAAGAATAATAAGAATAACAGGAATTAGAATAAGAAGGAAGAAGGAAGAAGGAGTTAAGAAGGAGCTTATGGAGTGAGGGGGCGAGAAGGAGGAGGGGGGGGGAGAGGAGAGGGTGTAAGAAGATGGTTCGAGAAACGCGACCACCTTCTTCTTCTTCTTCTTCTTCTCAGTCCTTCTTGGAATCTTAAATTAAAGCGCTCTCGTTGTTTTGCGATCGGAAAAAGGGGACTCCCGATCAGAGGAGCAGAAGGAAGAGGAGGAAGGGAGCAAGGGGGAAGGCTAAGGATCCTCAGCTACGCCGGCGAGGACTTGAGAGCGTTCCGGTGTCGTTCGCAATCGGGGGCATAAAGTGTCCCGCATAAAGCAAAGTCCCAAGCTAAGAAGTAGAAGCAGAAACCAAGGAGACACAGGGGGATGGGAGTGGGGACACCCCACCGACCGACCGACCAAACGTTAGCTGGACTCTTAGCAGAAGGTACCCCAGGTACGACTAGGTAACCAGTCGTGCCCCGTTCCATTTCTTTTCACTTTCGACGACCAAGAAAAGAGACAGTCTCACGGACTCTTTACGACGATTTCAGAAAAAAACGAAGAAGAAGAGAGGGAGTGTGGGGTGGGGGAGAAAAGAGACGAATAACGTGCTCGATCTTTCATGTGCTCTTGTACCTCTTGTAAAACCTTAAAGCGGTTTTCCTGTTAAAACGGGAGTACCGTGCACTTTCGATGCGTCGTTATTCTTTCATTTTTGTATCCTCTTTTGTTTTGTTTTCTCTTTTGTTCTTTTACGACTCTTGTTAAACGCGAGATTACTCTTTATATATATTTTCTTTGATAAGGTATTTTGATAAATAGATGGACAGTATCTATAATAGGAATAGGATTGCATCGAAGTTGTATTAGGATTACATATTGGATGCTGGATTATATATATATATATATTAACCCTTTGAACTATAATTATTTTCCTAGTTTGTTCTTCTCGGCCAACACTGATTTAATTTTAGTGGTTTTGATATCACATGTTAGGTATGAAATAATTACTTGCAGTTATTTAAAGTTTAATGTTATATTAACAAACTATTGACTTCATGTACATACACATAATTTCAAAGTATTTTTAAAAGAAAACTATTTCCCACTAATTTGTTTTATTAACTATACATAGTGTCGCGTCAGAGGTGACTTCACAGTGCTAAGGGTTAATATATAAATATAAAATTAAATTAAATTGTTATAAAAAAAATATTACAAAATAGACTGTATAGATGAAAAGAATTAATTAATGAAATACATTTAGCCACTAATGAAGTTACATATATATATATATATATATATATATATATATATAGTGTTCAAATAATTTGAATGCATCAACTCACCCCTCCTATCTCTTTTCATAGATATTAATATTTTATTTTAAATACCGATCATCTATATTTAAAATACTAATAATTTTTTGTATTATTAACAGATGTAATATTGATCATTGATATTACATAACGATATTTTATTATTTATACTGATTATTTATTTAAATATAGTAAACCCTCCCGTCCCCTCCCAACCACCATCCAATAAATAGTAATCTAAAAGTGATCGGTATAAGAAAACCACAGAAATTTGTACGATTCCTTGATAAATATATAAGTATACTTACATAAAAAATGAATAACGGAAGGAATACTTGGGAAGGAATCTTGTAAGGAATCTTGATGAAATTAATATGACTGACTATTCTTGAATTATTCTTGAATTGTATAGTTGATGTTCTTCCAAGAGGAAAACTATTTTGTTAGATTCTAAAAAAAAACAAATAAAACTAATATGAATACCATTTAATTATATGCAAGTTTAAATATGTGCGCCATCTGTTATGTAATTATCGCAAGCACGAAGTTTCTTTTACCAAAATGACCCGCCATTTTCAAATTTTCTTTTTTGTTAACTTTTCATTTACGCGACTTCTAATTTTCAAACTTCACTACCCTTACCTCGGTTCTTTACAATTATTAATTTTATGATCTTTCCTTTTCATGTACTTTGAATATATTTACGAACAATCTATTACATTAGAGTATAATCCTTATTAGTACACGAAGAATCTTTTGGAATGTTGACTAAAAAAGGATATACCCCTTTTCTATTTCTAAATAAAATACACTGATAAAAAAACAAAAGATTACTTTTCATTTAAATATATACAATATATATATATAAAATATTTTTTTTTGTTTATATAAAAAAAAGAATTTGATAAAATTTATTCGAGGCACATCCCTGAAAACGATTTTAATTCAGATAAATTCAAAATGACGAGAGCCAGCTAACCTCTTAACATTCCACCGATAACAGACCGGATCATTCTAGGGACTTATGCCGTTGCACCATCTTCTTCTTCTTCTTCTTCTTCTTCTTCTTATTATTATTATTTTTTTATTATTCTCTATTTTATCAACTTGGCAAAATCAAGTTTATACCATCTCAAAATATTTCGTCAAAAAAAAAAAAGGGTAAAAGATTTCAGTATCTTGTAATTCTTTATAGATGAAATTAATATCTATTCTAGTCGTTAAATTTAACACTACTAAGGAGTACTACTTTACCGACACGATAAAACGTATTTATATTACAGGTAAGAAACTCGAATGGTAATGTAGTATATTGTAATTTCATAATACATTTATAATATTCTTCATGTTTTTTTAATATAAAGAATTTATTATAACGTTCACTAAAAATGATTCATTATACATTATTATTTAAATTAAAAAAGAACCTATATATAAATTTTGATTGATCAATTATATTCTTTCAATGATCCACTGAGCCATCGTACAATATAATAATTTCTTTTACCAACCCTCAAAAGGGTTGTATTATTGGGTAATATATGAATACCAGGTACTAAAACTTCATTCAAGTTAGTAACCTTATTATAATTAATGTAAAACCCACCAGCTTCTATAATTCTACGTGTATCGTGATCACTTTTAAAACATTTAACTTTTGTTGCTAATTCGTATACCGTCAAGCCTGGTTCCCCAAATATATCTACAATTGTTGCTCCTTCGAATACAGTGGCTATATCATCTGCGCTCATTTTAATTAAAGTATCAATTGATTTATCATACAACACTTTAGATGCTTCTTTTGCTGCTTTTAAGCCATGTTCTGAAAAATAAATATTCATGTTTTGATCTTAGGTAATAAAAGTAATTTGTTAAATATAATATCTTCTTTGTTTTTTTCTTCTTCTATTAAAATTACCTCCATGAACTAGAAGAGTAACTTCTTCAGCTAAAATTGTTTGGGCAAGTCTATCTTCCGGTTGTTTAAAATGTTCCATTAAAATGTCGGATATTTTTTTGAGCGATATAAATGTAAAGAATTTGAGAAATTGTTCAACATCGTCATCTTTGGTTCTAATGAAAAATTGATAAAGCTGAAAACTAGAGGATTTAGAAGGAGATAGCCAAACAGCGTTGCCACTAGATTTTCCAAACTTCTTACCACCTTCTGTGGTTATAAGCGGCAATGTTAAACCATAAACCGTTGTATTTGTGGCTTTTGTAACTAAATCATATCCAGACATGATATTACCCATTTGATCTCTTCCACCAATTTGAAATAAACATTTATAATTTTCTGCTAAGTATAACCAATCATATCCTTGAAAAATTTGATACATAAATTCTGTAAAACTCATTCCTGTTTCTGAATTCAAACGTGATTGAACAGACGACCTTCCTAACATTGTACCCAATCTAAAATACTTTCCAACTTTTCTTACAAATTGAATAACATTTATATCCTTATACCAATTCAAATTATTAAGAATTATTAACGGTTTTAATTTTCTAACTTTATCAGGCCAAAAATATGTTTGGTGATTATTAAATACATTTTCTATGTCTTCTCTGATAGATTTCAAGTTGCTTTCTAAAAGAACTTCCTGGATTTCAATTCTTTCTGATTTTCTGTGACTAGGGTCACCTATTAAACCAGTCGCTCCACCTAATACTGCTATTACTTCGTGTCCTGCACGTTGCCAATGTAAAAGATTCATCAACACTAATAAATTTCCTACGTGCAAGCTGCTCGCTGTTGGATCGAATCCAGCGTAAACACATTGTGGAGATGTAATTAATAATTTTGTTATCTTTTCACTGTAAAAAGAAACATTTAATTTCTTTTATTTTTGCTTTCTAATAAACAACTACAATAAATATATACACATATTTTTTAATGTATATACAAATTAATAACACTTACGTACAATTATTGGGAAATATTTCCTCGTACATACCCCTATCTTTAAGTGTTAATACATTTTTGCCGGTATTACTATACGTAATACTTTTTCTCTGATAAATTTGTGGAAGAAATGTTCTTACACTCAATAAACGTTTTAAATGCATTATAATATTTTAAACTTCAAAAATCTATACCTTAGTTAATTTATTTTTCTCATCCTTTAGATAAAGATTTTTTTAAATTTATATATATTTATTTTAGAAAAAGATTATTCTTTTTTAACAAAGAAAAACTGTAAACAAACAAGTTGGATGACGTAAATTCCCGTTAAGGTTATGTTACCTCGAAAGAGAATAGAAACAGCATTGGTTATAAATTTGATAAGAGTACTAACTCGTTAGTTCAATTTTCATAAATATAATTCTTTCTTGTGTGTAACTTTGTATAATGTTAATCTTATTGATGATAAAATGTTTATAATAAAATGTCTTATACCTTAATTTTGTTTAAAACACAATTCGTATTTAAAAAATATACAAATATTTCACTTGGTTTAAGGTTATAAAATGATATTGGTTATTGGTAAAATTTAATTTTTTCTCATTGGTCAACACAGATGATAACGAGAGACGTACTGTGGATGAACATTTTCATACGAATGATGCTAATCTAAATGTTATTCTTGATATATACATATAATATGCATATGTGTTACATACATATGTATATATTATCACTGTTGAAATGAGTTATTTATTTACTACTTGAAATCAACTTTTTGGAAGCATAATCATCGACCAAAAGGATAAAAATCTTTATTGTTTTATTATCACCGTCTTAATATATTTGAATTTGACAGATAAAAAGGTATAAACATAATCATGTTAATAACTTGTTTGTGAATGAACTAATATATAATTTTATGTAAGAATTAAACATTATTAAAGATTAACAAAAATACAATCAAATATTCTTCTATGTTTCTGATTTATATTTACAAATTGTTTCTTTATAATGATACCTTATAAAAAGGTATTAATTATTTGTAATATGTTAATAATATTTGGATGCGTATTAATAAATATATTTAATATTTTCAGTAGCTATGTCCAATGAGGAGCGCCTTCGAAAGCTATTGTCTGATTTAGGAAAAGCAACTTTACGCGGTGTAAGAAAATGTCCTAAATGTGGAACGTATAATGGATCTCGTGGATTATGTTGTAAAAATAAGTATTGTGATGCAGTGTTTAAAGAACCAGGAGAAAAGAGAAAATTATCAACAGAAGCATGTAAATTAATAACTGGTTCAACTGCTCAAGTTTTTTCTGTTCGAGTTAGAGATAAGGGTCCTGATTATCGAGGTTTTGTACAGTTGCCTTTAATAAATGCAACTATATCTAATGAAATAACAACGTTAATTTCACAAACTACCGCTTTATGTTTTGTCGATACTTGTGAGAGGAGTTTTGATACAAGTGTTCTTAAATGTCACGTAAGTTAAATATTATATTATGTTTTTAATTTACTTAATAAAATTTTCATGATATTTATCATTATGTAAGATATAATTTAAGGAAAAAGATGCATCCGATTTATCTGTATCAACGTGTCAACATATCCAGGCTGCATTAAGATGTTATGCGGAAGCTCAGCCATTGACCTTAAGAAATTCTATTTTATCATCTTTAAATGTAAACAATGAAATGAAACAAGAAATTTGGTTATTAGCTACAGAAACGTCAGGTCCATTGGTACAAAGAGTATCTAAAAATATAATGGCTGTGAAATGTAAAGCTTCGCCGAAACATCCTTTAGGATATCTTCATTTTTCTTTCTTCATTACTAAATTGAAAGATAGAATGGAACATCGATGTTTTTGCAGTTGTACTGCGTTTAAGGTAAATTACTAAAAGAAGTATCCCTTTTCTTAATTTTTATAAAGTTCAAACCTATATATGAATTTTCTTTAATTATTTTTATATTAAATTTTATTTACAGGGCACGGCCAAATCAATTGGAGATAAAGTAGAAACAAATTTGTCGCAAGCAAAGCGCTGTGTACATTTTTATGCATGCATATGTGCCTTTGCTAGTGATCCTAAATTGTCAGAAGAATTTAATTATTATATAACTTTAGATCAAAATGATTTAAACGTACCAAAGCCGCCAATATCAATTTTACAAAATAATGAACAAGATAAAATAGTTGGTATAGGTAATATATATATATTTTTTTTGTATAAAAGAATATTTCTTTTTCATCATAAAAATATCTAACTTTGTGTTGTAAATAATACTAGATCTAGATGCTTTAAACACAGATGATGCTGAAACACATCTGTTGATATTCCGCGATGATACTTTAACTGTGCAAAGTTTAGATGGAAATAGACTTGATTTAGATTCAATGAACTTGGATTCATCGATTTTACCTAATAACATTGTTGAAAATATTGAAGTGGAATGTGATCGTAGTTTGTTAGAAGATAATAATATTATTTCTCAGGTATCAACAATATAAACTATTATATATAATTTGTTAATAAGTTAATGAACATTTGAAAGTATTATTTGTTAAAATAGTATTCTAAACTATATCATTATTATTTTACAGGTTCATAATTTAGATGTTATTGACCAAAATAATGTGCAATTTAATGGAAACACAATGAAAATCTTAAATGAACAAGCAGAAATTGATACAAAGTACAATGTATTAAATAGTCAATATATCCTAAACGATAATAATATTAAAATATTAAATACTGGAAATTTAAAAGTCATTGATACAAATACAGTATTAGATGTAAACAATATTAAATTAATAGATACTAATGCAGTGATTAATAGTAACGAGATTAAGATGATAGAAAAAAATGCATTAATTCAATATGATAATGGAAATATGTCTAATTCTGAAAGTGGAATTGTACAACCTACCGTTTCGATAAAGCGAAAAAGGGATGATAAAAACATGAATAAATTAAGTGCTACTGGTTTAAATAATTTAAGTTCTATTGAACCGAGAAAATCAAAATCTAAACCAACTATTATAAAAAGATATCAAAATTCATGCGAAGACTTGGATGAAGCTAACACAAGCCTGCCTTTCATTAAATGGTTAGCATCAATTACAGAGAGAATTAATCAAACGATGCATTTTCAGTTCGACGGAAAACCTGACCCTTTGGTATTTCATGTACCACAAATATTTTTTGATTGTTTACGGGAGCGAATATCTTGTGGCGGTAAAAAGAAACGTTTACCTAATTCGACGACAGCGTTTGTTAGAAAAGACGGAGTACCGTTGGGTACCTTTACAAAATATACATGGCAAATAACAAACATATTGCACGTGAAGAGTATTTTTGAAACACCGCTTATACCTTTAGAAATTACACGAAGTTTTATACAAAATGCAGACGGAACGTATGAATTATATAAACGAAAGGAAACTGATATTGATCGGTATAAAAAAACAAATAACAATGCATTGATCAAACCGTTAGAATTGAAAACTTATTTAAAAGTTGGTAAGAACTTTTTTAATTGAAAATTATTTCATACGTCGAATGTTTTTATTAGAATACAGTTTATCTCAAATAATATTTTTTTAGGCAATACTTCTCCTAATCAAATAGAGCCAACACCGTTTTTAATAGAATGGATACCGGATATTCTACCAATATCTAAGATCGGCGAATTAAGAATTCGATTTGAATTCGGACACGTTAAAAATGAGGCTAGCCAAAGATGGAGAAAGATAGCGTTATCGAAAAATTATTGAATTAAAAGTTTAATATTCGTATAAAGTTAAGTATTTATTTTCAAGTATTGTTTGTATTGTTAATTTCTTTGTTATATCGCAAAATTTTAAAATGTTTTATAAAAAGAAACGCGTTAAAATGTTTTACATTGCATACTAAAATGTATATATTTAAATCTACAATTTATTATGTATGCAAAATAATTATTTACATTATATTATAAATTGAATTAAATTAAATTAAATTAAATTGAATGTAATTTAACCCTTTCAGTACATAAATTTTAATAACGAATATATGAAAAATGTAACTAACTTTGTATATTTCTATGAGAGATGCGTGTAAATATATTATATATATATATATATATATACATATTCGTGTGAATATATTGATTTAAATTGAATCATAATATATGTAACAATTTAAATGTAATTAATGTAGTACTTGAAGGGTTAAACAATGAAAAATTATTTAAAATTATACATATATATATATACGCTTTAAAAAAATTTAAATACGCTAGAATGTTTATTAGATAACGTACTGAAACATATACGAGTATCGACGTTCTTGTTCATAACTCTGATACATTAGAGTTGAAATTTTTAAATGCGAAGACTGACCTCTATTTTTTTCTTTTTTTTTTAAAGATGGGTACAAACCCTGAATTACATTTTAGAAAATCGTTTAGAACATAAAAGGGCGTTAAAAAATAATTTTATTTGAAGAGGCAAATTATAAAAAAAAATTTATTTATTTATTTATTAAACGAGTACCACCGAGATGAATTGATGTAAAGACATAAAAAGAAAGGAGAAAAGACAAAAAAAAATTCTAATTGTTTTAAATATTAAATGACGAATGTATTATACAACATGTGTCAATGTAAAATATTGTATATACGTATGTGGCATATTTCAGTTAAAAAATGCTAAATTAATATGTTATTTAATAAAAGAAAAAAAAAAGAAAAATATGTATTCTATAATATAATAAATTTTCAATTTATTGAAAATAAATAATTCAATTTCCTATCACAAAAGATGTATACGTATACCTATTTTCTATTTTTTTTATTATTACCACACGATTATATTACAACAATAATAAAATGAATAAATAAATATGTAACAGGTAAAAAGATAAAATGAAAAATTACTTGTATTCATGTCATATCATTTATAAACGTTTTTTATATGCGCCCATAAACACAAAAGTAATAAAAAAGAGAAAATAAACTTATCTAGATTATCTGAAGGTTAAACCAGTAGACGTAAATACGAAGCAAGTGTAATTGTAATGTTAACAAAATTTATTCGACTTTGATTTAACTAAAAAAGGAGAAGTAAATATATATAATGTGTGTGTATGTGTGTATATAGATATGCATGTATATACGTGAGAAGATAAAAGAACAAAACTACAAATTTTATTCTTTTTCTGAAAATATCAATATCTTTTTTATCTTTATCTTGTTCTCAACAAATATATACATACATTGTATAAAATAATAAAAATGTAAAATATAATACATATCATGGATATAGTTAGTAATAAAAAAAAGCGCGGTTTTCCAACATATATGCCATATATGTATACATGCACCACGTATCCCATCTATGAGAAGATTCCATGACTTTTTTTCTCTAGTCATAGCACACGATGTTACGCGAATGGTGTCTCTCAATTGTGCAATGCGAGTCAAACGAACTACAGTCGAGAAATTTCAATAGAATTAAAATCGTAATAATACATAACCTATTTCTCGTGAAATAATACGAAAGAATTAATGAAATAATAATTCATGAAAATTACAATCAATTTGAATGATTTTAATTTGATGAGTGATTAGTTATGTTGAGTTAAGATTCAACCGGAAACAGTGAATACGAACGGAAGCTGTCTCTGACGTAGGAGAGTTAGAGAAGCGTACACTTCCATTTTCTTGATCCACTCGGCGAAGTGAGAGCACGTGTTTGTTCGCCGGCACCCTTCTTTGATAGACATCGTTTTAATAATAATCTTTCTCAAATTAAATCGTCCCGTATAACGCGTGTTATTAATTATCTTGTGTTACGTTCTAATCGATCCATTAGGTTTCCCACTTAGTGCAAACTAATATCAACATGAATCCGGAGAAGCTTAAGAAGCTCCAAGCCCAAGTACGAATCGGCGGTAAGGGAACACCCCGTCGCAAGAAGAAGGTACATCAACTGTTCTTTTTTTAATCATACATCGTTTTTATTATTTAACAATACTTTGTCTTCTTTATCATTGTTTTTCTTATTTTATCTTTTCTTTCTTTTCTCCTTTCCTTTTCTTTTTCTTTCTTTTTTCTTGTTACCTACGCCAATTATAGTTAATATATATATATATATATATATATATATATATTTTTTTTTTTTCTTTCTTTCTTTTTCATATATACTTAGGATAGATTTATTTTCTATAAAAGAAAGATTTAATTAATCGAATACTCGCATGTTATCTCGTTGATAGATATATTTAATGTACAATTTGACAAGTTTTATTTGAAATGTTTTCTTTCATGATTTTATGATACATCATTTTTTTTTTCTTTCATCTTTCTATCATTTATCTTATTTTTACTTTTTAATAATGTATGTAATTTATTTGTTTTCATATGGTTTATACAAATTTTTAATAATAGTATTTATGATGTTTTTCAGGTGGTACATGCAACCGCAGCGACAGATGACAAGAAATTACAAAGTTGTCTAAAAAAATTATCAGTAAATACTATTCCCGGTATAGAGGAAGTTAATATGATTAAGGACGATGGTACTGTCGTTCATTTTAATAATCCAAAAGCCCAGGCTAGTTTATCGGCTAATACATTTGCAATTACTGGCCATGGGGAAAACAAACAAATAACTGAAATGTTGCCTGGTATATTGTGTCAACTTGGTCCAGAAGGTTTAACGCAGCTTAAACGGTTAGCAAGTACAGTGGCTGGTAGCGCAGTTGGTAAAGCAACGCTGGAAGAGGACGATGAAGTTCCTGATTTAGTTGAGAACTTTGACGAGGCTAGCAAAGAAGAGGTACAAATTTGTTTAAAAATTTTATCATTTTTTTTATATTCAAATATTACTAATAATAATAATAATAATAACTATTAGAGTTTATCTAAGAACTATATATCTACAAGATAATTTAGAATTTAGAAGATTTTCTAGGCCATTTTGGGTTAACAGATAATGAGCTATAAAGTTATCAGTATTTATATAAATGTTTATATATTCGGCCTATTATTAAAGTTTTTTATTCAAGGTCGGAAAATAACTGCATTTTCAAAATTTAAAGTAGACTATATTAAATTAGCGTAACAAGTTGGCTAGGCAATATATAAATAGACAAGCCGTATTATTATTACATATTCGCGTTTATTTTTAGGTCGCACCAAAAAAAGAAGTTGAGGAAAATGATAAAGCCTCTGCCGACAAAAAAGAAATTATCACAATTGAGGAAAAGAAAGAAGCACCCTTAGCTACATCTGAAGCTTAAAAAGTTTGTTGTCGAGGTAAAGCCCTAGGTATATATATATATATATATATATACAGACACACACAAATATATAGATCTTAGCAATAAGTCTTATACGTAGAAATATAAGTATTATTGTTCATATTAGATTTCCTTATTTTCTATAGATGTTTCCCAGGACAGATTGTTTTAATTAAAAGTCAAGAAAATGCAAGTTGCATAAGCAACGAGTAAGCGAAGTATAACTATACACACGTTATAAATACTTGACATACACTATAATAACACTGCTATATGAGTAACAGTTGACAAAAAATAAAACAGACTGTTACAGAAATTAAAATATTTTTACGAAAGATGTGTTTCATACTCTTTATTGGATCTGTTAAACGCATACTTTGTTTTCAATCAGCTGGTGAAGAACATTATTATTCCTGAATTGAACAAAAAGCGTGAATATAATATACACATATATATATATTAATATGTTCTATATATTTAAACAAAAATCACATTCTATAACAATGTTGTAAACGTTTATCTCAGTTGCTCAAGTGTGTGCAAAGGACTATTACAAGATAACAAATTTATAATACGGCTAATATATATATGTATATTATATTGATGCCTTGAAACAAAGAGCAAAGATTTTTTTGAAGAAAAGCATTATTTTATTAGCTTCCATTTTTTGTTATAACTAACTTTATATATATATGCTGGAAATGAAATTAAAATAATGGGAAAATAAAAAAAAAAAATAACAGAATTACACTAGAGAAGCAGAGGATACGGTTCATCTATCTGTAATAATGTTATTCAACAAAGGAAAGTTTATATAGATTATAGAATGAGGCAAAAGTAGGTGAAAAATATTAAAACACTTCTATTTTAATTGATAAAATTAATGACGATGACTTATAATAACTGGCTACTACTGAGTGATACCCCACTTGCAATGGCTTTCCAGCACAGAGAAAGAAATGGGGTGTAATATTTTGTAATGTAATCTATGGAATAAATTCTTTTGCTGGAAATGCGGTTTTCTACTTAAAAGAAAAAAAAAAAAATAAATTTCATGCGTTCCGTCACACTATATACAGTAATCTTATTGTCTCGATATTTATATTTTCATTGGTAGAATAAAACTTGTATCAAATAATGTAGTATGCAAATATACTAATAAGAGCTATGTATATATATATACACACACACACATATATATATATATATAAATAATGTATCTAATAGAGACTTTGTATACTTAAACACGATTTACATCAAACAAAGTTTAATGTTTCGATCATAAGTATAAAAAGGAAAAGAAAGAAAATAACGCGCATACAAAAATAAGAACTAACAAACATTTTTTTTTTTATAATTGCATAATATAACAAACATTTTGCTTGGTCACTAATTTTGTTTACTTTTTAACTTTTAGTTTTATCTCTAATGATTTTTCTATTTAAAAGAATGTGTATTTAAAATCTTTTACTTAAAACAAACTAAACAAGAGAGACGTAACGCATTGAGCTAAAAATTAATTGTGATTTGTGATAAACTTGTATGTGTTGAATTTATTCATTTTTTCCACTATAGTTCTATAATTAATATCATCAAATATTTAATATACTTTTATTGATTAGAATATCCTTGAACTTATAATACATCCTAAATGTTTTTTTCATCATCATTTTATTTTTTCTTTCTTGAGATTATTATAATTAAACGATATTTATAATATTCATTCTTATGTCGTTTGATAAGATTTCAAGAGCATGGTTAATAAATACACGCGAAGATAATTTTGAAATTGATTTGCGGAGAGAGAGAGAGAGGGGAGTTGTTAATAAGTAAGTAAAAAGTATAAATTAAAATAAAATAAAATTATAAATAAAAGAAGAAAAAAAAAGAAAATGAAAACTATAAAATAGATGAGGCTTTCGTGTAATCTCGACATTTTTCTAACTAAATGTCATCAGTCAAGGTAATTGTGGAAGTATAGTAATTGAACATGCAATTTGTCACTTGCAAATTCTTAATGTTTATGTATATATATATATATGCATATGCACATTTGATCGATACATTAATATATTTTTCCTCTATTTCTTTTATCCTTTATTATTTAATTTTTTTTTATATATAATTATTCAAACTGATTAAATAATAATTTCAATAATAATTGATCATAGTTGTTAGTATTATATTAATATACAAATAATCGATTTCACATCGTGACTATTAATTATTTGTAAATATAGTAATTGACCTTTTTTAATTAAATAATAATTTCAATAATAATAATGATTGATTGATTAGTCGGTCGAATGTAAAAGATACAATTTATGTATGATAATAATTTTTTAAATTTTATATATTTTTTTTTCTTTTAAATAATTAATTTAAACGTTTGATTAAATAATAATTAACAGGCTTGTCGAACGTGATATACATTATTTATAAAAAAAAAAATAAAACGTAACAAGCATCAATATATATAGTCGAAAGTTGTAGTTAATATTTTCTAGTTCAGTAGGGAGGGTACTTGTGATAACTTCGATAAATAAAGTACAACAAATTCTAAAACTTCACAACTAAAACTATGTTTCAAAAAACAAAGAAAACTTTTAGACATATAACAAGAAACTTTCGAACGAAAAGTTTTAAACGAAGATAAAGGAATACGGATATTTAAAGTTTTGTTGTATATTCTAAACACTTAAATTTTGTTTATTATATATATACATATTTTTTTTTATTGTTTTGATCGTAAGAATCATAGTTAATTAATAAACGATTGATTTGTACGATTTATAATCTTTCAAAGCTGGCTGACTCTACCGATACGATACTTTTGACCAGTAATTTGAATATAATAATCGAATACTAAAATTTTGATTACGATTTATCATAATTTAAAACATATTTTTAACTTAACTCTTTCATCTCTGTCTATTCAAGAACAACTTTTGTCATTTTAAACCTTTTTAACTTTGCAATACCAATTATCGAATTTTCTTTTTTTTTTTCATCTCTTTCATTTGCTATTATTTTTCTTTTATTTTTTTTTTATGTATATCATCATTAGATATAAGAAAATTAATAAAAATAATGAAAGTAAATAAATTCGATTTGCGATGAGATTAACATGTAATTGGTAATTAATCGTATGAAATTTGTATAAGAAGATGTACAAAAATTCATAAATTATATATACGAAATAATAATATTCTCTTATTCAATGATTGCTTTAAAAAACGAGAGAAAAAATAGAAATTAATAAAAAATTTGTTATTCTTAGGGTTGATAAGAAATATGACCTTTTATCTCGTTGCAGATTAAATTAATTAAACAACTTAGTCCTTTTTACTTGCCGAATTCTAAATAAAATTTTACGCGTATTTAATTAGGGCCAATTAATTAACGTCCTTACTTTCTTATTTTTATTTAGCAAAATTTTTAATTGTTGCATATTCTCTCTTTTATTTCTTTAATTTTTTTTTTTTTTTCTACTATCCTAAATTTGGATAATTTAATACAATAATTATTCGAACATCGATCGAACGTATGTATTAAGCTAAAGCATTAATATATTCATGAGAAAATAATCGATCGAATATAAAATATGTAAAATCGGAACAAATGAGCTATACCGAATTATGATAATAATCTTATCAATTATAAATCGTATCTCTATATGGATCAAACGGAAGATTACCCTTTAAATAATCTTCTAGTAAACACATCGCTCATTAATTATTCTATAACTGATATAATAATAAATAAAGTATACAATTTAAACGTTATTCGATGATATTTTTTCTAAACTAACTAGAAGAAACACGTTAATTTGTTAAATAAAATCAGTCTATACAAGATTAATCATTTAGAGAAATTAACATAATTTCAAAGTAAATCATATTCTTATATTCTCATTGACTTTAATATGGTATTTAATAATAATTTATACGCGTATAAGAAAATAATCGATGAAATATAAATATGTAAAATTAGACTGAACGAGCTATGAGAATTATGATAATAATCGTGTCAATTATAAATTGGGATAATTGATATATGTCGATTGATTAAAACGAAAGTTTACGAAGTAAATAATTATTCCAATTCCAATATCGATTATTTCTTTCTTACTGAACGAGATAAAAAATTGTCAAACGTTTTAATTCGACGAAACGATAAATCATTATTTATTGATTTTCAATTATGATAGTTTATTCTTGGTGATGAAAATCGATCTTTGTTGATAAGAGAATGCAATTAGAAAATTAATTACTTTTTTCGAAAGATTTTTAAGATGCTTCCTTTATTTCATTGAATAAGAGAAAGTGCATATATATATACACACACACACACACACACACACACATAAACAAATTATACATACTTACTGGAGAGATGTAAGCACCAAGTGAAGTACATTTGACGAGATTCAAACGATAACTGAATGTTCCTTGTTATTATTGATCCACTTTATTGTTTACATTCGTGATACTTGGAAATAGGTGGAAGATATTATTACTCTGACGTGTTAGTAATGTTTACTTTTGTTTTTTTTTTTTACGAATAGATTAATTGTTAGTATTATGGAATAGTAACAAGTTTGAAAAACAAAAATCAAAATATCTATTTTTCTTTTTATTTAAAAAAAGAGAGGGAGAGACAAGGAGAGACAGAGAGAGAAAAGGGTACGAGAGGGTTGAGTAAGTAAAATACTCCTTGTAATAGATTTATATATATACATATGTATGTGTAATTTAATGGGTATTTAACTTTAAAGAACTTCACATGTATATTATATATGTATTATATTATATAGTTATGCGACAATTCATTAATTTACATAATTTACATGATTTATTTAATACGTTATGTTTTACATATAAACGAGATTCGTGGTTTAGGTTTTTTTTTTAACCCAATTCTGAAAGAGAGGGGTAGTGGGGACAAAATAAGAAATGATTATTATTGTATAATATTGAATTGAGTAGAAAAAGTTTCTTCTTACAGTTAAATGCAACAGCGGAACATGTACTTTTTTTTTTTCTTTTTCATATTTTGTATGCAGTCTTTTAAAAATAGTTGTTATTTTTTTTTTTAAACTGTTTTATGGTCCATGTTTTGTTCTTCTTATCATAGTTTGTTCAATATTATCCATAATTTAATCAGCTTTTTCAATGATTGATCGACCATAGGAGCGAGATGCATCTTTGACATCTAAATTTTCAGAACTAGTTTTTAAAGCATCGCAAAATTCGATTAATCAACTTGAATCTTCCCTGTTTTGTTTTCCTTTGTAATAAAATTTCCAAATCTATCCGAATTTTGTTTCTTTATTTTAACACATTTTCAAGATTCTCTCTTTCTCTCTCTCTCTCAGTTAAGAGAAGAATAAACCAAACGTCGCATCAACTCTATTTTATATTTATTTAAATTACTCTATGATATGTTAGATTTGTAAGTGCAGCGTTAGTATTGCCAGATTCGATTAATAGTATCAGGAGTTATGCGATCTTTGAAATCATTATTTTTCGATAATATACGAAGAAACTTTAGACTCAATCCAATATATTGAAAAGAGAGGAAAAGAGTGTCTTTTATTATTTAACTATAATTTCATTATCAATATTATTTCATCTAGAAATGATTTCGTATTGTTTTAAAATGCTTTTTAGCACGAACGATCGTATCTTTTGTCTTTCTCTTTCACTTTCTCTACACTTTTATTTCTATATTTCTTGATCTATTTATTATATATAATAATTAACTTATACGGCAAGTTTTATATATATATATATCGACACATACATACATATATATATATACAAAGTTTCACATCAGATAATTTTATTTCATTTTATTTACAGAGGATAATAGTTGACAGGTTTTTTAATGCTTCTTATAGAACTTTTATATATGCCCAGTTAACACAAAACGTTATTATGACGTTCGATTTAGGTCATTTTTCAAAAATGACGTCATATTAACGTCATATTAACGTTTTGTGTTAACTGGGTATATATATATATTATTATAATATATTAGATAAGTTTATAAGAGCTTCGTCCCCAAGATTTTTCTTTAATTCTCTCCCTTCTTCCTCCTCTTTCTCCTCGATTACTTTTTTTTTCTTTTAGGAATGCATAATAGTATTTCAATACGATTGGACAACAGAAAAGAAATGAATTGGTAGGATTTATCGTTTATAAGATTATTCATCTTATGTCATCTCTAAATAATTATTGTACGTATATTCGTTCTTGAAATTATTATTAATTTTTAATATTTTTTCTTTTTTCAAAACTAGACCAATTGTAAGTGTAAAATAAAATGATGATTTCGTTCTTTATAGATCATTCTAATATATTTGGGATATTATCACTGACAGAGAAATTTCTATCGAATTGTCCTAATTAAATTCGAATAAATATTTCACAAAAAATAAAAAAAAATAAAAAAATAAGAAACATTGGATGAAGAAAAATCCGTAGAATAAAAGCTATTTCTAGTTGAAAAAGAATTTTAGAATATTTTCAAATATATTTCGTACGGATCTAATAATTTTTCGTAAAAATAAAAAAAGAAAGAAATTTATATTTTACTTCATCGGAAGTCGATTCGCTCGTGGATTGCTCTCTTCCATTCTTTCTCTCTCTCTCTCTCATTCTCTTTTTTTTTGTTTTTTTATAAATCGATATTCACATGGCAAAAAATCATGATTCCAACACTCGGCGGTTATCGAGTTTGCCAATTGGAAAATGGTTGGGCATTCTCTTTCATAGCTACAACGTTAAATTTTCTCTTTGTTTTCTCGTGGAAAACGATTTATTTTCGAGTTTAGTTACGTCCCGCGAGTACATGCACATGCACATGCACATATGCATATACAATCAAATTTATCTAACAATGATAATAATAATAATAATATAAATCGTAATAATATTATATTTCTTTACCGTGACAAACACAATTGATGAACAAAAGTTTCAATCCTAATGAAAATCGATAATAAATACAATCTAAAAAGGAAATAAATAAAAAAAGTAATAATAAAATCGAATAAGAGAGGAAATAAATTGACGAAATAATTTTTCTCAACGATATTTTCTTTCATTTTATTTTTCATCTCGCGGACAAAAATTTTCTTCTTGTATTGTATGGTGTTTTTTCTTTTTTTTTTTTCTTTATTATTTATTAATCTTTTTATATTTCATCTATGAGAGACGAGCGAGTGTGTACGCTTGTTTGTGTGTGTGTGTGTGTGTGTGTGTGTGTGTGTGTGTGTGTGTGTGGGTGGTTGATTGGTTGGTTGTGTTTTCGTGTTTTTAAAATTTACTTATTAGATTTTTAGTTTTACGTTTAACATTATATCACGTTTTTTTTTCTTTACATTGATAACTTCTATACAATTATTTTTATCTCTAATGATTACATCGAGACGACGTATCTTTTTTTTTTATCGTATGCGTAATATACACACACAAACTACTTTTCTTGGGTTTATTTTTATTTTTATTTTTTATTCTTTCAATTATTATTATTATTATTATTATTATTATTATTATTATTATTACACTTTTAATTCATTCCTACGTTTAATCGAATAATTTAATACTGGCTAATGAGATTCTAACGAAGGGAAATTTTCTTTTATCTTCACTTCTCTTCTCTTCTCTTTCTTTCTCTTTTATTTTTCTTTTTCTTACAATTAGAACATTCTTTCGAAAAAGAAAAAAACACGAGAAGTGTTACATTACAATTCGAATAGATTTCGCGAATAGAAAATAATCAGTGCAACTTTTTTGCAAACCTTTTTTTAAAAATTTCTACAAAGGAAGAAAGATATTTGTCGAAAAGACAGAGAAAGGAAAAAAATAAGGGAAAAGATATTAAAAAAATATATTTTTAGGTTTTTGTAAAACGGGAGAATTAGAAACTCATACGTGGTACGAAACTTTGCAAAATTTCGTTTATGAAAGATCCAAAGAGACCGCAAATATTCATTTGAAATGTGTGTATTAAATAGCTCCAAGGTAATCTTTCGTTATCTCTGTCTTTCTCTCTTTCTCCAATGAGATTTAACTCCTTTATGAAATAAAAGAGAGAAAGAGAGAGAGAGAGAGATAGAGAGAGATAGAGAATTTAATTTTATAATAAATTTTAGGAAACCTTTTGGATGCGTTTAACGTTCGCCTAATAGTTTACTTGCGGTTATAAATACACATGTATATATATATATATATATATATATGTGAATATATATATGTATATATCTACGTATGTACATACATATATACACATATTGTGTAAAACCGCTCGTGCCATAAATTTATTTATTAATACACTGTTTTCTTTTTTTTTCATTTATATTTATCTATTTATTTAATCTTTTCTTTTCGATAAAAGCAACGACGACAAGCCATCATTTTCATTTATTTATTTTTTTTAATATAGATCATTACAATACCTATCGTCATATTTTAAAACAACACTATTATTTAAACAATTTTCAGTGTTTCTTTTTTACGATGATAATAATAATATTATTAGTGTTCCTTCGTGTAGTTGTTTCTTTTACATGGAATTTTCTCTTTTTTTTTTTTTTTATATAGTTTTTGATTTACATTTTCACATACAAACGTGTTCTTCGCTTATGAAACATTTAGGATTGTCTAGCTAATGATACGTCTTTTTCTTTTTTATTTTTTCTCTTTTTCTCTCACACACACACACACACACACACACACACACACACACACACACATATCATACATACATACATACATACACACATACTGCATTCTTATTATTTATTTATTTTTTGTCTTTTTGTCGAGATCATAAAATATGTTTACGTTGAGACAAAATCGAACGATTTGGAACAACAAACATCGACCAACAACCGCATATGATTTATTTATTTTTTAATCCATGAGATTTGTCGATAATTTTATATTCTTTTTATTCGATAATCGAACATATCCCGTAATAAAAGATAATATATTATTCATATATATTTATATACGCGATAGGATATATGTACATACATAGTATCATGCGATAACCCACTATCGTTCTTCATTTTCTCAATCGATTCGTATAATTTCTAGTTTATAATCTAATATTATTTTTTGTTCTTTTTTTTTTTCTTTTGTATATCTTTCTACTGTCATTGGATTCAATAAAAATTGTCTTCTTTTTCCTTCTTCTTCCTTTTCTCGTTTTTTTTTTTTTTTTTTCATTTTTGTCAAACACCAAACGATGAAAATTTTTATCTGATTGGGAATTTTCTTTTCACAATGAATCTTTTCACATACGTGTGAAGTTTTTAATATCTTTTTTTTTTTTTGCGTGATGTAACTTCGTGATCGAATATTTATTCTCATCACGAGATACAGAACTTTGGAAGATCACCGTTCTTGTTTTTAATAAAAATAGAAATAAAGTGGGATTGAAAATAAAGACGAGGTAAAGAATTATTTATAATCGAGTTCATTTAGGATTGTTAACAATTTCTTTTCTTTTGTCAAAAGTTTCATTTGATTTGCGAGATTTTACTTGCACGTTGACTAATTTTTCTTTTCAAATATAAATTTTTATTTCGAACAAATTCTACATTTGTATTCTATCTATTATTATTTATTTCGAATTTGTTTTATATTAGCATCGGTCAACTTTGAATATACGGTGGGATTGATACTAAAACTCTCGAGTTATTTGAAAAAAAAAAAAGGTCAATTATTATTCTTCGAAATTTATTTTTCCTTGTGCGTAAAATTTCTAATCAAGATTATTAGTTTTAGAATCTGAAAAAGAAACTAAATTTATCTAATATGTTTCGATAAAAACAAAGTGTGGTAAAGTAATTAAAAATCAATTTAAAACAAAATATAAAATAAATCAAATAAATAATTTGGGGATAATAAAAAAATGAACACAACGAAGAGTATAATATCGGATCGTAATATAAAATATACGTACGTATATTCCTCTCGCTTATTTTCATCCATTCATATAAACATCTAATTGGAACAAAAATATTCATCCAATTATTAATTAAATAATGTGTTATTTCAAAATTAAAGGAAAAAAAAATAATATTACAAACCAGTAGTATATACACATAATATGTGTACATATGTGTGTTAGTTAATATGGAACCATTTATAGAGACACTATTATTACTCAACATTCCACTAATTTCATTGTGTAGTAGTCGATGAGGGTGTATAATAGTAGAAGGATTTTAAATTAAGGGGAAGAGGAATGGGAATGGGAAACGGTTCCTAAGCCATTCCATGTCGTTTTCCTCATCCTTCACTCCTTCTCTTATCTTCTTCATTCTTCCCCTTTTCTCCCCTTCTATCTTCTTCACTCCTCACCACTTCTCTTCTCATCAGTTCTCTTCAGTTCCCTTATTGTGTCGGTGGTCGCGGTTTTGTCAGCTATGCGCGTCAACGCAAGTTTGCTTCCACTCTTACCTCCGTGAGCTTTCGAAACTCTCTTGCTTCCAGCTTCCAGGTCAATGATTTCACATTTACACAACTACTACTATTATTACTACTACTACTACCATCAACTCTTAGTTACAACATTTCTTTTCTGAAAACCCTATTCTTCTTTCCATTCCTTTTATCTTTTTTTTTCTCTCTCTCGTTCTTACAATTTATATATCATACGTCAATATATTTCGTTCCTTTTATTTTTGTTCTTCACTCACGACAAAAGTATGTATGGATTAATTGGAAAGAGAGGATGATGCGTACTTCATTTTACAATAACGGTATATAACTTGCTTTTAACATCGTTCATGTGAAAATAACCAAAATTTAGTACACGAGACGAGGTTCTTTCCCCTGATACGTCAATGCTTGATTATTTTTCTATTTTTTGTTCTTCCTCTTCTTCAATTTTCTTTATTATTTTTTTTATACACTCTATCCCTTATTTAATTTTATTAAAAGATGAACAATTTCGTTAATACCTTTGGAAGATAAAAAAATAATAAAAGAAGTAGAATACTTTTGAGGTAATATTCGTGGAATCTGTGGGATTTTGTTTTGTTGAATATGATTTTTATGTATGTGAAAATTTAGATAAATAAATGGAATGATAATAATATGAAACAATTTTTATTATTGTGTATATTATAAATAAATAAAAGACAAATATCCTTTTTTTATTTGACTTATGAAAAATGTCACGATTAAACATGTATTATGAATAAAATCATTATTCCGAATAACGATTATATGGACCAAAAGCTAATTGGATTAATTATCGATTATATAATGAGTACGAGACCTGTAACTCTGTCTCGTATCGATTTATCTCTTGTAGAATATTGATTATTATAAATCGTTTAGGGAGTAATGTCAAAACCTCTTTTGACATAGCAACACATTAAAGTTTCTCTTAACAACAACAACAATGATGTTAACGATGAAAAATTATACGTTTAAATGCATATTTTAAATATACAGGTTCATTTATTATAGTTTAAAGAATTTATTGAAAACCAATAGGAAACATAGATAGCAATATTTCTATGATTTATATTTGTTATCTGTCGAAAAGATTCTGCTCCTCATAGTTAAATCGATTGATTTATAATAATTTATATTTTTCCTTGAAAATAATTTTTTTGATATAAAAACATATCTCATATTACACGTATAATAAAATCATAGAATTTGTTTTTTTCCTGAGAATCTATTTTTATTTTTTTTTTTTTTATTTTTCGTTGAACGATGTAAGATTTTGTTTCTAGAAGAAAAAGAAAAAAGTCGAGTTAGAAAATCGTGACACGAGGGTACAAGCAAGATGTTCTCCTTGGGAACACGATAGACCGATGAAAGGAGAGGTAAATCCGGAAAAACCTAGATGTCTGGTCAAGATTTGGTATAAAGCTGTGTGTATATGTGTGTGTGTGTGTGTCAGAGAGAAAGAGTGAGTGAATGAATGAATGAGCGAGAGAGAATATAGGATATGGTACTTCTTCTATCTATCTCTCTTTCTTTCTCTCAATCTTTCTCACTTTACACCACTTTCCGCAAAAACTTTTTCTTTTCATTTTCCTTAGCAACTTTTTCTAGCTTCAACTGGAAAGAGACCATTCGTTGCTCGTAAAAACTCGATGATTTTGCTCCAAGTAAACTTTTTCTTTTTTTATTTTTCTGTTTTTGATTTCACGATTTATTTTTATTTTTTCATCTAACAACGTTAAGTAAGTAACGTTTGAGTTATTTGAGAAAATCCATGAAAAATTCATCCAATATCAATCATATTATCGAAAATTCTTTTTATCTATTACTGTTTACTATTGTTAATGTTTGAAATAAATTTTTGAATCTAATGTATGTATGTTATTTATTGGATCCAGTAATTTTAAACTTTGTGTAATGCAATTTTTTTTATTTAAAACTTCATTCTTAGTTATAAATACCGATAAATTAACTTTATCAAAATATTTAAAAGTATACTGACAAACGAAAAGTATGTTCCATACAGTGAGTCAAAAGAATATTCGTATAATTACTGTAAATTTTGTTAAAATTGGCAATAAATTTAATCTACTCAAGAGTATTTTATCGTAAAAGTATTAATTTGATATAAATTATACAAAAATAGATCTCAAAAGATTAGGCCTGTTAAAAAAAGGATTATAAAATGTAAAGAAGAATTATTACTTGTTACTACCACCGAAGTACTACTTACAAAAATAATAACAATAATAATCGTATTTTTTTTTGGAAGGTACGTATATTCCAGTGAGATAAATTTTGTTTTAATTTGTGGAAAAATCAATTTGAAATTTTAATAATTCTAAAATAAATATCAATGTATAGAAAACTAGAAATTTCACACAACTAAATATTAATTACTAAATATTGATAATAAGTACTACTAATACGAATATTCTTCTATACCAATTATATACATACGTAAATAATTTAACAACTTTTTCGTATTATGTATCAAAAAAAAAAGTGGAGAGAAAAAAGAAAAAGAAGAAGAAGAAGAAGAAAAATCTTGAATAATCCCGAATGTTAATCATCCTCTCTCCTCCTCCTTCTCCTCCTTCTCTTCCTTCCAAGAAAAGAAATCGATTATCGATATTGGATAGAAAGTTAAAAAGGACTTCACTTTCCTCTATTCAATAAGATCCAAGAAGCCAGAAGCTCGAGAAATTCGTCTAGTCAACGAAATTATTCACTCGGATCACAGAAAGCTCTCATTAGGGGTGTTGGCTATGACGTCGATAGCTTCTACCCCTTGATCGTCTAATCTATCTCTGCTTTCGGTTTCACCTGGTTTGATCTCATAGTTGTTAACCGGATCCCCGTATTGACTTTGATAAAACTCTTCTCGCATCATGTGATTTAAACTGCTGCAACGGAAGCAGAGTATTTCACGAAATGGCTTACGAAAGTCTCTAGTAAGTGTCACGTAAATAATTGGATTTAATAGACTGTTGCAATAGCCTAACCAGAGGAAAAGACTCGACAGGAATGTTGGTACTGCCTGTGGATCTGTTAAAAACGCCCTTATCAATGCCAGGACAAAAAATGGTAACCAACATATGATGAATGCGCTCATTATGATTCCAAGTGTTGTGCTAGCTTTTCTTTCCTTAGCCAAATGGAACCTTAATTTTTTGTGATGCGGTGAATTGGTTACACTGCAAGTACTGTTCAAATGATTCCTTATCGTCGTTGGTTTTGACATAGTCGTTATAGATGGTGTCATAGTTGTCGTAGACGATGACAGAATTGGTCTCTGCAACATTGGACACTGCGACTCGTTGCTTTTACGTGGACCACTGGCGAAACATTTCATTGCGTTACCGCTACACTGTAACGTTACAAAAATAATAACATTTTTTTTTTTCTTTTCAATTACACATTCAATGAGATTATGATTTTGATATGGTACAATAATACAGGGTCTTTTTGTTTTTGTTGTGTGTGTGTGTATTTGTGATATTTCTTTTTATACTTTTTCCCCTAACATTAATTCTAGATTTTAAGTTATTTTTCTGTTTGAAACTAAGAACATGGTCGATTAAAAGTCATCCATAGAAGTATTTATACTATTTTATTTTTCATATTATTCTTATTATTTTAAAAGGAATAATATCAATTCATTTTAATCATATAAAGAAATAAAAGGTCGAATATTGATCGAGCCTTGCATATTTTTTTATATTTTATTAAAAAATATAAGTGCACTTTTCTCTTTTGTTCTTTTTAAATATATTCCGTAACGTTATAAAAGATCCTATTATTAACTATTCGATCTAAATGAAATGATTATTGGAATAAAAAAAAAAAAGAAAAAGAAGGATGAAAGAAGCATCAACCGACGGAACGGGTCGTTTTCTCTTCCGAGGTTTTTATTAAGAAATTAAGAACGTCAGATCAACAAAGCCGAGTTTATATCGTGGGTTGGGAGTGGATCGGAGTGACAAGCAAAAGCAACAACACAATAAGGTTCTGGATTCGGAATTACATTACTCCCTTTGTGTTCCTACGCATACATATACATATACATATAAATATACATATACATATAAAATATACGTCGATGTATTGCGAAATCACGAGGGAGATTCTGATGTAATACCAACGTTGCGATGATATATTATCGAATTTTGCACGTGTCCAGATCTCGTATAACAAACCTTTCCGTGTGTTCCGATTCGTTACACATTTCCCTTATCCTCCTCCTCTTCCACCTCCTCCTCACTATTTTTTATTTATTTTTTTCCTTTTTTTTCTATCATGAATACAAACGAGCTAAAATTTCATTTTTTTTCTGTTTTCGTTATTTAAAACGATCCCACATGTCGTTGGCCCTCGCATGACATGGAAATGTCAAATTTGTTTCATCGATTGACATTCTATTAAGAGAAAAACGTGCCGTAAATAATATCACAATGATTCCTATTTATGTGCAGCGTGTTTCAAAATATGTAATCATAGGAAATAAATACCTATATACCATATATATAGGTATTTATTTAAACATTGTCTAAATTTTGAATAAAAAATTTTCGAAGAGAATCGAAATTGTTGAAAAATTTTAAAGAATAATTGTTTAGAAGAAGAAGAGAATCTTATTTGTATGAAAAATAATAAAAGATGTAAAGGGTCGTCAAGAAGACACCACAATACGAGGTAATTAAACAAATTATTTTAATAAAAGGAATACATATTTCGTATTTAGATATTTGTTATTTTTAGCAGAAATGAAAGTCTTGTCAAATGTGTCAGCTGGATAGAAGTAGGAGAAAAATAGAATTCTTTTATGATTCGTAGACCAGTGACAAAAATAGAATTACTATGATCCTACGAATTTCATCAAGCTGACCTCTACTTTCTATTTCTCTCTCTTTATTTCTTTTTCTTTTTCTTTCTCTTTTTTCTCCCCTACCACTTGACCCAAATCTTGAAAAGATATGCGTCCTATCCCAAAGCAATTATTTTTCCTTTCGTTTTACCCTATTCACTTTCGATCCTTACAAGTACTCGTAGCTGTTAATGAGAAGATTTTACCGAAACCAAATTGACGATTTGATTAACGCGTATTTTACAATTTTTACCTGAAATCTTACATATATATAAATTCAAATTAAAACAAGCTTTATAATTATAGTTAATTATACAAAATTTAAATTATTTTTAAATATATATATAATAGATTAGGTCGATAAATATAATGTCGTAATTTTAAATAAATGTAAAAAATTTTTTTCTATCGACACTATGTTTAATATATTTTATATTTGAATAAATAACAATATATATAGTATTGTATTATTATAAATATTGAAAATTATTAGTGTTTTATGTTTAAATAAAGGAAGCAATATATTATATAGTCATTGAAATATTTTTATATATTTCAATAAAATTATTTACCATAGAGTATTTTTATTTATTGTATAAAACTTTTTAGGTATTCTTATATCTGAATAAAAAAAAATAACACGGTTATTTTGTATATGGATTATTCTTGATATATTGGCCAAGCACAAATATATAAATAAATTATTATAAAATGTTATTTAACAATATAATATATCGAATTTAAACGTTTTCCTTTAGAACGATGTTTTTTGTCGATCACTTTCTTAGAATTCAATTTTACAATAACGAATTTTAGATTACCAAGAGATTTAAAGGTACTTTTCTTTCTTTGCCATTCTCATAAGATTCAATATTTATTCTTCACTATGGGAAATGGAAAAGAAGACGATTCGTATGACGGGGACGACTATTGTAAGTAAATACATCGAAAAGCTATAGAGTAATAGGATAGAGGTGTTGAAAGATGAGAAAGAAAATGGAATAGACAAGAAGTGATACATACGTGAGCGTTACATTTATATATATATATATTCTAAAAGTATTGTATATAAAGGTTTCTAAGGATTCATGATTGAATATTTTTTCAATGTTAAAAGTGTAAATGTATTCGACAAAATTTAAATTAATTTATTATTATTCAAAACGAAGCATGGTATGAACAAATTCTATTCTACATTTTTGTCGACCTAGTTTTTCCTGTAGAATCACCTTGTGTTGCTTCTACTACAAGTTACAGGACACCTTGTATATATATGTATATTTCACGAGTATTGGTGTATTACATTTTCTAAAGAGTCACGATTGAATATTTGATCAATGTTATATTTTTCATATATCAAATAAGATATATACACCCATACATTTACATAAATATATATAAATTCTACTAGAGTATAGTGTGTATCGTTTAATAAAAACTTAACGATTCAATATTTTATCAATGTTATATTTTATATATATATAAAAAGTATACTTATATATAATATATATATTCAACAAAAATATAGGTGTGTAACGTTCACTAAAGGACTTACGATTGAATATCTTACCGGTTTAATATTTTCCCGCCTCTCGCCACGAGCTTTCGACCGTATCTATAACAAACGTTTTACGAATAATTTTGAGAGAGAATTTAGCTCGTGAAGATACGATTTCGCTACTACGATGCTGAATGAAAAGGGTGTAATGTTATATAATATACAATATACAATATACATACACATATACATATATATATATATATATAGAAATCTTTTTTCTTTTGTACAGATTTATATATAAATAAATATATGTAAATAAATTATATGTATATATATATTAGGTTGGTGGAAAAAAAATGTCGGATTTTTTGGCCACAATTCAATGGGAAAAATTCGACATTATTATTCCACCAATCCAATAAATATATTAGATTGTGAAAAGAGAAATCCAATACTTTGTTCTTGAAATAATCCCAAAAATAATGGATTTCTTTCTCCTCGAATTAATATATATTATATATATGTATGTATGTTATGTATTTGTAGTCGAAGAGGAAGGATTGAGAATGTAGGAGTGTTACGGGTTGAGGGTTTCTCTAAACCACCCCCACAAGGTTTACCTACGGGCATGCTCTTGCATGCTAGAGGATGATTGATGTATAAGCTACTAATTTTGCGAAGCTAATCCCCGAAGGGTTGCGTAAATTAATTCGCAATACGCCATGAAATCAGAATAATAAAACCGTTTACTAAACCCTTTAAACGAACATCTACGAATAAATACTAACTTAAGGATGACTGATATGAACAAAGGACGCCAATGAGTAAAGGATATATACATATATTGGGCGAGGTAAAAAGTTGTGAGCGTTTTTTCTCTTCATTTCGACGATAAAAACGCTCAGAACTTTTTACTTCATCTAATATTACGAATGACGTTTAAATTAACTTTTATTGGTCAATCGATATATTTGTCAAGGTCAACCCTTTCATAAGATTATATTTCCAACTTTGGTATTACCCTTTTAAATATAACCCCATATCTATTTCCCATACCTTATCTCTTATTTTATGGTTTAATATTTCTATCGATAATTAACTCGAAGATTGTTTTATACTTAATGATAAATAGTTGCTATCTCTCTCTCTCTCTCTCTCTCTCTTTCTTCCCTCTCTTCCTCTTTATCTTTATCTTTCATTCTCTTGTTCGACGTATGACATTGATGTGATGTTCCATTGATAAGAGGATGCTTTTAAAACGACCCAAGGAATTGCTTGGGTAGAATAATGGCGTTGTCACTTAACACGACGATGATATAAATCGATGCTTCTCGTTGGTGTACAGCTGCCGGTAATACATATGCCCAAGATATATGAGAGAAATAAAGAGAAGAAGAAGAGAGAGAGGAAGAGAGAGAGAGAGAGAGAGAGAAAGAGAAAGTTTTGCTTATCGTTAAACTACTTCGTCTTCATTTATGTTGCTTGGAAAAATTGCACCGCGTTATTATTTTGTTCTTTTTTTTTTTTTTAAGGAAAATCCCATAAGCTTATCACTCGTTTTTTAAGTACATGAAAATGAGCTCAAGTTTAACGTAGATTTTTCTCTCTCTTTCTCTCTTTTTTCTTTCCTCCTACGATATCTTTTAATGGGAGTTTTTTTTTTTTAATATTTTGAGAGAATAATTTATTTTATCATTTATTATTATTAAATTATTATATTATATAAAATAATAATAAATGCGTGTGAGTTTGTTCGCATATCCAGGTTAGTTGTAAATAATGTGTTAGAAATATTTTGTAAATTTAATAAATATTTCATAAAAGTGTCTCGAGAATAATGCTTAATTGCGGAACGCATTAGGGTGAAACAGACAATGAGATAAAAAGTATTAAACAAATGAGAAGTAAGTTTGTTACAAAAATTGTCTCTTTTTTTCTTTTTTTGTCTTTTGTCTTTTTTCGTGTTTTCTCTTTTTCTTTTTCTTTTAGAGTTCTCTAAATTATATGACGACGTAACTTTGTCATGACATCTAACTAACGACCGTGCTTGATTAACAACGTTGAAGTTAATATAACTAACATAATTAAAAATTTGATCATTATCTCTCTCTCTCTCTTTCTCTCTTTCTTTCTTCTTTTGTGAATAATAATTATTCATGCTACAGATTTACATTTTGTGTATGTCCATACGCACTAATATACTTTTCTATATAATTTATTCATTTGATTAATTATATGCAATTGATTAAAATTAATATAATAAAAATAATAATAAAAGAAAAATTGTATTAACCTATTTTGCAAATTATTTATTATTAGAGTATTTTCATTATTGTATTTTTCTGTTTTTTATTTTTATTTAAATTAAATTGTTATTTGTCTCACAAAATAACGCTACGAATTAATTCCAACACCTAAAGTAAGTATCTAAAAATGTAGCATAATATATTATATCGTGTAATGTAATATAATTATATTCACAGTTAAATATATATAAAAATAAATAAAATATATAACCATATATATATATTTGTAATAATAATAATAACTTTAAAAAATGATATAAATTGTTAATAGAATATCGGATGGGGATATTAAATAAAAGATAATTCATAATCCACATTGAACGGAACAATTAAGGAAATATTGTTAAATGCATCGGTATTTTGAAGTTGGTAGAGATTAATAATGAAAAAATAAATAATTATTCTAATCGGTACTTTAACGCGCGTTCGTGTGGTTTGCTTTTACGAGTATACTTCTCGAACGTTCGTTCTATAATGGCCCACGGCGTTTAATCCTAATTCGGGGATCATTAAGTGCGTAATTAACAGGTACCTAGTACACAGTTTCCTCGCCCACGTTGTCGTTCGATCACCAGGGCTCGTTGATAATTGTCGTTAGTCGTACAAACAAGAAGCGTTCTGGCTAATCGTCATTAAACGTTCTTGATTATTTGAAATTGTGTTTTAACGTTAAATATATAAATATATTGTTGCTATATAGAAGAAAGATATGAATTTAATCTAACCCGTGTCGAGATTAATAACAAAAATCAATTCTTTCAATTTATATATTAATTATTATTATTATATTTAGAAAATTTTTAAATAAGTCAATGACAACACTTTTTGCTGTTTCTTTTTAAATACATTTTTATTTGCATTTAAAAAAAAATTCCATAAACAGTTATGTATATATAGTCATATAAAAATAATAACAAATTGTATTATTCCAATAAATTTATCTTCTAAGTGGACAAGATAATAGATTTGTATTATGTCGTACAATTTTCACTCTGTTCTGAACGTAAGATTAGGAAGGAATCATGTTACTGGTGTTCTATTTGCAAAGTCCCATTGTGTGTAGTACCCTGTTTCGGTGAATACCACACTCCATAAAAAGGAATTTAAATCTTTAACTTTAGATATATTATTCTTGCCTTTTTCGGTTATTATGGTAATATATGTTAAATAAATAAATAAATATTAGTAATAAAATAAGCAATTTTATCAAATAAATCTATCTTTTTTTATGCAATATTTTACTAGCCACACTTACTGTGTGCTTGACGAATATACTTGTCATTGATCGACTTTCGTGACACACAAAAGTGCACACTTTCAAAACAGAGCGATACGGTTAACTGGTTAAATTGTTACAATTATAAAACCCCTTATTTATGCTTTTCAATTTATTATTATTTTATTTTTTTTAATGTTGATTTTTTGCCCTTTTTCCAATCATAAAATTACTAATTTAAGAACTATAAGTCTACTTCGTATTTTAGAATTTTCTCATACGAATTCTCTCTCTTTTTTTTTCCGAATGAAAAAGAATGTAAAATGTTTCAAGTAGGATTTGACAGAAAAATTATATTTTTATACTTATGCTAGTAAGTACTTTCCTATATATATATACGTATGTATGAATAAAAATATAATTCGACGAAAAAGAGTATTACTACTACCTCCTTGGAGAAAATTTGCGTTTCGTTTGAGAATAAAAATATGCTTTTAAGTCATTTCTTGTTTGCTCGAGAAAACGAAATGTTAGAAAAATGCTGGAGTATGTTTTTTTATCCCCTTTCCTTTCCTTTCCCTTCTTTTTCTTTTCTTTTCTCTTACTCTTTCGAAAAATAAATCGACTATGTAAATTGTCTGCAAAGATTTTCTATCTCTTTCTCGATTCGTTTTAAGGTAGAAAAATAAGAATAAGAATAAGAAGAAGAAGAAGGAAGAAGAAGGAAGAAGAAAGAAGGAAGAAGGAAGAAGTATAATCTAAAGACCATTAAAACTCGATGAATAAAATATTCTTTGGTAGTTACTCAAAGTACCACTGTTGAAAATTATATTTTATGAAATAAAACATTCTTTGTTTATGTGAAACTTTACTTCGTTACATTATACCAGGTGATAATAATGAATAGTTTGTAAACCATAGAAAATGGATAGACATAAAAAAGGTGTCAGAAAGAGAGAAAGAGAAAGAGAGAGAGAGAATTAAGTAATTTACATTATAAAAAGATGTATTATACTTTCTCTTAAGATACGATCAAACAAAATTCTCGTTAACATTCTCTTCGTACCGAGTAGAAAGAAAAATTTATTCATAGTCAATCTTTGTTCTACAAAGATACACGAAAGAATCTATTTATCAATTCAATATTTGACCGGGCCAATAAGTAATTTTATCATTTTTATAATATAATAAAAATTTCATATATAAATTATTATTTAAATACACAAGATATGTATATTGGTTTATTATATAATATTATATAATATAATATTATACCGTTATTTTTATTTAGATATATAAAATATTATAAAAAAAGATTTTTAATTAAAAAAATATAACAAATAGTGTTATTAATTGAAATATAAGATATTAGACATTTTCAATATAAAAAATATATTATATAATATAATAATTTTAATTTGTATATAAAATACCAACAAATTCATTAATCTAACAAAATTTTATATATATAAATATATATATTGTTAATTTTTCAATAATATCTACAATATTACAATATTACAGACTGCATTATTGCAGATATTAATTGATTACAATGAAATATACTTAAATATATTTCTCATATCGTATATTTAAAAATTATCAACAAAAAGTGATAGTTTCAAAGCAAAATAAAAATACAATATGTCATTTAATCTTTCAATAATATTTGCAATGTTGCATTAATTGGTCACAATAAAATACTTAAATACTTCTTTCCATATCGTATTATATCCGATAATAATGTCGCCTTTAATGCTTTTCCCATTACTTTTCTACAAGATAAAAGGATCTCTTTCAATTGTCGGTAAACATGTCAAGCGTACACGTTTCTAAAAGGATTTCACGAGAATCTTACGTCTCTTCTATAAAATACTAAGGAACCATTCAAAACGAGGGGTGAAGAAGGAACAGAAGGAGGTAGAAGAAGGAGAAGTAAAGACGAGGAAGGAGGGAATGGTACTCATTCTCTCATTTTTCTGAGATGATAGTAGTACTTGACAAATAGCGTTTTCTTCACCGACGATGTACGTTTCTAAAGCACTCAAGGAAAGGCGAAGATCGAATCGCTGAGAAGAGTAAAGTTAAAATACTGAAAAGGATGACGAATGTGACATCTGTGATGTTTCTCACAGTTCTGTGGTATAAAAAAGAAAAAATAAAAAACAAAAAAGAAAATGAAGAAAATAAATATGGATTTTTCTATCTCATATAACTCTTACAAATGTTTTTTTTTTTTTTTTTTTTTCTACAACATTTTTATTTCATAGATAAATCATACTCAGGGTGTGCTGCCTCTTACAAACGACTTGAAAATTTTTCATACGAAAAAAAGATATTAGGGTATTTTAGATCTGATATTTTTATAAAACCTTTTATTTTTAATAGAAATTATTGGAATTGTTTCTAGATAAAGTTACGAACTAACAATTTTTCGTATTATTTATCAATTTGATATATTTTTGTAGTTTTAATATTAATATTCTAATAAATTCTATAACGTTTACGTAAAATCAAAATTTCTTTAAAAATTGTGACAAATGTAAAGATCGTTTTTTTTTTGGTTTCTACTCGCAAATATATATTTTACAAAATATTACATCAAACCTTGTCGTTTGTTTGTCGTAAAGAAAATATTTCTTAAATTTGAATTAAATAAACAAAATGTATTAATATTATTTCTAACAAAATGTTTATTATCGATATTCTGTTGGAAAGTATGTTACATGGGACAAATTATGATAACGATGAAAACATGGTAGCGAAATAAAAGAGAAAAAAAAAAAAAAAAGAAATGAAAATTATTTCTCTGTTAATTAACTTTTACGATTCAACGAAACGTGCAATTTTAATAATATCGTACGAGCTAGATGTTACACTGTCCTCGTATCTTTCCACTCTCTATGATATTTCTTCTACTTTTAATTATAACTATATTCTTCTTAGACGAGTGTGTAACTTCAAAGGACGAGAAATTGTCTTTTCGCGCGGTGGTTGTGTTATATTTCATAAAAAAAAAAAATTTTTAAAGATGATCATACACATATTCATACAGTGTCTTGCAACATTATGTTCATAATAAAATTGATTATCATTTTAAATAAAAACAATTTTAAAATATCCACGTATGTATTAAAATCAATGATTTTCAAGTTATATTGCAAAGAACAAATCTTTATAAAATAAGAATAATAATATAATTATTATTATTATTATTTATCGAGAAAAAAAACTAACGATAATAATTAAAAAATTCATTATTTTCTAAATTTTCATTTCAATCAAAAGTTGCAACTTAAAGAACTAAAAGGTATGATAATAAAAAGAATAATTAATTTTACTATACTAAAATTACCTTTGAAGTTTTGTATCAGTGTATTCTTTCAAACACCCTGTATACACTGATACCATTATCTAACTTACAAGTTGTTTATTTTTATATATATTTTTTCTTTATCAAATAATTTATCACGTTCTTTTCCCTTATTACTTTTAAAAGATAAAAAAGAAAATACGAAAGTGAGAGAAACGAAAAACATGGGATAAGAATAAGAATATGTTAGACTGATTAGATGACAGAGTTAGGTAAAGGGAATTTGGATGATAAAGCAGCTAACATCTTTGTTTCCCTTTATCCCATCCCCATCCCATCTTCTCCAGTCCTCGTTTATAACCCGCCCCTTTTCTCTTTATCACAAAATTCAACTAATCTCTCTTTTCCTTAAAACTTACCCTCCTTCTTGTACGACGTTATTCCTTACTACATGTACACCTTCTATTGTTATAGTTCCTTCGCGTTCTGTTAGGATATAATTGCTGCTATGTTCCTAAATTGTCTCTTGTATTTCGTACCCATTTAAGGGATTGAAATTATAATCCCGTTTAACGTTTGTAATCGAGGATGAGGGATATCCTTTTCCTTTCTTATTTTATCTATCTCACTTTTCTTATTATTTTTCTTAAATCATCTTTTCTATATTCTTACATTCTATTCTAACTTTAATGAAATTGTTAAACTAATAAATAAAACGAATACAAATTTGTATTCTTTCCTGTTAATATATCTTTTTTATTAATAAATAAATTACAAAATTTATTATTTTGCAGGAAATTCACTTTTTTTAAGATTATATTTTTATATTATAGAACTATGCATCTTTTAATACGAGAACACCACTTTATAAAGATTCAAGAAAAAAATGGATTATGAGAGGATGAAAAAAATGATAATAACGTAGCAACCCAGTGTAGTAAGCTGTGTTACATAGATAGCAACACCAATATTGTAGTGGTAGTAGTAAAAGGGAAACAAAAGTGAACGAGAGAGAAAGAGAGAGAGAGAGAGAGAGAAGGAAGGTACTAGGAAGACGCCATAACGTATAAAGTTTCGACGACAAAAGAGTTTCAGGCTTTAGCACAACACGTTCTCTCTCTCTTACACACATACACACAAAAACATTACTTTTATACACGCACGCATACACGTACAATACATTGGTACAATTCCAGTCAAGAGAAACCTAACACCTAAATAAATATCTCCTTTGTGAATTCGAGAGTATAGGAAAAAAAAGGAAAGGATAACAAACTTTTCAACAGTACAAACAATTACAATAAAAGATTCGAATCCCCGGAAGAAAACGTGGGAGGAAAAGTAAAGGCAAATATTAATTACAAATTAGAAGAAGAAGAAGAAGAAGAAGAAGTTGAGTGTAAGTTCGCGTTTCGAATAACGTCTGACCAACGGTCTACCTTTACTACTTGGTCCGAGTTCGACATTTACGTAGACACGTACTACTTATACTCGTTCGATAATTTCTTGACTCTTACTACTTGTGGTACGCTCTTGAACATCAAATCGATCGTTACTTACTTGCAATGATCGAAAAAGTATTTTCTTTTTTTTTCAATTATCATTAGACGAATATTATTTTTGTATGTACCCATAATTATAAAAGTGGTGTAAGTCAAAATTACAAAAAAAATGAGTTTACCAGTTATTTCACACCACATTATTTTGAAGTAAATTAATTCAATGTAATCTTGACGATATTGTTAAAAATGAACTATTAGATAGTGGTTGTAATTTCAACATTGTATGAAATTCAAATACAAAATCAAATGCAATTTATGAAATATCTCAAAACAAGAAATGTATGACTTGGACCACTTTCATAATTATGGGCACATATGTTGAAAGAAAGAAGAAAAATTGCGAGTAATTAAAAAAGAAGATACAATAATTACGATTGACAATTAAGCCGATTTTTGATATTCTTTTCTTTTTCCGATGTCTTATGAGATTTTACAGAACAAAAAAGAATATTTTTTTTACTTTTTCATATCCACCTTCGTTTGTTTGTCTCCGTCAGTTTTTATTTTTGTATTTTACAATATTTCTCTTTTTTACGTTTACGTTTTTCTCAAAGCACATAAGATCGAAAGGAAAAGGACAAAGAAAAGGAACGAAGTGGAAATAGCAAACCGTTTTCATTTGTGACAGGGATTAATAATATCTAACTTGGTTGGCAACGTATCGAGCGAGTCTGTGTGTCTGCTGGTGTGTCTTTCTCCTTTCCTTTTTACAGAAAAGAGGAGGGAGAGAGAAAAAAAGAAAAAGAAAGGGAAAACAACTTTTGCTCTCGTAGTATCTCGTCAAGAGGTGGAAAATCACAATAGAAGTGCATGCAGGTGGTGGATAAAGAATACCACCGCGCAAAGAGATGACGATGACATATAAAATGATTTATTATATTTCACAATTTTTCTTTTTTTTATCATTTCGTAAAATATCTTTTTATATGATGCCATCTTTTAGATACTTATTTATTTTTTTTGATCGTTTAAAAAACTGACGATAATCAAGTTTAACAGTGAATAAAAAAATAATAAATAATATATAATAATTAATAATTAATAATAATAATAATATAACAATATCGAGTTGGTTAATAATTATCATTTTCAATAATTTATATTTAAATTAATAACACTTTAAAGTTATTTATTGTTCTTAGTTTTTAGTTGTAAATTTTTTTCATATCTTGTTTAAACACACATATGTATTCTATTAAATAATAAAAATTATAATAATACTAGAAAATACAAATATATTCTACAGCGTTGATATTAAATCAGATATAATAAAGATAATAAAAATATTCTCCAATAAAAGACTTATAATATTCAAATATAATCCATTACCAAAACAAAAAGAATTCTTTATCATATTGTCCAATCTATTAATGATAATATTTAATAATATAAATAGAATAATAAAAGGGTGATTATAAAAGGGAAGAAAATGAGAAGTAGAAGAAAAAAACAGCAGCGAGCAAGGAAAAAGAAAAAGAAAAAGGAAATAGAAATAAATAGATGATAATAAAAATGATCGATTTATCCCGTTCTCATCGTACAAATTGACACTGACAGCTGACAGTACATTCGACTACGTTCGAGATAATTTAGAGAGCTTTAACTTGACGTTAAGTTGACGTTAGAGAGCTTTCCGCATTACCCATGACTCCTTTCAATCTCATCCCTTATCTCTCTCTTTCTCTCTTACACACACACTCTCTTTATCTTTATCTTTGTCTTTGTCTTTGTCTCTCTCTCTCTCTCTCTTTCTGTCTCTGTCTCTGTCTCTCTTTTTCTTTGTATTATTACTACGCGAATAATAGTTACGATCGTACGCGTAGGAATAATGTAATAACTATGAGAGATAATGAGACAACGTAATAGCGTCTAAAATAAAAGGGAGAAGGTATAGTTAAGAACAACGTCGTAGCATACCTATTTTCTGACATTAGGAGAAAATTAAAAAGAGGGTGAGAGAGACAAAGAGAGAGAGAGAGAGAGAAGAAAATGAAAGAGAAGAGAAAAATGTACGATGAAAGAAATATGATATAATATTGAAGATATATTTATTGTCGAAATAATAAGGAAATATAAGGGAAAATAATATGGGAATATTATTTATTAATATTTCGATCAATAATAATATTTGTTTTTTAAATTGAAAAAACGTATAATGTTTATATTAATGTAAAACAAAAATTACCACGAATGAAAGTTTATAATTTGATAAAAGTATTTCAATCGTATTAATATGTAATGTGTTTTTTTTTATATTTATTTTCAATACTTTATCTTTTTAATGATTAAAATGTTATTAATTAAAAGATTTAATCGCGAATCGATGTTTTAAATTGATATAAGCCGTTAATTGAGAATTTCCGATTTTGTGTATAATTTGTTTTATATATTTTTCTCTATCAGTAAATATAATATCTCTTTTAAAAGTTACATTTTGTTTATGTATCAAACTGAAATATTTGAAATATAGTTATCGAACTATCGAAGATATTTCGCAATTATCGAAATTTCAATCATTTATACTATATTAAATAGAAACGCCCGGTACTATCTCTCAACATCGAATTATTAACTATTTCTAGATTGTATTAATTGGTTTCACATTGACATATACACACATATATATAAATATACATATACATATACATATATATATGTACATATAATGTATTTTATATCTCTCTATTCCAATCTCACAATCGGTATTTCCTTTTTAATTCACTTAAATTTAGAAACTGAATAATTTCCTACATTTATCAATGATATCATATCAAAATTCCAATATATATATATATTTATACATATATATTATAATTAACATTATGTTAAATACAAACAAATTTCAATATGTCAAATTGTTGGACAATCTTTTTTCTCGTTGATGTTAATTGTTTCCTATAAAGTTAAATATCTTTTTTTTTTAAATTAAATATTTTTAAAATAAATCTTAGTAAAGTTATTATTTTCAAAAGTTATTATTTAAAGTTTATATTGTTGTTAACGTGTTCTGCTTTTTCAAAGATATCATTCGCAAAATTGTATCAGTTCACCGCGATGCGTCGTACGAAATATGAGAACATCCGATATTTCTGCTTGGTAGGATCCTAAAAACTGGCGAGTGGTAATAGTTGCGTTGCTAGAAACGATACCAAAAACCGGGAAAGAAAATTGCTACGAGAGTCGCTATTGGTTCGAATGAAATATTTCCGCTGAGCGAAACTCGCACGATATTTCGCGGCCGAACGTTTCATTTTATTTCTTTCTTTTTTTTTTTCTATTTTTTTTATTCCGTTATACTATTTTCTATTGCACATACTACAGTTTCTCCCATTTTTCCTCCTTTTGTTGTTTATTTTCTAAAAAGAAAGAAAAAAATAGAAAAAAATTTTTCTCATCGCACGCAAAATAAACTTCGTTTTGTTATTAGTTTTCGACACGTTTTTACAATAACAAGAGTTATCCCAAAAAATAATAATTATTATATCGTGATATTATTTTTTTTATAAAGACCTTTAATTACATTCTTCAAATAGAAATAAAACGAAATTTGTTTTGTGTAATTTCAATTAGTTTAGATTAAGATAACATAAAGGGAATATTTGTATCGTTAAATATTCATTCTTAATAATTAAATAATATTATTAAATAATAAACGAATAGAGGTAATGTAAATGTATGAGAAAAATGAGGCTATCAAATTAATTTATAAATCCATGGTTTAACAATGAAAATAAAAACAAATAAAGTAATGGAAAAAAAAGAAAAAACAAAAAAAATACAAGGAAATAAATTCTCTTTCACAAAATTACAATATGTTGATTTTCATAAGAGTACCTATTTAAATAAACTAAAACAGTGTTGATTTTGTTGTAAAAATTAACGAGATTGATAAACTGGAACAGAAGTTCATTCGAGTGAAATGCTGGTTTTATTACGCAATTGCATTTATCTCTCTCTCTCTCTCTCTCTCTCTCTCTCTTTCTTTCACTATTTCTTTCTTACATAATTTCAATAATTTCGTATAACTTCTCTCGTGCTCTTTCATATAAATATATAAATATATATAGAATATGTATTACATAATATAAATACAGTTAGAAGAGGAACTTTAATATCGGAGAAGGGATGATACGAAATGCTTTCAAAGAAATATTCTAACGTCTCGCATTTCGATTGAAAAGTAAGTGACTTCTCTTGGAGTATTGCGATAATGTGAATTTCACTTTCTCGAAAGTAGAAAATAGTAAATGGATGAGAATAAGTGAGCGAAAGAGAAAAGAAAAAGAAATAAAGGACATAGAAAGAGAGAGAGAGAAAGAGAGAGAGAAATAGAAAGGGAAAGAGAAATAGAGAAAATTAGTTTTATAGTAATTACAGTTTAGTATTTAACGTATAATAAGTTGAAAGTAGAAATGACTATTAGAATGGGTAGTTTGAGAATAATTACTTTAAACTAAACTAAATAATGAGGTACTATATAAATTTTTAAATCTATTTCATTTTAAAGTTAAACTAATATTGGTTATAATACTATTAATATATTTTATGTGTGAGTATGTATGTGTGTATGTGTGTCACTTTAAAGTAGCAAATTCGCATAATAATTATTTTCTTATTAAAAAAAAAAAACAAATATTTGCACAAATAGTAGACACCTCCTGTAAATGATTATAAAAATCAATGACACTTTTTGTTCGTAACTTTTTTAAAATAAATTTTTATATTCACACATATAGGAAAATTACGAGTTTTAACTACGAATATAAAAAAAAACAATTTTGAAAAAGATTTAATTGGTGTTTTTAATCATTTAAAAACTTTTGAAACACACACAAACATACTCTCCGTACGAGTTTTATATCCGTGAGCAGTGAGATATCAAAAATTTAATTATTTTTCATCATTATTATATGAAATATATAAAATAATATATATATATATTTTTTTTATTATCATTTATCATTTGGAAGTTAAAACAAATTTATAATTCAATCATTTCCATTTGACTTTTTTAAAAGAAGAGATAATAACGGTAATTCGTTATTCACGAAGAACAATTTGTTTAAACGATAAAATTCGTTTCAATTAGAGGGAAAAAACGAACGAGAGAGAGAAAGGGTGAGAAAGAGAATGGAGTATGGGAGGTAAGAGGAAGGGGAAAAGTAAAAAAGAAAAGAAAACGTTTGGTTAGTATGTTTTATTAAAACAACCGATTGGCTTCAATACGACGAACGACGCGTGATTGTTTTTAATTTGGATTCACCTGAGTGCCCACATCAACAACACGGTGGGGGATAGTATGGGGGATGGTGTGGGGAATGGTATGGGGTATGGTAGTCGTCTATGCAGTTTGTATTCCCTTTTTTTAACTCTCTCTCTTTTTTTTTCGTTTTACTTTATTTTAATATATTTTTTTCTTGTTTATTTGTCTCTTTTTGTTTTTCTATTATCACGTACACAGGATGGACTTGTATAGAATATTATACCAATGCTTTCAGCAATGAGACTCGGATAGGGATGCAATTCGGGTTTGTGGACTCTTTTCAAAGTCCAATAACTGTATTGACGATAAAAGTAAATGGTTCGAAGAATAAAAAAAAAAAAGGGATAATAGGTTGTTGTTAGCCGATGAATTTTACAATGATCGGATTCGAATTCAACGAGGTAAGTATGGTAAATTAAAAAAAAGAAAAGTGAAAAGAAATAAAAGAAAAGAACACTCGGTTTATTTTCTATCAATTTTTTCTCTCTCTCTCTCTATCTCTATTTTGTTCTTTCTTTCTTTCTTTTTTTCGCATATATATATTTGAGTTGGTGGAAAAAAAATCTGTCGGATTTTCCCATTGAATTGTGACATAAAATCCGACAGATTTTTTTCCACCAACCTAATATATAATACGTGAATGAGAGTATAAAGAAAGAAATGGAACAAAAATGATATTTATTAACAATAATAACGTTTTAATTGCTGTGAAGTAATCGAGAAAAAGTATTAAGGAAAGAGAATTTAAAAAAAAGGAAAAAGATAAAATATCGGATTGCAGGTATTGCGAACATAAAATAGCAATCGTGAGTCTTAATGGCACATCGTAAATTCTATTTTAAAACAGAAAAAGAAAGAGAAAGAGAGAGAGAGAGCTTCCTGTTTCTACGACTTCGAGCTTGTGGATTGCACTCATTGAAGTCCATGCAATCAGAAGAAAAAAGAAAAAAAAAAACTGTGAAGCTTTCTTTTATCGAATTACCGAGATTTATACGAAACCGCTCATTCGAAGAAACACGATTAACGCTCGAACGAGTTTTTCCACCTGCGATAGACCCTAGTAAAAACGTTTGAATTCTTAATAGTAACCGTCTAATAGAGAGAGAGAGAGAGAAAGAGAGAAAGAGAAAGAAAAAGAGACAGATAGAATCAGATAGACAGATAGAATGAGAGACAGTGTAAGTATCAGAGTGTTCATGAGAAAGAAAGAGTTAGTCTAAGAACAAGAGAGAGAGAAAGAGAGTGTATGCATGTGAAAAAGAAAGAGAGAGAGAGAGAGAGAGAGAAAGAGAGAATATACGAAAGTGTCTGTGTAAGAGAGAGAAAAAATATGTTAAAGTACTAGGAAGAGAGAGAGAGGATAAATATGAAACAGTGAGTAAGAGAGAGAGAGAGAGATAAAAAGAGTGTATGCATGTGTATGAGAGAGAGAAAGAGAGTGTATGCATGTGAGAGAGAGGATAAATACAAAACAGTGAGTAAGAGAGAGATAAAAAGATTGTATGCATGTGTGAGAGAGAGAAAGAGAGTGTATGCATGTGTGTGGGAGAGAGAAAAAGAGTTTATGCATGTGAGAAAGAGAGAAAGAGAAAGAGTATATGAAAGTGTCTGTAAAAAAGAGATGGAATACATAAGTGTACTAGGAAGGGAGAGAGAAAGAGAATATATGAGAGAATGAAAGAAAGAGTGAGATAGAAAATATTGATAAAGGATAAAGTGAGTGAGAGAGTGTATGATTTTGCATTTTATAAGCGTTGAACGCTTATGCTGCAGGTGGTTTGTCCATCGTTCTGAGTGGACGACGTGTTTTCAGTGAAATTTTCGATTCCATTGCGTGCAGTGTTACAAGGACGACGAAATGTCGATATTCCCTGGAGCTACTGTTTCCAATAGAGTACATTTTGGGAATTGGAATGAAACAGAGAGAAATAGAGAAATAGAGAAAGAGTGATGATAGAGAAAAGGGTTGCTATGGATAGTATAACTTTAGATGAAATTAAATCGAGTGTCATGCATTCTTAATCTCTTTCTTTCTTTCTTTTTATTTTTTTTATTCTTTTTAATTAATATCATTTAAAGATATAAATAAAAAGAAAGGGAAAATAAAAATATACTTGGATTGAGTTATAGAACAGGAAGATTTGATACAACTATTAATTAATTGGTCGAGTATTCGATGGTTTTCTAAAATAAACAATGAAATGACGTTATCCTAGTCACGTAATTTAGTTCAGTCATATTAGAATTTTGACGGGACGTTGCATAAAAATCTTCGAAAAAAAATTTTAAAGGTCGGGAGGAATGTGGTCTACGTTAAATGGTATTCGTGTTCTGGCTGGCAAAAGTATGCTTTTTTGATTAAAAATCAAAATGTGAACAAAATCCATGGAATTATCACGTTTCTTTCGTAAAACTTGGATTACATCTGAGAAACTAATAGTTTTAGATAAAAAATGTACTGAAAATAATCTGTTCCTTATGAAAGTTCCTATAAATTGGAAAAAATGTGATATGCTAAATTGCAATACTTTTCCTGCAAATAGCAAGTGCGTAAAAAAAAAGCAGACTTTTGCCAGCTTCTACATGAAAACCATTTAATGTAGACCACATTCTTGACTTCTCAAATTTGTTTTCTAGAATTTTGAAGCAACATTCCGCCAAAATGCTAATATCTCGACTAATTGTCATGCAAAACTTGTTCCCGAGTCGAAATAATAATAAATTTTAGTTATCCCGTCTGGTTACTTTCGTTTCGTTTATTTCTCTTTCCATTCTCCTTTTTTCCTTTCCTTTCCTTTCCTTTCCAGTTTCTTTACTTTCTTATCCAGGAACGATCATTTTATTAAATTGATATTATAATACTATAAAACGTTGATTGTACAAAGAAACAAGATTGTATTAAATTACTTTGGTAACTTGGAATTTCGTGGGATATGGAAATTAGTTAGATTTCTGCATAGAAATCTTTTTTAATAGAAAAGAGAAGAAAATAAAATGAAATTATTACAAAATTATTATTATTATTATTATTATTATTATTTTCCCCTAAATCTCTATTGAATTAGTATATTAATGAATAGATTTATCGTTCATACTATTGCATATAAATATTTTTGCGTATGTGTTTTAAGAAAGTTTAATGTGTAAAGAATAAGAAAAATTATACAACTGAAGGGCACCGATATATTATTAACAAAATAAAATAATTAAATTACGACAATTACTTTGGATTTTTCTTTTTTCTTGTTTTCAATTTCGAGTATACGAAAAAATATTAGTTCTGCAATGAAATCTGTTAGATTGTTTACAAATCCTTTTTGTGAGAATCAGTTAGCGAGAGAATGAAAAAGGAGAGTGGACGTTTCTTTTTCTTTTCTTTTTCTTTTCTTCTCTTTTCTTTTCTCATTGAAGGAAAAGGAAATCGTCGATTTCCAAATACTATCTTGGAATCCAAGAGGGAATACCTGAGCTTTTCTGTTCGCAAGAAATGCAGCCTCTTGAGGATATTACTGCTCTTGAGGATGAGAGTTTGAGGAATAGTAAAGCTTGAAGTGTAATTCGAGACGAGTTCTAAGAATGGTATTACCAATATTCTCTATACTAAAAAACGTTACCAACCATGAGAATATATATATTTTTTTTCTTTTTCTAATTAAAATAATGTAAACGATTTTTCTATTCGTTCCATTTCTGATATTGTAAGTTCTAATAATTGTAATAACCCTTTTCCATAAAATACATAAGGTGCATAAGAAGGGTAACTTGAGATAACTTAAGAGACGAATGTTCTGTACTAATACGTGTTTATTTCATAATGACTTATCCACTAATCTTCACGCTTATTCTCCACTAACAACTAACTTCGACTAACCCCCTCCATACTGACTGACTATCTTTATAAACGTTTCCATTCAACAAAGGAACATCAGCTTTTCGATAATACCGTCTGCGCATACCGTCTATGTTTTTTATACTCCTATCTTAGAATATCGATATCCTTAAGGGGGTATTCTGGTTTAGAAATTTGAAAAAATCAATTTTTTTCTTCATATTTTTAAAGTTTAGACCTTTAAGAATAAGCCTCTAATTGTTAGTTTGAAAAATGCCTAAAATTTAGGCTTCTAGACCAGAATACTCCCTTAAGTAAACATTCGCAGACACTCATACCATCCTGGGCCTTGCCGACAGTCCCTTCGAACTGTTTTGTTTCACTCGTTTCCTTTACGCAATACGCTAGATGAAGCTACGTTACATACTCATACTAATGCAGGCCCCAACACGAAGAACCAGTATTTTCTCATACGAAAGGAATAATATAGAGTGTCAAAGCTAAAATGTTTACAATACGATTATTAAAACGATTCGATTTTTTTATAGCTATTATAATAACAATAATCAAACATCGTTGAATTGATTTATTATACGGGAGATTATTATTCATCCTACGTTATATGATTCATTAGATACGCGATTTGTTGGTTTTCTAATTAAATTTCATTTTTATTCATCGGTTTTACATATATTCCCCTATCATTGATCGTTTCTTGTTAGATCATAAATCGTCACTAATCGAGGAGAATAAAACCCTATTCTTAATATACGATAATCAAAACGATTGATTTTCTATTAATAATCATAAGCAAATATCTTCTCGTTTTAAGTGATTTATTATACTCGATTAATTAATCACTGTTATTGATTCTTCGGATATATTTTGGTAACACGTTTTTAATGCGAACTTCATTTTTATTCATTTGTCCTGAATTCAAATGGGATTTTAGTTGATTCGTTCGATTGTTCTTAATCGTAAACGTTAATTAATTAATGGAGTGGATTTTCTTTACTTAAAAAAAAAAATAAAAAAAAGAATAATTAGTGAGATTTATTATTTATTTATAACGGATATAAAAAAAATATCATTGAAGTGAATTATTATAAAAGATATTTTATCATTATTATGATTCTCTAAGCTGAGTGATTGGTTTCTAATGTTGAAAAACTACCTTTTTAGTCATTTTAAGGAATTTATGGTATTTTGGTTATTTCTTTTGATTATTCTATACATAAAAATAAATTTATATATCTAATTATTATATATATATATAAATATACAAAATTTTGTATTTATCAGATATTGTGATAAAAATATTGATAAACTTATGTATATAATATAATAAATTATTTTAACGCGATATATTAATATTTATACTGTATGAAATATAACAAAAAGAAAAATATTTAAAATGTAAACTTAACAATAGATATTATTATATTGAAAAATAATATAATAATAAAATATTTATTAAGACAATAAATATTTTAATTCTATTAGAGGATATATATATAAAAAAAAAGACAATAAATAAATAATATTGTTTTATGTTATATATAATATTATAAAGGACACACAACGATAAAGCTAATATTAAAAGTTCATTGGGTTCACATAAAAGTTTCATGATACTTTTAAATATTTACTTATACGTATCCATATACTGCAATCGATGTTTCCGTTTTTACAGAAAGTCTTTCTTCGATATTCTGTAAGATTCGATATTTGATATTTGCGAACTAAATATGTTAATGTATATTTGTATAAACGTATATATATATACACGTATGAATATATACAAACTATTGGTTGAATGCTTGGAATACGTAAATTCAGAGAAAACGAAATATGTATGAGAACATAGTCAATGCTCTTAGAATAACCGAGGTTAGATTTATTTGTCAAGAATATACTTACAAGTATTGTTAACATATTTTTAACCATTTTCTATCGTATTATAACTTATTATTCTTTTTCTATGAAATAATAGTTTTCTTCAAATTCTTCTATCGTTAAATGAATACCATATGTTATGGTATATAATATTTTTCTTATACTTTTCTTGAAATGCAAGATAAATTAATACGAGAAGATTATAAGAACATAAGAAAATAATGAAACTATTTTACAAATTTAATTTAACTTTGTGCGTGTAAAATATTTCATCTAAAATTAATTGTAATATTAGATTTTAATGGAAATCAAAGTAATCGATTATATCCTATAAATCGTTAAGTATCAGCTTAATTTGTTTATTTTGTAAATTGTTAACGATGTTATCTTATCTCCCGTTACGTTAGGTAATTTGATACGAGAAACTAGAGAGTATAATAATCTCTTCGATATCATGGATGCCTTTTTTTTATTTTTACACCCTCCTTCCCACTTTCCTCCCCAACACCACCTCACTCAACTCCCTCCTCCTCTTTTCACCTCAACGGTAGTGTAAAGTTTCACGATCCACTCGTTCTAGCTTTCGTTGAATAATTCAACGATTTCTTTCTCGGCTTTTCCAATCGAAGGAAGCAACTCGAACCCCATGAATTCAGGAGAATGGATAAAGGTAAAGTTTCCTTGGAAATGATCTGCCGAATATCTAAAGGATCATAGTCATGATATCTACCATATGAAATTTAAACGATCTTATCTCGATCGGTTTTAATCATCTTTTTATTTAAAAGTTCACCTGCTTTTGTATGGGTTACATTTATGGTCTGAGATAACGATGGTTATTTCGGTAATCCTGTAAACTGTATTGTAACCCAAGAAGGGAAGGTTAATTAACTGTAGTTATTTTTAGAAGAATTATGTATCAGATTTCTAATCTTTGCAATAAATAAATATAATAATCATTATTATTATATTATAATTTTTAATATATATTTATTATTAATATTATTTATTTTTAATTTTATTATATAAAATATATACAATAGTATTATATAATATAACGTAAAAAAGAATTCTTTAAATAGGAAATAATGAAATATTATGTTAATAATTTTTCATTAACATACTTTTATCTTTTCAATTAGAATAAGTTAAATGAAAGAGATATTTATTAGTCTCTTCTTTAATATAAAATTCGATTATTTATTTTCTTTCTTCTTTTATTGTGTTTCCCCTTTCCATTCTACGATACCACTTTCTCTTCTTATTTTCTTTTTTTTTTTTGCTTTCAATAGGTTTTATTTCACATGGCAATAAATCAAGAAAACGGGATAGAATAACCGTCGTTGAGTTAAACGTAGAATAGTTTCCATAAATGTGTGCTTACAAGGAAACCGAGATCTTTTAGTATTTGTATGTAAAGAGAGAGAAAAAGAGAGAGTATGTATATTAGAAAGGTAAGATCGATAGATGGAAGATAAAGAAAAGAGAAATAGAAATAAATGAAAGTTTATTTGCATTACGTTCACGTTGAAGATAGAAAAGTCCACAGGTTTTTTTTTCCGTTGCACGAACAAATGATCGTATTTTTACGATTCCAACATGTGTCCAATCGAACGTTTATTTAGTGACACACACATACACACACATACATACATAATCCCCTCCTCTATACACCACATTTATTTTAAAAGTGGAATTCGGAGTAAAGAATGAAACGGAATCATCGATTAAACGTCTCTTCTTAAATGCATTTTTCTTGTTCTTCTAAAACAATTGTACCATTTAGCGAGGAAAAGATTATTTTTACAAATTTTATCGATTCTATTCTATTTATTATAGATTTTGGTTTAAAGATTTATCTGTGTTACCGTTAAAACGTGAAATCTGTTAGTTCGAGAAATGACTAGCCAAACTTTGAAAAGTTTTGATTAGGTCAAGTCATAAGTAACTTCTAATTTATTTTGATTTATGAGAAACTTTACTTGAATTAAATTATAAAATTATATGCATCCCTATTACTACTCTTTTTATAATAAAAAGAAAAAAAAAATATTTTATATTTCGTAATTATTCAAAGATTCAATAACGCATGTGCCTACTGGAATTGCATCGTTGGTTGACCGATACCGTATTTCAAATGTCATGCGCTCCGATAGTCACTTTTGGGTCCCGTGGGAAACTCAAGCAAGTACGTTAGGCGATCAACGTGTTAATAATATTCAATTCGTTCATTAAGAATGTGTTTTCTATTAGATACAAATTATATTCATTTATGTATTAGTCAATTAGTTGCATTGGAAGTTTCTTTGTGACTCGATTTAACATATTGGCTTGTATGAAAATAGGCAAAATTACAAACATCAATTAAGTAATATATGAATTTATAATAAGACGTGTAAGTAGTTAAGGTATGAAATTGAAATTTGATCCATAGATTAGATCCGATAAAATAACACGATTAACATAACAATTTGTTTTGAAAGTACAGGAGAGAAGGATGAGGTAAGTACGGATAAGTTACGAACATTGTTGTAGAAAGAAAAGCATACTTTAAAAGTTGGATCGAATTTTAATCTTATACTTAAACTATTCGTCTTTCCTGAATTTATATTTAATATTGTTATTTATTAATATAACTAATAGTTTTAATTATTTCATTATTCAATTGAATTATATTATTTAACTGTAACATATTAAATACATACATAAATTATTTTGTTCAAATAATCGTTCGTAGAGATAAATGTGATTTGAAAATAAGATTTTAAATAGAATAAAATAAACGTGGATATTATTTATTAACGATTGTAATATTTTGTTGTTATTAAATATGTACGGATTGATACGAGAAGAATAAAAATAATCACTAACTATTCGTAATTAAAACCGACAAGATTAATTCAATTATCCTAGGTTTGTTGGGTTTAAAAGCTTGAAGAAAAATTGATTTATCCTTCGGTGACGTCATCATTTTAACTTCATTCGTTATATCGAAACATTCGTAACATCTGGTTTTCATTTCGTTTCTTTCCTCGTCTATTAGTTATTTTCCTTTTCCCTATTTTCTTTCTTTCCTATCTTTTTCCTTGAAATTCATTTCAAATCGTTCGAATTCTTCGGAATCCATCGGGGGTGGGGCGAGGGGATTGAGGTGGTTACCAGATCCTATTATCTCGTTTAAAATCGGACGGAAGAGATTATTTTTCAAATTTATTTCTTCTTTTTTTTTCTTTTTCTTTATATTCGATACCATTAATCGAGTTGTTACATTTGGACGAAAACAAATAAATCGTTTGTCTTTTTTTTTTGGTATATATCCCACACGCTGTGGGAAGAAATTTGTCAACAATTCCTAAGAGAGAGAGAGAGAAACCTCAAAGTTTTTAGATAAATTTACAAATATAAATTCATCTTTCTTTAAATTGATGACCCAGTTATACCCCCTTGGGTTGTTTTATAACTCCTTCCCCTCCCATAAAAAAAGTTTAACAAATTATCATTAATTTTGGTTAATTGTATATGGATAAACACATAATTGAGATTTTCTTCGTAGAAAATATAATATAATTTACAATATAATACAAAGTTCTATATAAAATGTAACGTAATTAAATTTTGTAATAATTATTTCCATGAACTTATAAATTACGATTAAATAATAGTGGGTGGTTACCATTATTTTATTTAATATTATTTTCTCGTTAAATCTCATTACTTTTGAAAATAAGTAAATAATTACTTTTAAAATAAATTCTCATTACTTTTTTATTTAACAACAAATGTATGTGTTATACGAACGAAATGTAAGAATAGAAATTTTCCATTTACGATTAACAAAAATTGAAATCCACAAAATTTCATTCCCAACAAAATTATTATATCACAAAAATAAAATATGTTTATCATTTTTTCCACGTATACAAAATACAAAAATTCTCGACGTTCTGTTAAAAGACGTATTTTATAGCAACATTTGTTGTTCTATTGTTTCTATCGATTCGTAAAACCATCCCAGTACCCCTCCACCCTCCCCCCACTTCCCACTCATCTTACCTTTTCTCATATTTGATATTTCTTTCACGTTCTTATCGTTCTCGTTCTCGTTCTCGTCGTCGTCGTCGTCACCAAATCGAATATCGATTTTCCATAAGGCTTGTTATGCTCAACGAAATCTTTCCTAACCCTGCCCACCCTCTAAACCCCCCATACTTTCCAACCACTCTTCCGTTACCCTTGCTCTACCAGCATATAATAAATTTCTTGAAAATCCACCTACTTCGATCGATCTATCAATATCTTGCAGATCCTTTTTGAGGAAAACCTACTTCTTCTTCTTCTTCTTCTTATTCTTATTCTTTTAGTAGGAACTTTCAGTCTTTGAGTAAAACCATACTTTTATAGGGAAGGTGGGTCAACGGGAAGGTGGAATTATATCAAGAACAATACTTTACAATAATTTTCCCATGTTACTTTATTGCTTGACCGATCGTTCGTTCGTTCGATTCTTTTTTCTTTTTCTTTTTATTAGGTTTACTATACTTTTTATTATACTATATATAAGGTTGAATACGTGGTATTAATAATGTAATATATATGTACATATAATACGTGTTCTTCATGTTTCTCAAATGATACTTTTTGTTCTTTATGGTTTTATAAGATTGGATTAAGAGTTTGTTAGTTTAAACAATAATAAATAGTATTCTTATGCTAGGTGAGATTAGTCCACGAATCGAGAATGAGAGACAGAGAGAGAGAGAGAGAGAGAGAGATAGAGAATATTTGATAAGAAATCTATTCAAGTTATGTGTACTCTTATTATTCGATATCGATTATGTTGGATATATATATGAGAAATAAATATATGGTGATTAGATTTCAAGGATATCTTATTTTTAAACGTTTACCAGATCGTTTAGTTAAACGTCATACGAAGAGATTAACCATTTTTATTTCTGGAAGATTTAAAATGATAATAAGAATCGAGTATAGTAATGGAAAAATAAAGGTCATGATAGATTTGACAAAACGAGAATACAAAGGAATTCTAAGATGAAATGTGTCACTTTAATGGTAAGTATTTGTTATTTATTAAAAGTTTACGATATATTTGGAATATGAAGCGATTTTTATGAAGAAAAGAAAAAGAGATTGATCGATTAATTAATTAATTAATTAAAAAGCTAAGTGAAAACTTAGAACGTGAAGGAAAGAGGTAAAAAAAAAAGGACAAGTTATATTCAACAATTTTTCTTTATTTTTTTTTTTTTTGCTTTCTTTTCAATAAAAATATCTTAAGTTAAAGCTTGGTGGTATTTATTTCCGTCAAAAGTGATCGATTTAAACTTCAAGTGATTTTAATGAAAAAATAGAAAGAAAAAAGAAAATGTAAAGGAAAAAAATTAATTAATTTACTTGAAAAGTACGGATGAAAACTTACAGTGAAAAAAGAAGGACAAGTATATAAAGTTTCCTTTTTTCCAGTATGATATTCACTATTTTAGGATTTTGATAGGTATTTTAATTTATAAAAAGTAGAAGAGAGTGAGATTGTAACAAAAAAAGAAGAAGAAGAAGACTGTAATTAATTAATTAAAAAGTTTTACGAATATTCCGATAATGGGGGAAAAAAAAAAATAAAAAAAAAAAAAGGACAAGTATAGTATGTGTTTTTCTCCTTTTGAATGGTATATTAGTATTTTTAATAAAAATTTATCGATGCAATATCCAAGTGAATAAAATAAAAATAAAATAAACAATTAAATGAAAGTTCCTTACAGGGAAGAAGAAGAAAAAATATTAACAATCGATCTTACTAACGCACTCTAATGAATGAAATTTTTGACATGACGCTGACATTTCAAGTTCTTAGCATGAGAAGAAGAAAATGGGTGAAGGAAGGAAGAAAAAGGTGGATAAGAAAGTAAGAAAAAGAGAAGAAGATGAAGAACAAAAAAAAAAGTAACAAAAAAAAAAGTGATTTCAAAATGTCAAGAATCGATGACAGGGGAACTTTTTAGAAGATGATTCAGCTATTGGGAAGAATTTTTCTCTCTCACTCCATATTTCTAACTAAACTTAGGTCATATATTCCTTCTCTCTTTTTATCATTACACATAGTAATTTAAAGAACCGAAGAGAAATATACTTAACGAAAGAAACGTTATACTTTATTCAAAAATGGATCGATTCATGGATTGCCTTCAAAAACGAAACGTTATTTCGATGGAGTGTATATTCTTGTCTGAAAGATGAGAAAAAGTATTGGCAAAAGTGATGTACAGTATTTTCATTAATGTATTTTTTTATTTTTATTTAAAATAAATCGTTATTTGTTTCATATAAAACCCTACGAATTAATTATTCGGGTTGAAAGATGGAAAAAAAGGAGCTTATATTTCTCATCGATTTAAATCAAACTTATACCGAAGACCTACGAATAATGGAAAAAAAGTAAGTAAGTAAGTAAGTAAGTAAGTAAGGAAGGAAGGAAGGAAGGAAAAAAAATTTGTGTTTAGGGTCAGACATTTTTATTGATTATACAAGAAGGATATGTGTCTGTGTGTGGAAGGGAAGGAGAGGGGTTAGAAAACGTTCCTTCTGATAAATGTAATTCATCCGATCTGATCCTAATGTACCTTATGTTGAATTTATCTTGATAAAAAGAAGAAGAAAAAAAAAAGTACGAAAATAATGAAAAAAGGAAGGAAAGGATCGTGGAAATAAAAAAAAAAAAAAATAACTACTTGCACGCATAACTACCACATTTCTCGTTCTTTCTTGTTTTTTTTTTTATTTAAATCGAACTACGTAATAAATCTTCGTAAGACATTTTGAGATAGTACATTTGGACTAACTTTATTACCTCCTTAAAATTTCCACTTCGTAAAAAATCAAACGAGTCCGTAGAGAATAACGATGCTCTCTTTTTTTTTCACGATTTTCACCCTTCAAGGTGTTATCTTTTTTTAATGAGAAAGAGATGAAAGGATGGAAGGAAAGAAAAGAAGGATAGAAGGTGGCGATAAAATACGAAGAAGAAGAAGTAAAAGAAAAGGAGGAATGTAGAAAGAAAAAAAATGAAATAAAACGAACGAACGAATGAACAACGAATCTAAAGAACGAAGGTACGAAAAGAGATGAGATCGTTAAAGAGTAATATTTAATACGACGAAGTAGTATTGAATACAGAAAACGGTATTGTAATCTTGTAGTAAGAAAGTGCATTTCTGAAACGAATAGAATGAATTCACCGAAAGGAGTACAACAATATAAAATCAAATAAGAGAAATATATAATAGAAAATGAAATTCGTATATTCGAGTTTAAAAAGTAGAAGAGGAAGAAGATGAGAAAGATTGTAAACTAAATAAATACTCAAATACATACTCAAAACGATGGAATAAGCCTGACTGAAGTTTGGAAGAAATTCTCAATTTTAGACTGCATAAACTGCATAAACACTACTGCAGCAATTGCTTAAATAAAACAACACACATTAAATTAGAAACACATTGTTGGAAAGCAATCTGGCTTGAATATGTCATTAATCGAAATATAATCAAAAACATGTCTACGTTATTATCAGAAATTATTGCGCTCGCATAAAACATCAGCGGAGCAAGCAAAGCTTTGACACTTTCACCGAAACTGATCTTCTCGAAATGATTAGAAAAGCATTTTCTCAAAATAGATACCAATTCTGAAAAGAGTTTGAAATTTCAAAAAGAGCTTCAATCATGCATGTCTGACTATCGTGACGTTTACAAGCAACAAACCAATCAACCGTTATCGCAAAAACTGATTACTGACTTTACGGTGTCAAAAAATAAATCAGTTGAAATTGTATCTTCAAGAGACGAAAGCAATTTTGAACAAAAGGGAAATAAAGAAAATCTGAGAATAGTATCTGTGAAAATACATTGATTTGCATGATGTTATAATAAACAGTTAGGGTAATGAAAGATTGTTTAATGTTTAGTGAGATTTGAAATCACTAACATTAATACAATTTGTATGCTGAAAACATAGTCAGAGGTAACTTCATATATAAAGAATATAACGGATAAGAAGGAAGGTACTTTAGAGGTTTTTGTAATTTATCCTTTTTTATACCTTTTCGTAAAAAGTAAGAAAGAGAGAGAGAGAGAGAGAGAGAGAGAGATGAATGATGAAGTCGCTACGGACGTAAAAAGAACGTAGAAAGGAAAGGAAGAAATGAAAGAAAGGAAGAATGAAAGAAAGAAAGAGGTTAATATCTGGTATATTCTCGAATGTGAGTCCAAAGGGTGAAAAAGGGTGTAGAGAAAAAAGAAGTAAAAAAAGGGTAAAAGATAAAAAACATTTTATGATAGTCATTCGTATTCTTTTTCCGAGAGTAACCTGACGAGAGAAACTTTTCCTAGATTTTATATATATATATGTATAATGTGTATTATATGTGTTCACACTTACATGTGTATTATATACACATACTTGTATATACATATTCGTATAAACGATAGATATGCTTACAAGATGAAACAAAATTTGAAATAAAAATCTATTGTAATAAAAATTAATTACTTCTTTTGTATATGAGAAACTTTTTGCTATTAACTTTTTCACCGACTTTTATTAATATTTCTATGTGTCGTAATTTTACGATTCAAGAAGAAGAAGAAGAAGAAGAAGAGAAAGAAAAAGATAGATTAGTTAAGATTGAAATTAATTATTTCTTTTTTGTAAGGTTTTTTATGGGTTTTATTTTATATTTTTATTTAAAAGAAAAAAAATAAACAGTTCTCGGACTTGTCAGTTTTACGATTAGGAAGTGAATAAATTAGCATATTGAAAAAAGATTTGGAGAGAAAAATAAAGGTAATATTAATTTTTAGTCATCTCGTGAAACTTTTACTAAAACCTATCTCTTAGAAACTTTTTTTGATACACCCCTTGCATAAATTTTTGTTTGTTATCGTATATATTTTAATAATTAAGTAAATTTAATTCTTCTACGTAAAGTAAGAGAATAAAATTTGAAATTAAATTAAGTGATTAGAAATTAATTAAGTTCGTTAGTCGTGAGAATAATAAATTATTCGTTTTAATAGATAAATAAATAAAAGAAAAATTAAAATTGATTGAAAAACAATATTTTGATGTTGAAAATAATGTACGATATGATAAAAAGGGATACTTATTACAACAAAGTGTAATAACTATATTTGAAAAAATATTTTTTGATGTTGAAATTAATATACGAAATGATGAAAGGAAATACTTATTACAATAAAGTGTAATAACTATATTTCGTAGTACCTAGAAAGCAATGCTTTATCATTTTCCCTTAGATATTCGCCTCTTATTCTATTCTCTTTTTTCTCGGACCCTTCAAACGAGTAGTTCATCTGTAACAAATTACTATAGGATTTGTTACAATCCAATGACTTTACGGACAAGAACGAAAGATAATAGATTACTATGTAATTCCTGACGAAGAGAAAGAAGAAAATACGATAAAGTATAAATTGCATAAAGAAAGAAAACTTTAAACTTGATTTTACATTGATTTTGGTTAAAAGTTCTCAAACGGAATAAAAGAAAAGATATAAACAAAAATGATGTTATTATTTTCTAGAATTTTATTTAGCTTTTTATTAATTAAGTTGATGAATAATTACTGTGCAATAATATATAAAAAAAATACCACAGTTGTTTATTTTAAATACGAAAATGTTAAAACGTGTTTAACAGAATGAACAAGATTTTTTTAATAAAAAATACTTTAATAATTATTTTTATTTAAATATAAACTAATTTAAAATTTAAACTAAAATATAAACTAACTCAAACTTGTATTTAAATTTTAAATAAAAATATCTACGCGATACATTTTTTAAATATATTTTCGAAAAAAAAAGGAACGAACGAACGATGTAGAACAATTTTTTTCGAATATGCGATTCGTTCGAAAAAAAAAACTATAAGAAAAAAATAAAAGAAAAATCCTCCCTTGACATCAATTCAGAGGGATTTTTGAGATGATAAAATAAATCTGCTCAAACGTATGTACATATACGTGACGTTTAAATACACAGGCACAAACAAAACCCTCTGAAATTTTGATACAAGAAAGAGAGTTTTGTTTATTGATAGCAAACAGTACACGTTGGTTCGATTCGATGATAAATTTTTTATTTGGGGAAAATGAGAGTGAGTTGGTGCAACCGATCGAATGTTTTTGGCGAACACGATCAACGTTTGACCCCTCTTGGTCAGCTGCCATGGAAAGATAAGAGCTTTCATTCCAAAAGAGAGATACAAACAAAAAAGAAGTAGGTGTACTTGTATTTGAAACATACACACATACACACACTCTTTTTCCTATGTTTCTCTATTTTTCTTTTATTTTTCTCACGTTAACACTCTTTTCTTATCATTCAGTTTAAGTTTAATCCTTAATCTTTCTCTTTCTCTCTCTCTCTCTCTCTCTTACTCTTTCTTTATCTTTGTTTCATTTCTTCTTTTCCTGTATTTTTACAATAACATTTGCACCATTTGTTTATTATCTTTTTATTTACGTAAATATATTTACAAAGTAAATTTGACTTATTCCAAAAATCGATAACAAACGATCAAATAATTTCCAATATTATTTAAACCATTTATTAATTAATAATTTATCGGTGTAATGAGGTAATTAAATGTTTGGTTTGTTTTCATTATGTTAAATCATTTAAACCATTACAGGTTGTTATTTTTTTTCTCTTTTTCTTTATTTCATCTTCTCGTTTAATTTGTCCCCTTTTTCCATATTTTTACAATGACATTAGCAATATTCGTTTTTATTCTTTTTATTTATGGAAATATATTTAAAAAGTAAATTTGACTATTTCCAAAAATCAATATAATCAAATAATATCAAATTTTATTGAAAGCATTTATTAATGAATAATTCTACGATGTAATAAAGAAATATCGATGTTTGTTTTCACCATGTAAATGCATTTAAATCGGTCTCAGGTTGTTACAATATTCACGTTCAACGCGTATTTTAGTCTTCTAGCAAGTTTGAAATTTTCAACGTTATGTATGTACATACAAAAACAATTAAATGTTCTTAGTCCAAGGGACAAATATTGTTCATATTGCACACAGAGAGAAAGAGAGAGATTGAGGTCGCAAATGTGACATGTATGAATTTCAACTTCGACAAATGCGGACGGTGCATACTACGTGACCGTCACGTCGATGTTTATCAAGAAACTCATTATAAAGCAAATTCGCACGAAGGTGCGAGAGAAAGAGAGAGAGAGAGAACGAAATTATAGAGATTGGGTTTATTATTCGATTTAACCTTCGTTACGTTGATATTCGTGACGTTTCAATCTCGAAAGAAAAATAAAAAAACAACGCGAAAATATGAAACTTAAAGAAAGTACATCTATTAAAAAAATATCCAAAAATATAATAGAAATAAGAACCAATAAGAATACAGTACAACAAAATATTTAACAAATTTATTTGTATTAAATAAAATTTGTGAAGACACAGATGAGAAAAGTGAGAATTTAGTGAGACGAAATGAGATGTAGGCGGAAAAGAAGAAATATACGTGAATGAGGAAAAATATTTTCTATTGAATATAAAAATAGGGAAATTGGGAGGGGGAAGAAAGGGGGAGGAAGTAAGTTTATAATAATAGCAATGTGAAAATTGTTCGATGCAAATTTTGATATTTTTATCCTTTCGTCTCATTCTCTTTCTCTCTGTATCCCTAACTATGCTTAATCTTTAGGGTCACGTTGAGAAGGTAAAAACGTGAAAAGAAAAAAAGGGGATGAAAGGAAAAGAATTTCTACGGTCGCATAAAAGGGATTTCTCGGGATTGGGGGGGTGAAGGTGGGGGTGGGTAGTATGGGAAGTAGAAAGATAGGTGAGCTTACTCCATAATCGTTTTCTTCTTTTTCTTCTTCTTATTCTTATTTTTTTCCTTTCTTCAATGCGACAAATTTAGTTGATATTTTTTTTGATTTTTTTTTAACATAATATAACTGTGGAAAGTGGAAACGTGAAATAACGTCGTGTCGAAAAATTACATTCGAAAAAAGTATTCTAACATGTATTTTCTAAATAGAATAATGGTAATCAAATGTTATTATTATTTTACCACGTTAACATTGAAAAATTCAGTAATACTCAACCTTCGAATCCAACGAAACTTCAAATACAGTTTGATCATGAATTTACTTTACTGTTTGTTTGTTTAATAGCCAAAATTGATTGACGGTTATCTGACCCCCGTCCTATAATCCCCTTCAGAACCAATCGATCTTGTAAACAAAACCTACAAATCTCTTTAAAGAGATTTAAATACATTTGTTGATTTTCCACTTGATTAATGTGTTGCCAACGAATGTAAATAGTTGAGAGTATCCCTGGTGATTTCTGATTGACAAAATATTCAAAAAGGAGTTGCATCTTATTTTTAATTAATTCAAAATCTATAAAAGAGTTGCATATAATTTGTAATTAATTTAATATCGATAAGAACAGAAAGTGCATGTGATTTTTGAAGCTGACGATTTTTCTTTCCCTTTTATTTTTAAAATGTTTTTATTCTCTTTTTTCTTTCTTTTATTTAATTTTCTTTTTTCTTGTATAAATATATAAAAGGTGGTTCTTATACTGATGTAATTTAATACATTACGTTTCTACGAATTCGAGATATAATATTCGTCGATCACGAAGAGGCTTTTCGAATATCGTGCGCTGACCGCACTCCAATTGTTTCCAACGAATTACCTTTAGCGATTATACGATTATTCGATTCGCAATGTTATTTCCGTGTTTACCCTATTTGCTTTCAACCCCTATCCCTCTTCCTCCCTCTCTCCTATCTCTCTGTCTCTCTTTCTCTCTTTCGCTTTGTAACTGTAATTCGTTCTTTTCTAAACAAACTTTTTCAAAATTTTGAAAAATTTTGTTCTTCTATTTAAATCAATATCAAATAGTATTTTTTATTTAAAAAAAAAAAGGTTGTTTTGATATGTTACATTCAAAATAAAAAATAATAATATTGAAAGTATCATTTTTAATGAAAAATTAATTATATTTAATATTTTATTAATATCTTTATAGGTTTGAACAAAATTTTTACTATATTAGATTCAAATAAAAAAGAAATACTATCGAAATGATTATTTTATGTTAAAACTTAATTATATTTAATATTTTAATATCTTTAAAGGCCTGATACAAAATGTTTATTCAAATCAGATCTAAATGAACGATATTTAAGATTATTATTGTTTCAATTGAAATATTTTGAAAAATAAATTGTCCACATTAATTATCGGTCGACTTAATTATATTTTAATAATACAAATAAAATCTATGTGTCTTTTCTTTGTGATTTTTAGTAACCTTTTCTTTCATATTTGCATATATTCCATTTACATATCTCGAATATAAAAATACAATTATTTTAATAATATTTTAATAATTAGTCGACCAAAAAAACCTATCAAAACTTTTACTTCTACAATTTTGTATTATTCAGTTTATTTATCTATTTTAATTGAATATACTTTAAAACGACTTTACATTAATTTTCAAATAAAAGAAAGAACGGGAATGAATGAAATTCCTCGACTTTATCAGACTTTAACGAGCTAGAGATTTTTGTAAAAATAAACTACTCTTATCCTCGTTAATGAGAAAAGGAAATGAAAAGGAACAAAAAAAAAGAGAGAGAGAGAGAGATAAAGAACGTGAAAGACAGAAAGACAGAAAGAGAGAGAAAGAGTGAGGGAACAGGAGAGGAGGGGGAAATCAAAGACGAGAAAGCTATTATAAGAGCAAAGAGAAAACGCGAAAGAACGTGTACAGCTGTCCAATTTTCAAAAGTTCCAAGATCTCGGTGGCAGTCTTACCAACCAACAGCAACGAAAAGTTCGAAATTCTCGTTATTACGAGTACTCCCTACTACTTTTACTTTTCTAAGATAAAAAAAAAACTTTATCTTTTCCCCTTTTCTTTCTATCCCTCTTTTTCTTTTCTTTTCTCTCTCACCAGAAGTGAGCCTGGTCGAATAATGAAGATGACACACGAGCTTTTTAGAAAATGACTTTCCCCTCTGATATATTTATCCCTTTAATGAGATTTTAATTGAACCCTAAATCTATCGTATATGATATTTTTAACGTAATCTCGATTATTTAAATGGATAAATATTACGATTAAATCAAAGAAGAATAAAAAAGAGAGAGAGAGAGAGAGAGAGAGAAATAATTTACATTAGGAATAATAAAATCATTATCGTACTCATTTTGAAATAGTGGGTGAGTGGAAAGTTTCTAAGTAATTTTAAAAATTAATTATCTTTCTCTCTTTTTTTTTTATTTTTAGAACATTTTAAGCTTATAATTAAGAATTAATATATATATTATATAATAATATTTTTAATATAAATTATAATTTTATATATATACAAGATTTTTACAAGACATGGGTAGTTTTGTAAGAGAAAATTATTTAAACAAAAAAGTTACAAAGAATAGAGTAATTAATTTTTCTAATCATTTAGGGGGATTGTTTCGTATCTCTCTACATTAAAGTTCATGAACGTATATAAATATCTATATACGTTTTTGTTTAAATTAAAGCAACTGTAAAGAGAATTTCTAGGATGTGAAAGCATTTCTACAAATATAACGTTGAATTTCTTCTATTATTTCTCTCTCTCTTTCTCTTTCTCTTTCTCTCGTAACAAGATAAACGGCTCGTATCTCTACATTCAGACTACTACAGTTTTATAGTATACTATACTATTATATATTTCAGACCAACTTAATCTCGTTCTTAGGTTCTCGAGTGAGAACATAAATTCAATGTATACTTATTAACATTTATATATTTCATTATAAATATAAATATATGTATATATACATATATATGTATGTATATATGTATGTATGTATGTATGTATGTATGTATGTATGTATGTATGTATGCATATATGTATGTATGGATTTTTGGCTCATGTATTGCTAACAAGAGAAATTTAGATTATATTAAAATATTCCTTAGGGGATCCTTAGGGATTTGCATTACCGGCTTATGCGAGCTTTCTTTTCGTTAAACAAAATAAAGAATAAAAAATTAAAGTTAAAAATAGTATAAAAAAATACTACTAGTTAATATCTCGAATATATAAATGAGTTGATAAAAGTTTAACGATAAACACGAATAAGCTGACCACTTTTATGACCTTGACGACAAAAAGAAAAAAATATTTTCTACTTATAATTAAAGTACTATAATACTTCTCTTAATCTTCATAACATCGAAATGATATTTGAGTGGAAGTACCACACCTTTAAAAGATAACGTTTGAAAATAGTATAGGATGTATTATTAGATTGAGTTTATTGATGTACATAAAAGTGGTAGGTAACCCAAGAGAATTCTTTGAAAATACGATTCACCATGATTTTACCTTAGACAAGTCTGTTTTTCTTCTCTTAAATCACACTAGTATCGTTCTCGACAGAGTCACCTTTTTTTACCATGGTCAAGAATGATTGATTATCTTTCCTATTGTGTTTAAATTGAACCAACTATTTACGATCTTCTTATTTTCTTTTACGATTCGAACAAATTTACTCTTTTCTTTTTTTGATACAGTAAGAAATACTTGTAATAAAAATTGATTAGTTTTTTTTAAATATAAAATATAAAAATATCCTAAAATATACGATTTAAGCTTTTTTACGATATTCCAACAAACTAACTTTATTTGATATAAGAAATTTTGTAAATAAAAATTGATAAATTGTTTTTAAAATAAAATATAAAAGTATCCTAACGTACGATGTAAAAATACTAAAAAAAAAGATAATAAAACGTAGCAAATTTTATCGAAACGATTCAAGAATAAATGAATCACTTTTTTGTTATTACACCAATCCAAAAATAAATTAGAAAAAAAAAGATTCAGTGCTCTACAAAAAATCCAATTTCTATACGTGACCATATGTAACAAATTTTTTGTGAGTATATGTAAGAAAAAAAAAGATACAATTGATCGAAATAAAGAATTTGCCGAAACGACTAACATTAAATGAAACGTTTAATCTATAATTAATTAATTAAATTAGGAAAATGTTAAAAATCGTGACAACCGAATTAAATATTTTTACGACATATATAAAGAAGAGATAAAAAATAAATTAAAGGGAAAAATTTGGTTGAAAAATTGTTATCAAGACGACTGACTGACGAACGGTTTCATGTTGAAGAGCAACCAAGTGATAAAAGCAACGAATTAGGCTAACAATGAGGGGGGAAAAAAGAAAAGAAAAATGTACGAGTACTAAGAAGGAAGACACGCGCCAACATATATTGTATTCGTATACCTATAAAGTAAAGAGAGAGAGAGATAGCAACGTCAAAGTAAAAAATACAAAATATGGTGTAGAAGAGGTGAAAAGAAAAGCTAGTGTGTCTGCTATATTTTATTCTCGTTCCTTCTTTTACAAAACGAGCCTTGGTTCGCGTTTTAAAAATGTTAAAGCCCTTCTTTCTCTTTCCCTTTATCTCCCTCTCTCTCTCTCTCTCTCTCTCTTTCATTAATAGAAGGGTTCGTTCGTAATATAACTGAATATGAGAAAGAATATAAAACTAAAGAGAGATCGTAAGAAATAAAACTAAAATGATTATACCTTCTCTTTTTATTATTATTATTATTATTATTATTATTATTAACCATTTTAAAATGATTTTTATTACAATTTTTATTCATCATGAAAGACCGAGTTTTTTCATTTTTCTTTAATACAAAAATAAATTACCGATTAGTGGAAATAATTCTTTGTACGTAATGAAGAAAATAGAAAAAACAAAGTATTGGATTATTTATAAGTTACTATTTTTAATTTTTTTTATTAGTATTTCGATTAAATGATTAATATTTCTATGCATATTTCGTACCAATATTCGAATCTTTCCTTATTACAAAAATTAACACATCATTTATATAGAAAAAAATACTCATACGTGTTACGATGATTTATTTTGCAATATATTATTCAAATAAAATAATAAAATAGTTTAATATTATATTTATATTAATTTATATATTTGTTGTAATATTTCAAAATGTTCTCAACGATCGTGCTTCTAATGTTAGAAAAATATAGGAAAAAAAATTAGTTGATGGAAATAAATTAATTAACTAGTCGCAAATATTTACTTTTCCTTTCTGTCATTTTAATAAAAAGAAAATATAAATGGGTATAGAAAAGATGATTTTTTAAATACGAAATTCGTCTCGATCGTGTCTTATTCAATCGTTTAGAAAATTATATTCACGGATGTTGGCTGTATAAAACGTGAAGTACCACTCGTCTCGTTTCTCATGGAAGAAGAGGGAAATTACATAGGGTTAAAAAGATTTGTACGTGCTTAATTGGAGTCTACCTTTTCAGGTAAGAAAGTTTAACGGTAACAAAGGTCCACTTCTTATCATCTGTCTTTCTTTCTTTCTTTCTTTCTTTCTTTTTCCATTTCTTTTTCTTTACTCATTCATTGTTCTTATCGTCTGTATCTCTTTCTCTTTCTCTTTCTTTATTTCATTCCTTTTTTACCTTAATCGTTGAAAACTATTCGTTAATTTTTATTTTTATTAATAAACATATACCATTACTCGCAATAATAATTTTATATTTGAAATTTAATTGAATAATATAAAAATTAAAATATATTAAAAGAAAGTAATGTTTGTTTCAAAGTGGTTTTCATTTTTAATAGTTTAATTGCATGACTATTATTGTAAATATTTGTTGTTGTTGTAATAGTTGAATGGTAAAATATATGCGTTGTTATAGTTTAATTATTAAATAAATAATATTTCGTTGTTTGTGCGATATATATAAATATAAATTATTTATTGTTACAATAAGGTAATAATAAAATCGTATCGAAAGAAAATAATTGAATGGTGAAATATGTTAAAGGGTTAAATTATTAAATAATATTTTATTATTGTTACATAAGATAACGCAATAAATAATAATTATTGTTAATATATCATTGTAATTATTTTCGTATTCAAAAAATTGTTAAGTTAGAATGAAATAAATTCTTCTTATTTGAATAAAAAAATAGAATAATTCAATGGTAAAATACATTATAATTAAAAAATTAATAAATAAATTTTGTATTTCTTAGTTAATTACACAAACCGAAAAGTTATTTGTACAATTTTAAAAATTTAAGAATATTGTATTAAACTAGTTGATAATTTATTTAGAAAAATGAGGATCATTAAATATTTCCGAATACGTAATAAAGGTTTAATTGATTTTTTGTCGATGGTCATTTTTAGAGGGTTAGTCTGATACTTTACCTTAAATTCATTTCGACAATTTACATGATACCTCTCAATGGGAGAGAAAAGTCATTTGTTAAAGGGGCTCATAGATAATGGCAACACAGTTAAGTTGAAGATTACGTTAGAAATTAGCTGTGAAAAGGTGAGAGGATAATAAAGTGTCACTCGAGGATGAACTACGAGACCGCAGACTATAACGTACGCGGTCCTCTCCTTTAATCTAGTTAATGTCAAAAGCTGAACTCAAGAGTTTCTCATAGAATTGGTGATGGTAGTGGAAGCTCATGGTGTGTGTGTGTGTGTGTGTATATATATATATATATATAAAATTATACGAATTAATTATTATCCAAATAAAACTTACATTTGAACAATATTTCATTGGATTAATTATTAAATATAAAAATGTGCACAGATGTTCGTTAGAAAATTGACAATATTCTTATTGTTGTTGTTGTTGTTGTTGTTGTTGGTGTCGTAATGGATCGGTTAAACGAATAACGTTGTTGAAATAGAAAATATTTTATATTTAAAATAAAAAAAGGAAGACTAATAGGATATTTTTAATCGAAAAAAGAGAGAGAGAGAAATTTTGGTTGGAAGTTGGTGTTGCGTGTACATTTTATTACGAAAGCCAAGGATTGATTTTAAAGAGAACCCCCAGTAGAGCCATTGAAAACGGTGACTGGAGCGGTGGGATGTGCAGCGTGAAGAAGAGTCGTTGTGTATTAGAAAGGCAGGTAGTGGAAATAAGTGCCCGCTCTGGAGTTGAAACTCGGTTGGGTTGATGTTGCATTGGCCACGGAAATGGGGTTCTAGTAGTGAACCTTCGAATCTCGGAAGTGTAAAAATCGAGAAGGAAAAATACCTATGGGAAAATCGTTTTGCGATATCGAAATAACTACCTTGCTGATAATCTTTTTTTTTTCTTCTTCTTCTTTTACTTTTTTCTTGTTGGTTAAATATATAAAATATTCGATTACTATCAAAGTTTAGTCGGTTGGAAAATTCTTTTTATTATAATATGCGATTGGAGAAAGATATTTTTATAATTTACGAATTTTTGAAATTTTTTTCTTACGATTTCATAAGTGAATATCTAATTTATTTGTTGAATATCTAAAAATATTGGATCTCGATTACGATTTTGTCAATTACAATATCCCGTGTTCGGTATCTGCGACCGTTCGATAATACAAATAATATTCTAAGAGCGTGTCAACTATAATTGCAGTGATTTTGGAACGATGATACGTGAAAATCTATAAAAAAAATAATGAAAAATAATGCATGTGTGACTAGCTTAAACGAAAATCAATCCACGTTGACATCGATCTATCATTTATCGTTCTATACGCGTTGACAAGCATCTCACGATCTTTCTCATTCATCTATCTCCCTACGAAAGATACGAAAAATTATTATCAACGATTTTTTCAAATATTCTTTCCCCAAAAAAATACAAATAAAAATATCAATTTTCTATCGGAAAATTGAAAAATAAATCGGGTTAGTTTAAAAATGTCAAAATTTTTCTATTACAAAAATGACTAATACTCAAAAATAGAAAATAATTCAATATATATAATATAAATATTGTACCAAATATTATTTAATTTTATGTAAAATAATATCTGTGTTATTTTATTTGACGATAATGACGATAATAATCATCACAAAATTCTGTCATACATCTTTTAATAAAAAAAAAAAAAAGGAAAATAATAAGAGAGACAATGAGAAAGGAGGGGAAAAGAAGGGGGATTGGAGAATAAGTGATAAGGAAAGATATTCGATCGTTGACCTATTATCACTAACCGTTAGCCAGCACGAATGCTTATTTTAGGGTTCGCATGAGATTGTAGCAAGTCAGGTAATCGCTTCGGGGGGTAGTGTACTCTGCTTTCTCACCCCTTCGAAACATTCGAATCTCACGTATGCATAGCCTCACGTAATACTACTCTTCCCTACCCGTTATATTCCACACAAAGAATTTTATAACAAAGGGAATACATATTCTTAATCGTATCACGTTTTATCGATTTTATATTTTATATCTAATAACCATTATTATTATTATTATTATTATTATTATTATTATAGATCGATTAGATTTAAAATTAGTATTATACTTTATACTTTTGATATACTTTAATTCGAAAATGTAGAAAATTTATTTATTATATACGCATGAGAATATTTGAAAACATCCACAGAATGTAATTTTTGATATTTCGTAGGTTTTAATTATTTTAATCTATGTAAAACGAATTTAGGGGAATATTGTATTGAGTATATATTAGAATATTTATATATGGTTTTGTGAAGTTAATTACTTTGCTAATAAGACTAAAAATTAAATCTTAAAATTATTTACTGAACTGTTTAAATATCAAAGTGAAAGCAGAATTACATATCTCATTACGTTCAAAGTATAAGAAACATTAATTTTCAATTTTGTTTCAATATCTCTGGCCTATAATAATAATATTTAATGCAATACTGTTTCAATAAGTTATTCACACACTTTGATATATTTGGTCTTATATATGATTCTAACGTATCTCCAACAGGAATGGAATTTTAATATTTTAAATATGTAAATGCATGTATATATGGTATTACCGTTAAAACGTAAAATCTGTTAATTCGAGAAACTAACCAAATCCTGAAATAACTATACTGACCTGTTTAAATATGAAATAAGACAAAATTACACACACTTTCAACTAACACATAAGGAATATATAAATTTATAAGAACACCGAGTTTTTTAATTTCATTTACTTCGTTTCATCAATTATCATTCATGTTATTTATTTCTATTATTTTCTCTATATACCTTTTAACCATTACTTTTGAAATAATTTTCTAATAAACAATGATTTATATAAAGAAGAAACAAAATCATACAAATTTAAAGATATACGAATATATAATAAAAAAGTGATTGTAGTTTCTTTTATTTTTGTATTTAACATTTATTGAACTTTTGACCTTTATAAGTGATCGGAAGGGGCAGAGGGAGAGGAGAGGAAGGGGATGAGAAAAGAGGATATATGAGAATCAGAGGTAGAGGGGACAAAAAATGAATGTAAACGATTTGGATATTCTCTGAAATCTATCTTCTCGTTTACCAAAAACCTGAGTCTGTTGTACGATAAAGAATTTGGTTATCGCGAATGTTACCGTTCCATTCTGACAACCGCATTATTTATGATATATCTTTTTCATTTTTTTAATCTTTTTTCTTTCTCTCTCACTCTCTCTTTGCTAAAGTAAAACATGAAGAGTACAGAGAAAATAAATTAAAAAAAAACTTACGTATGGTTTTAGTTCACGAGCGTCGAAAAATACTTGGATTTTCTTTTAGTTTAACACATACATATATGTATACACGTAAAATAAACGAGATATGAAAAGATAAGTTTTGATATTTAACGGGGAAAGAGAAAAACGCATTTATCAGACTGACTACCACGTGTTATAAATCTTATACCCTATCTCGTTTAAAAAAAAAATAAAAATTAAAAAAAAAAGAAGTAACGCGACTATAACGATGTTTCTCCGATGAAATAATAAAGAAAAAAAATTCTACGTGTCCTGTGTATGTGTAGTATAGTATAACAAGTACGAGATTCCGATTTACGTTTAGATATTACGATCGTCAAAATACCAATAATTCGATTTAGCGTATTAAAATTAAACAATAATATTGAAAGCAATTAATATTAAAAAATACTACTTTTTATCTAGTTTATTTTTATTTCTTCTCCTTTTCCTTCTTTTTCAATAAATTTATTTTTGATACTTGTTATCGTAAAAAAAGAAATATGCAAATTAGCTTTACTGACATTTAACTTTTCATTTTAGATTAACATGAATTATTATAGGAAATTCGTCGAATTTGATTCTGTCGATAAATTAGAAAATAAAAATAGGAGGGTTTAGTAGAAATTTGATTGAATGTGAAATGAAATTTGTTATAGGTTCTCTAATTATGATATTGAATTTGAAATATTGAAAAATCCATGTAAATGTAGTACTCTGATGATACGTTAAGAACATGTGATTTAGTTGTTTTAATCTCATCTCGTATATCTATTGGTTTAAATTACGATCATAGTAATTTCTGATAGAATTATAGTACCGGATCGTAAACGATTCCTCTCAATCATGCATTATAATTCCTCGTTCGCGTGAAGCTGTAACATAGTCAAGAGATATCGCATTTCAAAGTTTACGATTGCCAAAGCGTGACTACTACTACTACTACTACTACTATAATAAAAGTCGCTAAATGTGCGTCACGAATATCGAACCTTAAAGGATTACATAAACGTACAACTCTAATCTCGAAACTTTTATCTCGTTTAACATTCGAAACTTCATTTTCATTATTTTAGTTAGGATCGTATTTTATTTTTTTTGTTTTCTATTTGCTTTACCTAATTGAAAAATAATTTTCTCCGTTTAGGTATTTCGTAGTAATTAGTTTATAAATTTTCATACGTTTAAAGAGTATATGCTTTTATTATTATAGATATTAGTTATATAATTTTATTATAATTAAAATAACAGGTAATAAGAATTTTTGGTTTGGCAAAAAAATTATATAAATAATTGAGTTCTGTGATATATTTAAAAAAAAAGGATTAAAGGAACTGATAAAGATAAATATTTATTTATCAGGATGCATTTTGAAAAGTATTTATCACAAATATCGGAGACTTGTTGTTTTAAAAAGTTCTTTGAATTTTTTCCAATATGAAATCCAACGTGTTCCCATTCGCAATGATATTTTTTCTCTGACCCATATAATAATACTACCTACGATGCTAGACCAAGAATTTATCGTAACGTAGATAACGTGGCTTTTCTCTCGACAATATTTCCTTTTTTAATACCCTCATCTCGTTCATCTTTAAAAAAAGTATGCGAATTCGAATTTACGTATACACAAAATTGGATCGAAAATTCTTCGGTGAGTTTCTATGAAAAATCTAAATTTTTCCCTGATTTAGAAAACAAAATCTTGGAATAAAAAAAATAATTAGAATAATTTCTAAATCATTTAAGAATCGTCGATAAAATCTTATAAACGAGTGCTATACGCCGAATATATTTTTCTAATTTATATCAAAAACGAAATGTACAAAGTACGATATCATATTTTGAAGAATTTCTTTTTAGATTTTTGCTTGTATTTTCGTAGAACAAAAATTTACAAAAAAGAAATAAACTTTATGCAAGTGTTAGTAAAGTATGTTTCTATTGTACACTTGAAAAATTTCAAAGTTTAGATAAAAACTTCAGCACATACAAAAATGGTAGACAATATTTATCCAACAAGTTTAGGAAGTACGTTTTATATAGTTTTGTTTTTATTACAAAAGTTTTTTTTCTAGAAAAACGTGAAAACAAATTTTTTTCTATCTATCTATCTCTCTCTCTCTCTGTTTGAATTTCCTTTACCGAAGTTCTAGTTCGAAGTTCGTGAAAGTCGGACAACGGAAAGTCATGATGATGTTGCAATTGTTACTCTCCTCAAGTGGTCTTTCATGTTCTCGTAATATGCTTGCCACTTTAGCCTAACTTTCGAGATATAGTCTACTTCTCAAGAAACTATGATTAATCTCGAATATCTCATCGTTTTCAATATATATGTATTGTATATATTTTTAATATTTTATAAATATTTAAGAGGGTATTCTAGTCTAGAGGCACGATTTTGAGATAATTTTACGGGCTTAATAAAAAAAAAACAGTAATCATTTTTACTATCCATGTTTTTATCAGTTTTTTATTGATACTTAAAAAGTATAAAAATGTATAATTTTTTGCCTCTTTTTTTTCAACTTTGGTAATTTTTTAAAAATGGTAAAAAATACAAATTACAAAAACCCCTACGTTGAGATAATTTTCATAGTATTGATAAAGTCTGTACCAAATTTCAAGTGAATCGGTGCATTAGAACTTGAGATATCGTTTTAAGAAAAATGCGTTGAAAGTTTTGATTGTTCATTCGTATCAGATTAGATGTCACGTCATTAAAATACTTATAACTCCAAAAATAATTCGAATTTCCGTAAATACTCTTAGAGGCTTATTCTTAAAGGTCTAAACTTTGAAAATATGAAAATAAAAGAATCGATTTTTTCGAATTTCTAGACTAGAATACCCCTTTAATTTAACAAATAGATAGTACACAAATATATATATTTTGTTTTTATTTTTCTTATGAATTTAATTGACAGAAATATTAAAAAAAGAAGGAAAAAAGTACAATAAGAAAAATTCTACGTGTTTTAGTAAATTGCTAATAACATTACTATTCATTAAAAGGGAATAAGGGAGACGTAGCATAAAAGTTAGATGTTTTTCATATATATTTCTATCGAATTGATCTCCCGGGCCCGACAAATTTGATGATTTGGTATTATGTTTGTATATACCGCATAAGAATAATAGGTGATACGTGTCAGGTGAATACGTACGCGAGGATACTACTACCTTTTCATATGAAGCGTGATAGGAATTTTCTTCCTCTTAGAAAAGTGGGTCGTAACTACCAGAGAATCGAGGAATAAAATTCTTCACATGCTTTCTAACGCAAAGAGAGTGAGAGAAAAAAAAAGAGAGAGAGTGAATGGCACGCGATAAATTGCGAACCCTAAATGTCGTCTTAATATATTATCCGTAATGAATTTTGTTTTTTTTTCCTCGTGCCATACAAATCAAATAAAATAGTTAAACCACAGGGTGCGAAGGCGAGGAGAACTCAAAATATCTCAGATAATTCTTGCTATAATCAATCATCGATATACTCTCGTTTTCGAGATTTTTATTGAGTATTTTTAATGCAAAAAGTTCATCATATTATAAATTTAATTCGTAGCATTATAAAATATCTAACAAAGATATTAACTTTTATAATAATAATAATAATAAGAAAAAAAATTCGAATAAAAATTTACAACAAAGAAACTTGACTTTTGTATAGAAAAAAAAAAATGTTACAAATGTTACTCTTTTTTTGTTTAAATATTATTTATGAATTTTTAGATCCCAGCCCTTTATAATGCACGTACTCTTTGATTTTCCTGTTATCAAAGAGACGAATTATTTGTTTATACGACAATGAGCGTAAGAGAAAAAGAAATTGATAATAATGCGAATATTGCGCGTGCAACGATTAAATGTGTATGCGTATGCGTATGCGCGTGTGTGTGAGTGTGTTTTTGTTTTCATATTTGTCAATCGTTGTTATTATGATTACTTACCGTGGTGGAAGCACTGGAACTTCTGTGTTGTTTGATAGGAGGACTTCCATGGTTCATCGGTAGATCCGAATTAAATTGACGATTTATTGCAGGCGTCGTCTGATGCTGTACAGGTGGTTCGATATCGAGATAGCAATGGGTTTCCAAGTGGCTTTGAGCTCTTCTCTCCTCGAGAACTATCTTCCGTGCTGCACGGAATATTCTGTAGTATACCTGAGAGATCATGTAAATTGAGAGTCGATACACGAGATTTCCTTCGAATATCATCGAATTAGTTAACTAAATTCTACCAAATGAACATTTCATACCAAACAACTATTAAATTTAATAACATGTATATATATATATTATCCTAATAATTTAAAACAAACACGTTGAACGTTCTTTATGACAAGCAGATCACTTTTCGTTAACTTCCTTTTAAATATAAAACAAATTTGAAGATTTTTATTGACTAAAATCATATGTGAAAGATATGACTTTTGTTGTTTGTTTTTTATTAGAAGAGAAAATATAAAATTATGAATAATTAGTTAAATAATCAAGCGCAAAATTTTTGTCTTTCCACTCAATCATTTCAACGTTCAACGTATTAATATACAAGGATAGATAGCAATTAATTATATGTGTACATTTAAAAACAACTTAAAATCATTTACGATATCTTTATATTTGCCTCTATACTGGAAAACAAAAATTTGAAATAAAAATTCTTCATTGCTCGTCGAAATGCGTGTACCAAGGTTGGATATAAAAAATTTACGCATAACGTGCATTACACAGAACCAAGTTTCGATTAATAAATAAGCGATTAATAATTGAACAATGAAAAAGCTTGATGTATTGTGCGATGAATAGTGTCCGCTATTAGCATTAATAATAACGAAACTAAATAGATCCCTTCCTCTCCGGTTGCTTTCAATGAAAGCACACATTACGATGGTTCAATTTATTTACGATGTATGTTTATGATAAAACGTTAATCTGACGAATTCAATGAAAATCGACAATTATTTTCTGGACAAATATTTTCAATAATTTCAAAGAAAGAGATAACTTAAATACAAAAAAAAATAGTAAACAAGTAAATACTAGAATTTTTAATACAAAAATTTCCTAATGTATTTAAATACGAAATATAAGAGAAAATATTTCAGCGGATAAAAAATACCAAACATTTTTAATACAAAAAAATATAATAATATTTATTCGATTAAATCATAGCAATCGATGATTTAATCCAACAGGTTATTAAAATATTTTGAAATATATTCTTTTAAATATTTCTTATATATGTACTTAAAATTTATAAATAAAAATATTTCAATATTTCGAGGATTTATAATTTGATTGATATTATTATTGTTTTTTTTATATTTTCAATACATAATACTCATAATGAACGTTTACTATAGGACAAATATAATAATGTATTAAAAATTCTGGAAAAATATGAACTCATTGGCAAATCCGATAAAATTAAAGGAAAAAAAAAAAAAAGAAAATTATAGCAAGTCGTTAACGATCGTTTGTCATCGTGTACATAACTCTGCCTCTTCGTAGATTCGATATTTCACAAATGGGACGAACAAACTCGTGTGCCAGCAAACATTATCTTTTAAAGTGGATGAACGTAACGATGTTACTCGTAGGAGTCGTTAATTACAACCACCACGTGAACGCGAACGCGAACGTGTTTTATTCTTTTTATTTTTATTTTATTCTGTTTTTTTTTTTTATATTTTTCTTCCTTTATCCATATCTTTTTTATATATATATATTTTTTTTTTAGATCCAATCGCAGAAGAGAGTATCATATTCCATTTTTATAACGCGAGAATATTACATGAACTTTACAACTATAACTGGTAATATGATAATTAAAGAACCGTATAATATATATATTACATTAAAAAATAAAGGGGAAATACATTTGCCAAGGAAAAAAAAAATTGCTCATCTCGAATATGTTCGTGCGTGTAAAATAATTATTTTTTTTTTAAATTAAATATGTTGCTTTCAATATATTTTTTCTTACATGCCGGTTAAAAATTGCGTTAACTGAATTAATTTATTTTTTCAATGATCTCTCTTCATTTTAAAATTTACATTATTTGTCTCATTTCAATTAAATTCATCGAATTATATATTCTTCATTACTCTCTTATCGGTGTGTTACACTTTATATAAACGAGAAATATACAAATTTATACACACACACACACGTTCGATAATATAAACACGATTTTTTCAATTTTTTTCTTTTTTTTTTTTTAATCTCTTCTCTCCAAAGAATAATTTGTAAAAAGACCAACACAGCAACAAACACGTCACAGTTACCAACAATTTTTGTGGACAATTATTTTCAAACCGCTAGGTTAAATCGAGTTTATCGAGGTGAGCTCCAATCCGATCCAAACCAATTTGGCTTCTTTGGTTTTTTTTTTTAGGATCAAATAATAGAGAAAAAAAAAAGGACACACCACTTTAATACCCAACCAAACAAAACGAAATGAAAGCAAACAAAAAAAAGGAAGAACCAAAAAATAAACAAAAAATAAACAAAAAATAAACGATAATTCAAAATCAACGACAAAAACCGTACGCGTAGAATGAAAATTAATCAAATCACCTTTGATCTTCTTTTTCGTTTGTATATGTGTTTTTTTTTTAACGAGAAACGCACGCTCGTGTAAAATAATAATAATAAATAAACGAAAAATGCTGGTATACATTTTTTTTTTCCTTTAATGTTTGTTGAAAAAAATGTAAATGAAAAAGTTGGATATATTTATCTCGTTAGTGGGGGTACATGTGTTAGTACGTGAATATACACTTCAATGATGAAGAATGATAGACGCGTTAAATAACGAATGTACCAGGGGATATCTGGTGACCACTCTAATTCAACGGGTAACACGTTATTACGGTAAAACAATGGCTGCTGTGGGAAATGTTCGCCGCCAGGTAATCCGATCGACATGTCCGATGTTTATTTTAATTCGTATTCTATTACGCCTCTCTTTCTCTTTCTCTCTCTCTCTCTCTCTCTCTCTCTCTCTCTCTCTCTCTCTCTCTTTCTTTATCTCTCTTCTCGCGTTGTTATTTCTACAAAATGAGTTTTTGGTTACACATTGATGATAACAACAATTCCATGATTGTAACAATTCTACGATAGACTTCCCACGTATGATTTTCGCCGTTAGTTTCTCGAAATTTTAACAAGTATTCGAAAATGTTATCGACGATAAGAGGGGCCAGGAGGGGTAATACGAATTCGATTTGAATCGATTATTACATACTCTTTCTCTCCTTTTATTATAAATTATTTTTTAATTTATTTGTATACAGAAAGGATAAGTAGAAGATAAATTTAAAAGCTTGAATAAGTAAAATTATTAATGATCTTTTTATAGATCTGAAATATTTCATTTTGAACGTGAAACTATCCAACTATCGATCTATCATACTAATACTACTAAACGATTACTAATTGACACAGCATGCTATATAAAATCGCAGAATTTGTATGGGTCAGTGTATAGTCGGACAAGTAGTATAGGTCGACGTTTGGTTAAACAAAAGTAGGAATGTATGATATTGGTCAGACAAAAAATAGTAATGTTCAACGTTGGTAATAACAACGAGAAAAATAATAAACGAGAAACAATTAAAATAAAACAAAAAAGAGAAAGAGAGAAAAAACCAATATCCATTTGCTTTTAATTGATAATAAAATTTATTAAAAGAAGAGAAATATTGGAATTAATAGAAATAGAAGAAGAAGAAGAAGAAGAAGAAGAAGGAAATCTATAATTTATGCATATTTAATATCCATGAAAGAGTTAAGGTAAAGTTTTACACGCGCTTTATTACAAAGGACATAAGAACTATAATTGAAAATTATCAAGGTTAAGTTAATGTAAATTGAAAAAAATAAAAAGTGATTAAATTTGTATCAGTTAGATACATATCTATGTTCCTTCTTCTTAGTATTAGTATTACTACCAACTACTATTATTACTACTACTACTATTACTACTGCTACTACTACTACTACGTGTGTAATATGCAGGACGAAAGGGTGTTGGGATCTAACGGACAAGTACACTGAATAATGCATATCTCGTACACGCTCGTATGCGAAGTCCTTTCGAGTGAGAAAATCGATTTCCTAGTTGAATATGCGTCCTTCTTTAAGCGCGTGTGTTGCGTATTTGTATCATATATACGTGCACGTATGTATGTATTTGTACATATAATACGTATGTGTCAGAAATAGAGAAAGATAAAGACAGATGAGCTTTACCGATGGTCGTCGATTGAACTTCGACATTAATGACACGTACACACGCACACGTTCGCGCATACGAAGCGAATAAAAAAGAAAATGAAAAAGAGACAAAATTAATGAATAAGAAAGTGAATAATAAATAAATAAATAAATAAAAAAGCCAACGATGTGGAGAAAAAAAAAAACAAACCAGATAAAAACTACGCTCACCATTATCATGACGGTTAGTGGTACGTAGAAACTGAGGACGGTTGCGTAGATCTGATAATAGAAATTTTGGCAGACCGTACAGTGCGATGGTCCAGTTTCCGAGTAGGTATAAGCGTTTTCGATAAACAATAAGGGCGTCAAACTAACGCAAGCTGCTACCAACCAAACTAGTAGCACGTAGACCATCATCCGTTTAGGTGTCCTCTGAACGCCGTATTTCAGAGGCTTCGTGATCGCCCAGTACCTTTGACGTGAGTTGATCGAGAGAAAGAGAGAGAGAGAGAAAGAAAGAGAAAGAAAAAGAGAAAGAGAGAGGAAGAAAGAAAGAATAAAAGAAAAAAGAGAGAGAGAGAGGCAAAGTGAAAAAGAAAGAACGAGAGCAAAGTAAAAAGTTAGTTTTAAAAAATATGTTCAAAGTTAACTCTACTTTTTTCTTTCTCTTTCTCTTCCTCTCTCACTCTTTCTTTCTCATTCATTATTTCTTCTTTTTCTTCTTTCTGTCTTTTACTCTCCTTCTTTCTCCTTCTTTCTCTCTCTCTCTCTCTTTTTTTCTTTCTCTCTGTTACAATATTTTCGTTACCTTTATGCTATAATACCCTAGTGAAACGAAGCAGTTCGTGAGATAAAAAAGTAGAAAGAGAGAAAGAGAGAAAAAGAGGTAAAGAAAAAGGAGAAGAATTTAATAGGATTGAATATGGGTATGTTTTGATAATTAAGAAAACTGGTACGGTTTTAATATCTATTAAAATGATTCGTGTCATTGTGTGTATGTATGTATATTTGGTTACGATGTTTCTTATGTTAATAATGTTTCTGTATATCGATTATATGTTACAAGAACTTCATCGATTTTTCTTAATATTTATTTTTTGTTGTTACTTAGTAAGTTTATATGTGCGTGTGTTTGTGTGTTTTTACAGAAAGAACAAATTTGAAAAGAAATTGGTATAATTTTATGCATGTATGCATTTACGTATGCATGTATTTATGCATGTATGTATGTGTGTGTGTGTATGTATGTGTGTATATGTAAATACGTAACTTGTTGGACAGGATTCGGTGGGTGGAGAAAAGTCAGTTAGTTTTTTAACTTTTGTATTTTTCTGTCTAAAAGAAAGAGAAAGATAGACAGAGAGAGAGAGAGAGAGAGAGAGAGAGAGAATGAGAGAAAGTGAAGAAGAAAGAAACACGATTACCTCGTGAAATTTTAATAGCCCTTTAAAGTTTTTTCTTTATTTTAATTTTTTTATTCAATTTTCTCAATCTCTCTCTATTTTTTCTTTTTAATCTTTTTTATTTTGTATTTTCACTGCTTTGCTTCGACTAGGGGTATTACCACCACCACTACCACCACCACCACCACCACTACCACCACTACCATTATCCAACACACCGAGAAATTTAATAAACGCTAGAAACGAGTGTGTTTACGTAAGATTCCCATGATGGCGTTTAAATGTCCCACGTAATGTAAATATTTGCAACGAATCTCGCGAGAAACGCAGTGAATATACTCTTGTAGAACAATGGCCGCCAATGTGTTGGCCGGTTAATTAACGATTTTATTATACAGGCTGGGTCAAAAGTTTTTCAAAAGTTCTTTATCGTTTTACTTCTAATGCTTTCTTAGACGAGAAGAACGAAATTTTATTTAATAAAATAAATATGTTTATATACGCGAAATAAGATTAATCGAATTTTCTTTCTTTCTTTCCTTCAAAATTACTTAATTATTCTTATGACTAGTAATCGTTATTATTTTTTCAAAGAAACACATACTAAAGAGTCCGTAATTTCCAATGAATGAATCAAACAATCTTGAAAACTTTTCAAACAACGATTTAAACATTTTCCTCGATCATATTTTCTAGATAAATACATTATCAAGTATAGTGTTCGATTCTTAATTTAATTATTAAAAAAAAAGTAATGTTGTAAATAAGTGACAAAGGGAACTTACCGATCGAGAGATATCATACACAGATTGAGAATACTGGCGGTACAACTGAGTACATCGAAGCTAACCCATAGATCACATATAACTTCTCCGAATGTCCAATTATGGGAAATCTCGTATAGTAATGCCATCGGCATTACCAGAAGCGCCACGCAGAGATCACTGACGGCTAGGCTAACCAAAAGGTAGTTGCAAGGTCGTCGTAGCTTCTTAACGAGGAAAACCGCGACACAAACCAGGATGTTTCCGATGACAGTGCCAATGATGATGCTTACCAGCACCAGGGTGATCAATATAGCCTAAATTAATAAAAATATAATTCATCATTTAATATCATTCAATTAATAATAATATTACATAATAATTTTATTTATATTAATTTAATATTATATTATATACTAATTTGATTTTTTATTTTATTTTATTTTATATATCTATTACAATTTTGTAATTAAATACTAATATAAGAAAAGTTTTCATTCAAATCAATGCATAAAAGAAAATCATATCAGTTGAAATGTAGTTGGTAAAATTGAAGAAATATATCATAGATCTTTGGAATAATAGTTAAACTCGTTTCCTTACTCAACACGCCTATTATTTAATATTAAACCAAAACTTTTGAATGAAATAACGTTCGAAGTAAGTAACTAATTAACTAACTAACTGAATGAATGAATGAATGTATGAATGATTAAAACTTCCTGTAACGTTTAGATATTCTAATGCAAATTAAATTTACTTTCTCGATGAGACTTCTCTCTTCTCCTCCAAAACACCTACTCCTTCCACGTCCACCCAACACTCCCCTTTACTATCACTCTATCTAAGCGTGTTATCTTTGATGCGTCACGCTTGAAGTTTTACAAAGGACTGTGGCAAGTATCCCCAAGGTGACACGTTGATATTACCTTGCTGTTCTAACCACTTCCGAATTGTTTTTGTTTATGTTACCCGTCAAATTTCGACATTCGACCTATTTATTATATATCTTGTTTATGATCAAAAATATCGATCAAAAAAACGATTAAAATTTTATATATAAAATAATACTAATTATATTTTATTATATATTATTGATATATACTGATTTTATTATATATATTATAATATAAATCATATAAAATTAATAATTTTAGTAATTAGTTTTTCATTTATTGTTAGTCAAGTATTATTAATTATCTATCCCACGTATGTAATCGTACATGTAATTATTTTCCATTTTTCCCTTTTTTTTTTTTTTACGTTCATAAATATTTCAAATTACATTAAAACCATATAATATTCTCTCGACCAATTCATAGGTATTTGCAAAATATATCAAGGATAAGACATTCTAGTTGGGTTTCTAAACAATCCCAAAATTTCTCTTACTACATCCCAACTGAATGCTTCTCTCCCGATTCAGATCATTGCATCTGTGGTATTCCAATCTCGAACGTATTTCGATTGGACATGACACTAATGAAAATATCTCTTATATTTCAATCTATCTCCCTACTTTACTTAATAAAAATAAACAGAGAAGGAAACAAAATATAAAGGTTAATCTAAACTTTTGACATGGAAATTTCAACGTTCAAGATTGAAGTACTTGTGTATGCCTTTTTTACGTTTTATTTGTATTATTCATTTGTATTGATTTAAATACGATACGAATTTTATTGAGTAATTCTTAAAATTTAATCAAATGTTCTTTATTTCTTTTAATCAATGAACATAATCAATGATACTCTAACATAGGGGTAACAGTACGAATGCTTTTTTTCGATTATTTAATACAAATATAATATATATATTTATAGAAAGGATTTTATATAAGTAAAATTTATCTCATCTTAAAAAGATGAAGATAAGAACAAAAAAAAAACATTTCATTCTTTTCTAACGATTACCACTCGACCTTATTGACTCCTTTCAACATATTTCTTTCCCTCTCTCTCACTCTCTCTCTCTCTCTCTCTCTCTCTCTCTTATTCTTTGAAGCAATTCGAAAAAGAGAGAGAAACATGCCTTTGAGAGGGTATTACCCTCTTGCGACTGTTCCCCCTACGTTCCGGTAAACAACACTACAAAATTGTGATTTACCAAGCACGAAACTCTTTGATCCAAGATTTTTAATCTCTTTTTTTCCCTCTCCCTTTCTTTCTTTGTTTCTATCTCAATCTATCTATCCCTATCTATAATCTTTTCTTTTATATATATTTTTATCTATATCTTTCTTTTTTTTCTTAACTATCACTCGAAAATATAAAAATTTCGAACGAAATTCGAACAGAAGAGAGAGAAATCCGATCGTGGCACATTTTTTCTTTATCCTCGAATCGTACAAATTCCAATTTTCAATTAATGAATTTTGCCCCGAGACATGTATAGAAAGTGAGAAACAGACAGAGAGAGAGAGAGAGAGTGAGAGAGAGATTAAGTCTTTGGTGAACACCGAAGGTTGAGTTACATTCGATGAAGTTTAAACACAGAGGAGCAATCCATTAATCAAATAGGTGAACGTTCATTCATTTCTCCTTCAACCTATGTTCTCTCTTTCTCTTTCTCTAACTCTCTCTTTCTCTTTGCCAGTGTCTGTATTTGAACAGAGAACGTGAATCTATTAATTTATTACTATCTCTAACGTAGGGATGGGAATGGGGGGAGGATAGGGGGTATATAATGGTGTCCCGTTGGGAATTTATCCATACATTTTATCGTTGTATACTTCTCCATGCCATATACACAATACACAGACACATAGAAAAGCATATACCCAATATGTACTCATATTTTATATGACAGGAAACTAATGGACCATGACCTAGACCAAATAAGTAACTATAATATGCAAGAGTACTCTCTTAACTTCGGTCCCCGCTATATTTCAATTATTAAATTAACCCCCCATGCAGAGAATGAGAGGATCTTCTTCGAAAAGTTAAAGTTTGTTTGGTTCATATTATTATTAAAAATAACAATTATTTTTAATGTTAAGAATATTTTTCTGTAAATATTCGATGACAAAGCTTGTCAAATCAAACTTTTTATACATCGTTTTGAATTTTCTTTTTTTTCTTCCGTTTCTTCTTTATCAAACATTTCGATAACTTTGAAATATGATCTTTCAAAAATAAATTCAAGAAGAAATATTATATCGCGGGTTACGTTATCTTCCGACTCTCGGCATTCTCTCTTCTTCCTTCTTCTTTTTTTTTTGTATTTTATTTTATTTTATTATATTTTATCTTGAAATCCTTGAGCATTATCGCGATCATTTATCATGTCAAATTTTTATCCAATATAACGAAACAAATAAATGACTTGTTTATAGATCGAGTCGAAAGTAAATCATTAATATCAAAAAGGTGAATTTTATCAATCAATTTCATACACTTCTAAATACATAAATATATAAAGTTTAATTAGATTTATAATTTAACAAGTTAGTATTATTATTTAATAATATGTAAAAAAAATAAAATAAAATGAAAAAAGAGAAGGAATAAACATGAACCTTCAAGAAATTTCTCATCTCCCTCAAAAATAAAAATTGATTAATAAATAGTTTATTAAAAAAGAAACAAAGGAAAAAAACAAATACTCGAACTTTCGATCTATCTTTTGTGACCTTTAAAATCATTTTCAAAGTATTTCTCGTTTGGGATAATAAAGTTATTAATAATCCAAAGTTGGAAGAATGGAAATAAAAAAGAATGGGAATAATTTTTTATAACAGACTTAAAAAGTAAACAAAAAAATGTATATATATTAGGTTGGAAACTATGAAACGGGTGTTTGCCTTTTGATTTTGATTTCTATTCAATGCCCGTTTCATAGTTTCCAACCTAATATATATATTATTATTATTATTATATATATGTATATATAAGATGAAATATATATGTATACCTGTAGAGGCGTGTATGGTGAATTCTTTCCAGGAAATGTTAGAAATAAGTCTTCGGTGTCGTTGGTAACGACGGTCGTTAGATTGAAAAATAGAGTATCGTCTTCCGCGGTGATCTCGTCCTTCCCCTCCATACGACCCTAACCAAAAATCAGGAGCATCCCAAACGCCCCCCTCGCCGATTACTACGTCATGCTCCTTCTCTCCTTTCGACCGTGGCCTTCCACGGTTGCTCCGAACGCGCATGGGAATTTTTCTACCTTTAACTTCTTTTCGATCTTTGACGATCCTGCGTAACAAACAAAAATAAGGAAATATTTATTTATTAATATGATATTATTTTTTGTTTCTTTCTCTCGTTGCACCAGGAGAAAGAAAGAAAGAGAGAGAGAGAGAGAGAGAGAGAGAGAGATAAAAAAATAAAATGAATGGAAAACTAAAGAATTCTCAAACAGTTCACGTTATTCGTTGGAATGAATTTTCTCGAGTTTTGGTTTTAATGATTTTTTTTCTTTTTCATTTTAGTATTTTTATTATTATTATTATTATTATTATTATTATTATTATTATTATTATTTCCTTGTTTGTATATTTTTTAAACTGGCCAAACATCAACGTGATATATCCCGTTTAGAAAGATTTAAGCTTATTCTTTTTTCTACCGTATTTCTTGAAAAGAGTTCTTAAATTGAACCGTATTTTTAACCATTAAAGAGACTACTTTTAACGCTACTGGTTAAAGAGCACTGAATCGTTCCGCATAGTTTCTTAAAAAGCCACTGCAAATTTTCCATCGAATTTTCTAAAACTTTAGACTCTAACCTCTTGCGTAATCAAGAGAGCTTTTCTTTTTCTAAAGCTTTAACTGAAGCTTTTCACGGGGATTTTTATCCGAATAAAAAGAAAGTCTGTACGGAGTTAGTTTTATTTTTTTCTTTCTTTTATTTTTTTGATTCGATCGTCAAATTTTCTTTCTTTTTTTCTTTTAAGATGGGAAAGTGGACTAATGACTCTTCTATCTTTCTTATCCACCCTATTTTATCTTTTCTTTGACACACGTAATCAAATATATGCAACTTTTTATACGACGATAAAAATAAATTTATGTTAAAGTATTTTTCTCTAAGAATCAATTCGATTGAACAAAATTTCACGTGACATTTGAATAAAAAAAAAAAGAAAGAAACGTGAGAGTAGTTTTAGAAACTCTTTGGTCGATGTGTTAGGAATAACAAATTCGCCCAAGGTTTCTTAAAAGCTATCGCAATTTTGCTTGAAGAAATTTCTACCCAAAACTTTGTCAGATTCTTAACCTCTCGTGTATAATAATCAAGAAAGCTTTTCCCTTTTACGAAGAAGAAAAAAGTTTAAGATAACGAATTTTATATAAACCGTAATATAGTTTATTTTCTCTTTGATTTTCCTCCCGTTTTAAAAAGTATCCTCTTCCCCTTATTATTATTAATATTATTATAATATATTATTATTAATATTAAATATTCAACGAATAATTTATCAAAAAAATATAAATTTATTACAAAAGTCCGTATTACATGGAATATGTTTCTTTTATTTTTACCGGAATATGAATAAACGCAATTGAATGTTGGTACTACTTTAATTAACATGCGAATGAATTTCCTAATAAACGAATACAAGTGAACGCAAACGAGTGTGCAGTGAAGAAAAATGAAGGGTATGGTAAGAAAGAAATATATTGAAAAAAAAAAAAGAAAACAGAATAAAATTGAAAATGAAAGAAGATAAAGGAAATGTTACATGAGAGTAGCATACGTAAGTAATACGATGAGTTATCATTAATAGGAGAAACTCGGCTTGCAGATTGTGTGGTATGCGAAGCAATTATCGATGGTAAACCTTCTATAGGGTGCAAACGCGAACGCAAACGTGAACGCAAACGCAACATGGGAAACTTCGTTTTAACGTCGGAAAACACCATTTGCATTTCTCGACGATATTCATGAGATTAGACCAAAGTTTCCTATTTCTCACTCACTCACTCACTCTCTCTGTCTCTCTCTCTTTCTCTTTTTCATATATATATTCATGTAAGAATGAACGTATATACAATTATCCTATTTTATATACATCAAAGTACGTCAAAGTACGTTTAACTAACAGAACTTGTTATATTGATATCATTGAAAATAAAATCACGATCAATAAAATTGATCGGATGATATTGACAATGAAATTTCATTGAAAATAACATCGTTGATTATCGCGAATGAATGATTTTTAATATTTGGAGAAAAATAGTTTTGAAGGATTATCGATCGATATCATTGATAAACGAAAAGTAATAAGTTTGAAAGAACGATTAAAAGATTGTATGTTATTTTCTCCCTGTTGCATTTGATTATATTTATATTTTAGAGAAAGAAATAAAAAACAAATGTTAGAAAATAAAAAGAAAGCAAAATTGACAAGAATTATCGACTAATTTTAATTGAATTACACTTTTACGTTTAAGAATCTTTATGGCAAATCTACGTAATTGTTAAATATAATTATGTTGAATAAAAGGGGCTGGGTTTTAAATAATGTTTATTTTATTTTATATTATTTATATTTATTATATTAATTATTATTTTTTAATAAGTTTTAAAAATAAAAATAAATTTTTCCATTCCAAATCTTTATTCGCGATAACTTAAATACTGAATATCATAATTGTATTGGAAATATAATAAAATATAAACTTTACTTTTTACCAATAAACCCTGTAAATGCAAAATTAAATAAATGGAAGAAACAAGTTACTAAAAATTAGTTAAGGAAGAAATAAAGAGAAATATTTTCTACGTTGTTAGTTTTAAAACTTTTCTATTAACTCACGTTACCTTTTAAATTCTATTTAATAAAATAAAGATGTTTATCACAGAGCATAAAATCGATTATAATATAATAATATGTCAGGAAATATCATAAATGATTCTAACGAAAATCGATGATTCTGAATTTACGATAGTCATCTAAGTGTAAAGGATTTATGAAAGAACTTCGTTTAGATCCTAGTACTCAAGTGGTCTTCTCGATTACCGGCTGAAAAAGATAGAAGAAAATGAAGTAGAAGTAGAAGATGTAGTGGAAGGAAAAAGAAGAACGGAAAGAATAGTGGAAGGAAAAAGGAAGGAAGGAAGGAAGGAAGGAAGAAACGAAAGAGATGTAGTAAAGAAGATTTTTCGAAAGATAATACGGTAAACTCTCAATTTCCCGACGTCGTACCCAGAAGATCTCTTATTTTTTTACTTTTTTTTTTTTTTTTACATTTTTCTCTCTCTCTCTCTTTCTCTCTCTCATCCTTTTTTCTGTTCACTCGATATCTGGAATTTATCCAGGACGTTGCTTCCCTCCAGCTATCCTTAGTTCCTTCTTTCGTAACTTCCTACTTTTCTCTTTTATATTGAAAAGCATAGGTTATATATAAAAATACACACACACACATATATATAAGGGGTCTTATGTTAGTTAAATTGGATCACCAAAATCATCTCTCCTTTGTTAAAAATTATATTTAAAAAATTAGAAAGGTACAAAGTGGTATTATTGCAAAAGGAAAGGAAAAAAAACTTAACCATCGAAATCAATTTTTCTTTCCTTTCTTTTTTACGAGATTTTAATAATATTGATGTTTTTTTTTTTATGGAATGGAACTATTACATATTTTTTGGTTGTTTTTTTTTATGTTTTTACAGAGCATGGAAAAAAGGTATAAAACTGATCCTCGTAAACTATATCATTCCGATCATACCTGAAACATTCTGTGAGAATATATAAGTGTGTGTGTGTGTGTGTGTGTGTGTGTGATCTGGTTCAAAGATTCTCTCCCGTAATTTCTCAATGAAGATTCTGTTATAAATTCAATCTCTTTTCGATTTCAATCAAAATATTTCTCAACATAATTTCAACGCATTTATTAAATCATTCCATTTGATTTGACTTTTATTTTATTCCTAACAAAGTGTATTTACACGAACATTCATTTTACATCGCACCTATATTTCTTCGTAAATAAAAAAGAAAATAAAAGAAAAAGAAGCAAAATTTCGAATATAAGTTACCCCCCTTTTTTTAGAGTGAAATAAAATACAAAGTAAAGTTAATTTTGAAATAAACTTAAAAGCGTTCGTTAAATAAAAAATAAACAATAAAAAAAAGAAAACGATAAAAACGTCGAGGTGTTTTTCCTCTGTCAAATCAAATAATTTTTATTCGAACAATTTTTCTCTTTTATGTGGTTTTCCAGATAAAAATGTAACAAAATATTCTATCGAACTTCAGTACACACACACATACTTACAAACATATATATACATGTAAGATATAAAGTGGATAGAGATATTATAGAAGAAGACTTTTAAGAGAATGTTCGCGTTTAAAAGAGTAATCCAAATTTGATACGATGCGATCCTAGGTAACCGTCATTGTTAATCATGGCTTTAAGAGGAGTAAGGAAGTTAATTAACGTTCCTAAGTCACGAAAGGAGGTACTCGAGCGACACAAACAACCGATTCTGTAGGAATTTTCTATCTCTTTCTATCGATCTATATATTTCTTTAGAAAGAACGGTCAAGAGAGATATTTTTTGATTTTCCTTTATCGATCAGATAATTCACTCATTCACTCATTGACTTATTCACTTAGCCAATTGTACGTCTACCCACTCACCCACTCTCTCTCTCTCTCTCTTTTACGTCAAACCATTTTCGTTTCTTTCACCCTAAACACGTTTATCTTACTTTTGGAAAATAAAGAACTTATTGATCTTGAAATCGGTATGAATCTAAATGCAAAAGTAGAATCTTGATTCTGCAACACTCCAAAGAATTGATATGCTAATACTTGTTCGGTTATATTGGCGAGAAGATTTATTTGTATTTGATGTTAATAAAACGTAGGTTTTATGTATATTTCAATTGAAAACATGTGAGAGGTAGGTTTATATTGGATTGGGTATAATAAATTAGGAAATAAAATAAAGGAATTTTCAATAAATGAATAAATCATTGTATTAATATTATCTATATATAATATATAATATATAATATATAATATATATATTATATTATGTTGCTTATAATACTATGGTATTTAATATTAATAAAATTATATAAAATCTAAAATATTAAGTATAAAATGTTAAATAAAAAAAAAGGAAGAAACTTATAGAACGACCTAATATATAAATGAATGTTTATATGTTGTATCGTATACGACACTAAACCTATAACGCGCGATATTAAATGTTTAAAAATGTTAAAAATTATAATCAGCTTACTTTAGAGGTACTTTGTCCTTATATTCAATGCTACATATCCATATCCATATTTGCACCGTATCCATATATGTATATATCACTCTTCAGCACTACACACGCTTGCTCACATATGCATATCACTTGCATAGGAAGAAAACACGCACACACGTATACGCGACGCGAAGTAAAATTAATATTCTTGTTATTCCTTCCAATGCTCGAACAAGACTGACAGTTCTTATGAAAAATAGACACGAATACATTCGACAAGTACCGAACATACACGAAGGTCAAATACGAATTTAACGACAAAATGACAACGTTCGGTTACCGACACCGGCCGAGGATTGACGGAGAGAAACGAACGTAAACAAAACATTGAATGCTCAATTAAGCCGGTAGTTAAGGAATGTTTTTCTATGTGTATTTCATATTTAACGAATTTCCTAGAATTTACCCAGTACCGACGTTGAGCTCGTTTGACTTGTACGTATACCTTTGCCTATCTTTCAATATTTTTCTACAGCTGACCTACTTTTCTACCGATAACCTATTTTTCTTACCAGTGACCTACTTCTGACCAGCTGTTTTATATTTCTAACGATAGATTGTTATTTATTTCATGAAAAAATAATTTTTCGATGTTCTTGATATTTCTGATAAGTCTCATTTATAATACATACATATTTAAATAAAAATTACGAATTAATTTTTAAACATTTAATTAATTACATATTTAAATAAAAATTACAAATTAATGATACAAAATATATTGGTATTTATTTAGATATATATTTAAAATATAAAATATTAGAAATTTTTAAATATATAATACAAAGCAAACAAGAAATACTATATATCTATATTTAAATATAAATATAAAATATTAAAAATATTCTTTCAATATATATATACACAAAATAAAATAAATTATTATTTATAATTTATATATAAAACAAAAACTCTCTCTACTGTTTAAAATTCTAATGTTACATTTATTAAAATACGATTCGAATATTTTTTCTTAGAAAATATGCCGATTAATTGAAACACGTTTAATTAACCATCGATTAATTACTATGATCTCGAAGGAAATCTAGGGGACTAAACAGGAAAATTTAAATTACGTGTCGAGTTGGAGTTTAGGTTGACGGGAAGTTGAAATTTGTTAGAACGATCTAGATAGATAGAGAGATAGATGGGATAGATAGATAGATAGATATAGAGATAAAGAGAATTTCGATTGACACGTGGACATGAACGACGAGTGCGTTAGCGACAAATACCGATCGATGGGATAACATGCTAACCCCATGCCACTTTGACAGAAATCCCACGATTCCACATCTCTCTCTCTCTCTCTCTCTCTCTTAAAACGACGTCATATACCTCACTCATCCCAAATTTCAGTGGTTAATTCGTTATTAAACGTTTAAACGAAACTACGATAAGTACACCTCCGAAAAACTTTAATAATTTTTCAAACAAAAAATCATCCTGAATAGATCGATCCTTTTTCATAATTTTACCATTCCTTACTTCTTATCGGATTGTTCGAAAAGTCTCGTTAAAAATTCAAACCGAACTTATCTCTCGACCATTTTAGATCTTACTTTTTCGAACTGGAATAAAAACTTTTCTCCCACCTCCCCTTTTTTTTTTCTTTACGTGTTGTTTTTTCTTGGTTTGTCTTCTTTTTTTTCTTCGTTCTATTCTCTTACGTGAAATATTTCAACATTTTGAGAAAGTGGTTAAGTTCTAACTGTGATCGGGGATTAAAATTTCACGTGTTCTCCTCTTACTTGTCTCGTTATCCTTCCATCCCCTTTTCCTCTCTCTCTCCTCTCTCTTTCTGTTCATTAAAGGTTATCGATTATTCTGTTACGAGACTTGAGAGAACATTCTTGGTTTGACATTAACTACGGTCTTGCCTTCGATAAAATGACTGCTTAAGTTTTAGCCTAAAACTTCCACGATCAAATCCATGTTTCAACGGGGTTTCATAGTTACCATACTTGGATCACGTTCACGTAATCTTTGGTATAAGTAGAAGAGAACACCTAGGTCAAACAACAAGGTACAAATATTTTCTAGAAAAGGGAAAAAACTTTTCTTTGAAATAATATATTTTTCAACAAAAAATAAAAAAGAACCCTCCTACTCTGTTTTCCCTCCGTAAGAAAAGTATTTGTTAATATTGAAAAATAAATAATTAACATCGTGATATAATCTAAAATAATCGCTTTGATTAATTATCCGTTTAATTATCCGTTTAATTATCCGCTATTAGCAAGCTAAGGTAAGAAAAAATAAAAAGAAGGTGAAAATTGATTTTAAGCGACAAGAAGTGAGAGAGAGTTTATTGAAAAAAAGAAGAAGAAGAAGAAGAAAAAAGTGTAATTTTATTTAATTCGTATGATAATTAACACGGATCTTATCTCTCAATGAACGTAATTAACTTTTTTTTCTTTTACTCTCTTTTTTCTTTCTTTTAATTCTCTCTTTCATACAAGTAATTTTCAACACGGAGAGAAAAATAAAAATAGAACGTTAAACCCTTTTACGTGTGAGTATTTTTAATGTTTGATAGTAAATATTTTTCTCGGACTGTAGCAACAGATTCTATCCGATGTTTAAACAACATTACGATAATGCTTTGAAGAAGAGAGGAAAAAAAGAGAAATAAAGAGAAAGAAAGAAAGAGAAAGAGAAAGAGAGCCAAGAAAAATATTGCTTTAGGTTACTTTTTCTATTCTTTTCTTTACATTACTTTCTCTACTTATATCACTTCCTATTCTCGATTTTCTTCTATAATTTGCCAAAGACAAATTAACCAATTGTTTTTTCCTCTATTTTTACTCACACTCTGTTTCACTCTCTCTCTCGTTCTTTTCTTGTATGTTATTTGTGATACAGTATTAAAAGATATCCATGGGAGGAGGTTTGGGAGAACGGTGAATGAAATTAAGTTAGCACCATCGATCATTTTAATATAATTACATTATGAAAGGATATTCTCCTACAATGTAATAGGATAATAATAATAATAATAATAATAATAATAATAATAATAATAAGTATATCAAAGTTCAACGTTAAAGGTAGATACTTATACTAACACCTATTACTCGACACAAAAAGCACGCGAGCTTACTTTTTAAATATATATCTTTCATAATATTATTATAGATTATAAATTTACTCAAACGTATCTAAGAGGGCTCGTTTATAATTCATTATTTTATTAATAATTAAATAATAATAACATTAATCTCTATGTATTTTCTTTTTTTTTTAATAACGGTATCTAAATAATTAATTAAATCTTTTTTAATAAAAATTCTTTTCACAAAAAGAATCTAATTGGATTTCATTTCAAACTAAATATAAACTGCCTTGTTTTTCGAATCTTTGAATATTAAATTACCAAATAATTTATCTTATTATTTTTCATTAAATAAATAGAAATTATATTAATTGACTTCTGGATTTAAAACAAACAGAACTTGAATTTAATTAATTATTAACGGTAATTTAATTATATAAAATATTTGAATGAAATATTAAAAAGAATTGTTAAAAATGGAAAAGAAAAGAAACGATTTAATCAAGATTAATGTATAAGAAAGGAAATAAAGATAAATATAATCTTGTCTGAATTATTTTTAAAAAACTGAGTAAGATAAATTTCTTTCTTTTATTTTTGTAGAAATTATTTGAAGAAACAACTTTGTGTTTTCTGTCTTGGATAAAAATATAAAGAAAAATTATCATAAAAAATGTCAAACAACTAGAAAGAATTTTGTATAAAAAGATAATAAGAAGATAAAGAACAATCGAGTGTTCTGAGTTTAGAGAAGCGTATGACAAATTCGATGTTTTATGGTTGCCTTCAAGGGGTTATAAGATATCAGAGTTCGATCGACATGCTCGCTTAGGTATTCGCATGTCTACAACATCCTGTCTACACGAACCTAGATATATGTAATATATTACATATTTACATATACATTAAATATATATATATACATAAAATATAGAAACACGTGATGATACTTATACGAATATGTGTATACATATTTTAGAAATGAAAATAAAATAAATATTAATTAATACAATGATCAATAATTTTTTGTTAATTAAAAAATAACTTAATAGGTAATAAAATCTAAATAAATATGAATGTGTAAGCAAGTAAAAGAGATTAAATCTATGATCAAAAATTAAATCTTAAATCAGAAATTAAATTTTAAATCAGGATTACTAGAAACGTGAAAGTAAATATCAATGATTTTAAATTTGTTAATATATTATTACATTATTATATATAAGTATAATATACGTATTAAAATATTTCTAATAAAGAAAAGGATAAATCAATACAGTTTCTATAATATGTTACTACTTTTTGAGTATAAGTTCTATTACTTTTATCCAGTATAAAATAAATACATCGTTGTACATGATTACACACATTAACTTATCTATTCTAAATAATATTTAAATATAATATGTAATGCATAATTAATAAATTCTCATCATTGATAAACGATGTAAAATTAATTTGGCATTCAATAGCGTTGAAATAAAAATATGTATGTGTATGTGTATGAATTTCGATAAGAATACTTGTTACTCGTAAATCATTCTGAAGGGTATAATATTAAATAAAAAAAAAAGAATTATCTAATTATAACACAAAAATGGTAATGGAAAATGAAATAAAATATAAATGAAATATAAGCAAATGATGCTCGTCGAGTAAGGAATTTCTAAAACAAATAAAATAAAATAAAATAAAATTTGATGAAATGAAAAATAAAATATAAAAATTTCAAATATCATAGATAAAAAAAAAAGAAAAAAAACACTCCCAACTCGAGCGAGATGGGAAACGAGATATATAATCGAGATAGATCGAGCGTAAAAAATCTTTTCGATAAAAGTACTCGCAAACTGGTAAATTCAAAGGGTGATCTAATTAAAGGACCGATGATCAATTATGCTTTCGTCCGACTGAAAACTGAGTACGAAAGGTAGATTTTTTTTTTTTCTTCTTTTTTTTACATACACCTATATGAATATATATATGAGAGTATAATCTATCTGTGTACATATATATATATAAATGTATGTACGTATGTATGAGTGTGCGTTAGTGGGTGTACATATATAGAAGAGATAGATGATGAGGGAATACAATTTTAGGTAGAGAATCGATAAATGGTGAACACCATTTACTGTCTTTTAAACGACATATTGATAGTGCATTGGGTATCGTTCTACTTTTTCATCGAGAGAGAGAGGACATCGTATTATCGATCATATAAAACACGATCAAATTGTTACATACGTCGAGAGGGTGTATAGATACGATAACGTTTCTCTGGTATAAATTTTCAATGATAACGGACAATAACAGCAATAAAAAAAAGAAAAAAAAGAAGTAAATATAATATAAAAAAAGAAGAAAGTAAAAAATATCGAGTGGTTCTCGATCAATATTTGAATATATCTTGATGGTTGACAAATATAAATAACACATTGGTAATATTTTATTTGTATTAAAATTTTAGTATATATATAGTATTCATATTGGATATTAATTATTGAATAAGTAGTTTTAATAAATAAAAAAAAAATATATATATATATAGTGTATATAGTGTTATATTATTTTAGATAGAAAAAATATACACCATTGAAATATTCTATTATATTAAAGTTTTAGTATTGTTTTATATTAGATATTAATTATTAAATAATTAGTTTTTTAATAAAGAAATAAAATATCTACAGCACATGGTGTTATATTAATTTATATTTATTGAAATAAAGAAAATATCAAATATATTTTCTAATAAAAATAAAATATTATTATAAATAGAGTTTTTTTTTTATTCAGATATTGAAAACAAATTTTTAATAAATATAAACCTTACTCTTATTTATTTAAATATAAACTATTCCAAATTTCTACATTATCTATTATCCAACACAATAATAATAATAATAATAATAATAATAATAATAAATAATTACGAAAGATTCAAATTTATTTGAAAAAACGAAAGAAATGAATTAAACATTACGCAATAATAAATCAACCTATAGATATTATAAACAGGGAAGATAAAAAAAGGAATGATCGTAATCGTTTTAAAAGAAAAAAAATAGAAAATAGTAGTAAAATGTGGTGAAAAATCTTCGATCTATGCGTTTAGGTGTTTAGAAAAACGCTGACACGTGCAACCTACATCATTTCTTAGAAAATACGTACGTCAGGTACGAACCAACCAAAGAAAAAAGCTCTAACTCGTATATACACATACATATATACACATACATATATACATAGGTACGATACTTCATATGTACTTACTTGCATATATGATGTATGTATGTAAAGAACCAAGTAAATACGTTTAGCCTTCACGAACTGCCAAGTATTATCGGCGACATCGAGTCGAAGCGACAAAAACAACTTTTTTTTTCTATATATATATATATATTTTATTATATACATATATATATACATATATATGTATGTATATGTCATCATATAAAATTCTTAGAAACGACATGCCACGGCAGGTAACCTTTTTTTTCAACGATCGTAAAGGTTCATTCATAAAAATGTAACGTTATGTGATAAGAAACTTTAAAAAACTTCTATAAATCATTATAAAAGTTAAAGTAATGATATTTACGCCTTATTATATGTGATTATGTTAATTATATTAATTAAATTGCTCACTTAAATTTCCTTTTTTAATATTACTTTTCACCAAAAAAAAATATTAAACAAATTTTCAACTCTTCTTGTATTAGGCTCAGAACTTTTCACCCACCATCCATGAATATATATTTTTTTTAATAATACTGTAAAAAATTCTATTTTCAATTTATTATGAAACGAATTGGTATTTAAGAATGCGTGAAATTTGTCTCTTTGTTTTTATAAAAATTGATTGAATATTCTTCGGACTGTGTAGAATTAAAAACAAAAATCGAGTTCCTGTCAATTTGGCACTCCCCTTACGAATCTTTATGTTGTATTATGAATAAAATATATTTTACTTGATGTATCTGAGAGTTATATCCATTAAATCCTCTTATTTCGTAATTATGGGATTAGATTTATCCGTCTTATTTTATCTAACTTTTTAAGAAAGAGAGAGAGAGAGAAAGAGAAAAAGAAAGTGAAAGACTATGACGTTTAATTCTTGATGGGAGGTAATCTGAGATGAGAAAAGGGAAGATTTTAGTGTCGGATCGGTAGTCAAGTTTTTCCCCCATAAACTTAGCTTTCACATACATACATACATACATACAATACATACATGCATAAATGATGATTGATCATCTATCAGAGAAAATGCGTTTGTAATATCGTCTTTTTGATTTGTCATGTATAAAATTCTACCTTTTATTTTTTTTTTCAATTAATTTAACTTTGATATATATATAGGGTGGTACAAAAATAATGGATCCTATATTTTTAAAACTTTTAATACTTGTCAAGTAGATAGAGAGGAAGAGGGAGAGTAAAAATGTTTAATTGATATGAATTTTTAAATCAATCCTTTCGATATAAATTCAATATATAATTATTTGATATTATTTGCATGCATGTTTGGTAATATTAGTTAGAGGAAAATCAATATTAATAATACTTTCACGCTTACGATTATATTCCATCAAATTTAGGAGAGCAATTGTGTTTCACGAGTCCGTTGTCATATTGATTGGGTATATTTTCACGTTTTTAATTTTCCGACCTAATTAATATCGTTTGTTTGATATAAAATATTCATTAAAATTAAATCTAATATAAATTTATTTTATGAGTATAAGTATAAGGAGAAAAAAATAATATATATTTATATAGAAAATAAAAATTGAATAATTAATTTGTTTTATATATAATATATTTAATGTCGTTATATTTTATTCCATAACACTCCAAAGATTTATTTTTTAAATATATACATTAATTCAAAAGTTTGATATAGTTATTTACATTGACAAATAACAAATTTGTCTAAATTTCTAATAAGTTAAGATCAAAATTTATCGTTTATTAAATTTACTAACATAAAAATATCATACCAAATGATCAATCAAACGACAAAGAATACCTGTCTCGATAACCCCTTCCGATTTCAATCAATTCTTCTATAAAAAATGATCTTCAACGTTTATTTTAATTTTTATTCTGATATTATATTCTTACCTCTTACAATTGTATTATATTTTCTGTATTAATAGGTTTATCCCGTAAAAATAAAATAAAATAAAATACGAAAATATATACATAATATTTAATTGAATAAAAAATGAAACATGTAACATCGTTAGAACCGGTATAATATTTCTTAGAGCATGAAATCGAAGCGAAGTATTAAAGGTTAACGCTCTAATGTACAAAGAGAGACAGAGAGAGACAGAGAGACAGAGAGAAAAATAAAAAGAAAGAAAGAGAGAGAGAGAAAGAGAGAAGGTGTATTATACTATGCCAAGGGTTCTGCGATGCAACGATGAGGGCGGTTGCTGCGCGTGACGTAGCAAAATTAACTATGCATTTTTTTGCTCGTCACGGCAAGCACGACAAAAGAGCGGTCGACTGGTAAATCGTATATCCAAGTTGAGAAGGTTGCTTACAAGACTTCTTCATAGAAATTGTATAGAATATTCTCTTTATCTCCCTTTTTTCTCTCTTTCTTTCTCTCTCTTTCCCATTCTTTCTTTCTTTCTTTCTATCTTTCATTCATACATTCATTCTTCAAGTTCTCTCCTATCATTCAAAATAAATAGAAATAAATTTTGAAGATAATATATTAGTATCATTATAAACAAATATTATAACGGTACTTAAACATGATATGGCAACAATAATAATATTATTAAAAATTATATCTAATAATTAAGTTAATTTAATAATTAATAATAATATTACAAAATTATATTACACAAATTTGATTTATGTATTAATTGTCTCTGTATTTAAATTTTCTTATTATCAGAGAAATAAGAAATGTTATAAAATTGAGAATTGAGATCAGTGTAAATTGTTCTTATGATAATAATTAAAAATAATAATAATAATAATAATAATGACGACCAATTAATAAAAAGGGTATTAGATTTGTGTGAAATAAAAGTATTTGATTAAAAAATGAAATATTTTTACTATAAATAAGAATTTAACAAAATAATAATAATAAAGAATAAATTATTAACATATTATATTTAACAACAATAATAAACTCCATACAATCATAATGTCATTCTAAATGCAAAAATACATTTATTCAAAGTTAAAACTGTAATGACATTATCAAAAACAAGAGGAGTTTTGGATACGAACGAAAATCCTCAACGAGAGTAGAGAGAATATTTTTTGACATGAAATTTTGCCAAAAAAGATAGAAAGAAGAATAAAAAAGAAAAATAGTACAAAAAATAAAAGAAAAAAAGAAAATGAGAAAGGAAAATGACGGAAATTTATGTTAGACACGCGAGGTCTAGCTCCCGGAAGAAGTTAACGGTGGCTTATATACATCAAAGGGGTCATCCCCGATGGGGGTGGCATTAAAATTCAACTTGTGTTACCTCCATGCATAAGAGAAAAAGAGAAAGAGAGAGGGAGAGAAATACAAGGCGTGCCAAAGATTTCTAAAAGAGAATAACAACATTCCTGAATAAACAAACAATTTTTACGCGAAGAAAAATCTTTGTTATTTCTTAAGGGAAGAGAATAAATTTTTTAAGTTCGTACCCCCCGACCCCCACAACTCTCTCCTGCTCCTTCTCCATAATCCTCCCTACACCCTGTCCAAAGAAGAATTCGAAAAGAAAATAATTGGCTTAAAAATGTGTGTATGTGTGTCCTTGGAAAAAAGATAACTAATTGATTAGTTAAAACTATTTCTAAAGTCTTAGAGCAGTTAGAAAGTTTTTGGGGAGGGTTACACCCCTGTTGTAGATGAGAAACTAGAGAAAGGAATGCCCCGAAGGACAGTTTTCAGTTATAATTAAGTTGTATTCTCGTAGATACGAGAACGTTGGCTTCTACGATAAGGACGTAACGATAGGGATCCATCTACTAGCTGCAACAAACTTGATATTTGCTTAACGTTTGTGAATACTAGATGAAACTTCATCGACTTATATACTACAAGTGTATATATATATATATAAGTTTGTATATACCAGTACATATAATGTATACGAAGAGAATTTCTCCTTTTAAGTTAGTAATAAAGATTCTGAAAGAGAAATATGTGTATATAAATAAATGAAGATAAGGACACTAGAAAATGTTAAAAGAATATGACAAAAATGATCTCAAAGAGAGAGAATTTGAATGAAAATCAATTTTACGAATTAACATAACATGTTTTTTTAGTTTCAAATTTAAAGCAATGTCTATCCTACTTTTAAAACACTTTTTTTATTTTACAACTATTATTAAATGTAAAATAATTAAATGATATATAAAAGAAATAAGAATATTGACAATTTTACGAATTAATTGATATAACATATTTTTTTTTAGTCCAAAATGTATACCCTATTTTTCAAAATAATTTTTTAGTACTATTATTAGCTTGAAAACAATTAAATGATATATAAAAGAAGAAGAAAACAATTGACAATAATATATTATCACTTAATTTGAATGTTATAATCATAACGATTTATTATACATTCAAAATTATCCCTCATTAATTGTTATTAACTTAAAAAATAATATAACAATTGAACATTATCGTTCGAAGAGTTAGGGTAATACAAATTTATGTTTCTTCTCTTCCTACCATTTTTAAAGTTTATTTTCGTTTACTCTTCGAAAGCTCATAAAGCACGATTACGAATAGACAGAGATAGAAGTGAGGGGTGGTGTTGAAGAGGAAGGAAGGATAGGAATGAGATATTTTGGAGTTTAAGAGTGAAAGAGATAGAGAGAGAGAGAGAGAATGATAAAAACAGAGTGAGAGAGTAATGGAAGTAAAAGTGAGTAAAGGTTAGGGTTAAGGGTTTGAGTTTCGAGGGGGGGTAGAAGGGGCTAAGGGTGGTTGAGAAAGGGTTGGACTGAACGAACGTAAAAGTTGAAAGTTCGTCGAACAAGTGAAACGTCCAAACGCGGCTGGAAGAAGAAATTTATGGCACAGCTGACGTTATTGAAACGCCATGTTGCAAGCACCAACACCAGCATCAGCACCATCACCACCACCACCACCACCATAATCGTTGGTCAAACTTGCTTTTTCTTTCATAAAAAGTAAACTGGAGTAGAAAAGGAATGAAAATTAAAATGAAAATTAAAATTACCGTAGTTCCTAGAAGTACCGAAACAAAAATAATTAAAAAATTATTAAGCTGGCGTTTAACTAGAGACAAAAAAAAAATTCCACGATTTTTTTCTTTGCCTTGATATTTTCTTCAATTTTTTTTTTTAGAAGGTGAAATTAAAAATAATATCGTAGGATTATTCTTAGTAATAATTATTTTTCTACGAAAGGAGAAGGGAGTGAACATTCTTTCGTGTATTTTAAAGTTCGAGTTACGAGTAAGGGGAAGAAAGAAGTTTTCTAAAAAGTTTTTTTTCCAAGAAAAATAGACGAGCAGTCGATGTCGTAGTTGTTTTGCAAACTATCCTGGTTAAGTTTAAATAATACATACATTTAATAATACATGCGATTAGAATGTATACAAATTTTCTTAAAAGCCATTGAATCCTAAATTTCTTGTATTTTTTTCTTTTTTCAAAATTCGGTGTTGTATTTTCTATAAATATATAATAATAATAATAATAATAATAATAATAATAATAATAATAATAATAATAATAATAATAATTAAGTAATAATATAAATTATATTTATATTAATATAAATTATTATTATTAAGTAATAATATAAATAATTTTCATTATTATTATTATTTTGATGATGATGATGATGATGATGATGATGACGATGATGTTGTAATATACCTGAATATTCTTCTAATTTAATAAATCACATTTTTCTAGAAGATAATATATAATTTACATGAAACATATTTTACAATTTATTTTTAAGCGGGTCATATTTTGTTGAGAAAGATCAAAAATATCGTTGGAATAAACGGATGAGAAAGGACTATATACCCGGAGGATGATATGCAACTTCCTTGGAAATTTTATCACGGACCTTTCCAGGACGGGAACAGGAAGAGAGACTTTTGTGTGTATATGTATATATTTTATTGTTAGACAAAATCTACTTTTTCTTTCTCTAAAACTCGTGTTTCCATCTCACGTGCAACGTTTCAGAATAAAGAGTAAAAAAATGGTAGAGCAAGAAAAAGAAGGATGTATACCGAAACTAAAAAAAAATCTTTTTTCAAATTGATTATAAAAAAAAAAAGAATAAGAAAGAAAAGAAATCTTTTCTTACGTGTATTAATATTCGTTCGATCTTTGCGTGTACGTAGAAAAAGAAAAATAGTATAATATTTACATTAGAGTATTTTGTTATTTTCGTCGATAAATTTTCATGGAAAATACGTTTTAAAACGCGTAGTCGATGTTCGTTTTTATCACAGGAACTGTGATGACATTTTTCATTTTTTAACATTTCACACAAGAGACGTTTTTAAGTTGACTGACATTAATGTTCCGATCGAACGTTTACTACTTTCTCCTTTATACGTCCATTTTAATATTTATTTATCTTCCAGAAGGAAAAAAAAATAAAATAAAAGATACAAGGTGGATCAAATAGTTTCTTTAATTAATTTACAAAAATTACCGATTAATCTTCATCGAGATTTCTTAAGCACACTTGTTTTTTTCTTCTATATTTTTTCAAATAATCAAATTACTATCCTAACTCATGATATTGCAATTATGGTCATCAAAAATATCAAATATACTGTAATTCATTTAAAAGATCAGTTAAGAACCCTTTAGATCGAACTTATCTACGATCCATTATGAATATATTGGAGATATCGTACGAAAAAAAATTTGATATTTCCCACAAATGATTTTGCAACACCCGGTATATATTATCTACCTTTTGATTGATCGATTGACTAGTAGAATGGCGAATTCGCTAGCTCGGAATAGGGTCGAACGCGGTGGATTTCGAGAGGATGTATTATGTGTCGTGCTAACTGGTATTAAGGCTTTTAGGGGTGTGAGGGGGATAGGTGTAAGAGTAGAAAGGGAACACGTGGAAGAGGAGGAAGGGTGTAAACGGGTGGGAAATTCATCCTAATGCATACGAATCGACGACGACGATGATGACGACTACGACGACAACGATGATGATGATGATGATGATGATGACGATGATGACGAGTAGAGATGAACGTATTGATATGCGTTGAAATATCGGCTAGCTATCTCTCTCCTCACTCTCCCCCTCTCTATTTGCTTGTAATTACGAGATTGGGTATTATACGCTTGTTGTTAATGTTATTGTTATCATTATCAATTCTGTTATACTGGTTCGATCACGCTCGATCAGCCAATTTAAGTATTATTTCCTCCCTATATGGTATTCAAACAGAAACAACATGATTAAGAACAATGATAATGGTAAAAATGATGATTGTTATTATTAATACAGTCATCTATATGCATATATATAACATAATATAAAATATATAATAATAATATAATACAATGTAATAATAATATTAAAATAATATTAATAATAAAAATAATTATATATATATAATTTAATAATAATAGTAATTATTATTAATATTATTATTTGAATATGAAAAATTATGAATGAAAGTTTACAAAAAGTATCCACATTAAATTAATTATTTTTTATATGTCCCCTGGGAACATTGAATTTGAATGTTTTTATTCCTGAAAGTTTAGAACACGTCAAACATATTAAATGTTTCTCATTTATATTCCTGATAGTTAAATAAGTTATATTTTATATTGAAGAGAGTATATATTTTTAGATAAAATACGTCACAATGAATAATTTGTAAAATTGTAATATTTCATTTACATTCCCGATATCTCACGAAAACGATTTTGGAAGTACAGTGTCGTAAAAAACTTGCGATAATTTGAAATGTTTTAGTTGAGTGTCTATCTTCTGTTGATTTAATTCCCCTTGCTTTTTATTACTCTATTAGTAAAACATTCTTTTCAATCATTCTTATCAATGACATCGTTGCACTTTTCGCGTTGCAGTTTAAAATTGTTTGTGCCGGTTTGCGCGGTTGTCTCGTATCTCTCCTGACATTTTCCCCCAAAATTTTGTCCGATCGATATTTCCCCGTTTCTGTCCCCCTTCCACCATCACTACCACCATTACTCGAATAACGAGCTCCCCCTCAAAACCTTTCACTTTTCGTCTCGCTTGGAAAAAAAAATTTCGCAATACCCTTTCGAAAGATAGTTTCACTTTAACAATTATGAATATTAATGGATATTATCGTAGTATAATTCAAATGAATTTCTTTGTGTGTGTGTGTGTGGGTGTGTTTGTACGTGTAATATCAAAAATAAGGAACGAGTGAGTGTATGTTTGTTAATAAATAATGCAAAATCGTGTATACTATTACGATGAAGCGTATAATGATACTAAACGGATGGTATAAATATATACTGTTCCCCTAATTCCATTAATTTTCTTAAATGCTAATACTAAGTTTTTAATCACGTGGTATTAATGAATTGAAGTTACGTGTAAAGTCAAAAAGAAAAAAGAGAAAACAAAGAATATAGGAAGGGTTGTGAAATAAAATTATGAAGGAAGATAAAATAAAATAAAATAAAAAAAAGGACGTAAATCAACTTTTAAAATATATTACCCTCATCGTGCCGAAAGAAAAATACAATTTATTTGTGTTCCATCTGTGTAAGAACAGAAGTGCAATTCACATTTCCTCGATTTCTCGTTGCCATCGATTACTATGCAGTGTTTCTCAATTATTATGACGATTCTCGGATCAAGATTTTAGTTAATTTTGTTTTTAAAGACGCAAGTAAGTGGGCTTGTTCCACACAGAGACACATATTCAATTAAAATTATTAATTTATTTTATATAAGAAAATTAAACTCTTGATATTAGATGGTCAAGAAGAGTATAGAATTTTTATTTTTACATTCACAAATACAATCAAATTTATGCTTAGTATTTTTCAGATTAGAATTATGCAGAAACCTGTTAAACATCCTAAAATGATAAAAAAATTATTTATAAAAATATCTCGTCAATTTGTTATGGTTAATTTTGTAACAAATTATTATAAGTTATAGTATTCTATTTAAAGTTTATAATTCTAAAAGTACAGTGATTTGTATACTACTAATAAATCATAGAAACTAATAAAATATTCTAAAACCAAAAAAAAAATCATAGATAAAACAAAACCTGAAAACCTAATAGAAATAGAACCAACTAATTATTTTATTAAACTAAAATCTTCAAATGAAATGAACTTAATTTCAAATAATTCAAAATTGATAGATTTTTAGGCTAAATTTAGTATGAACTGAAATGTGTGTTTCAGAGGGCCCAGAATTGGGCCGCAGATTAGTTGAGAAACACTGTGACAGTAGAACAATGGTAGCCCCTATCGTAGTATACTACTCTTCGATACTCACGAGCATTATATTGGAATTTCGATTTGTTTCGTTGGTCGAAACAAATCACACGGTATTCGTTAAACCCAAATAGATCTATAGTACTACGATACTAGTATCTGTAGTGTGATAAAGAGGAAGAGAGATAGATAGATGATATATAGATACATAGATGATAGATGATAGATAGATAAATGAATAGAGAGAGATAGATAGAAAGAGGGAGAGAGAGAGAGAGAGAGAGAAGGAAAGACAGAATAGAGTTGGAGTACGTGGTTCATGTTGAGTAGACACAGATCATTTTCCACGCAAGTGCAATAGATCGTTCACGAAATTGTCTGCTAAATTATCAGCTCTAACAGACACAAAGGCTGATTCGTTCCAACTAAAACGACGATTGTTCGTACGTGAACAATCCATTGGATATAAATATCAACGTAATCTTTCTATGATCTAATTGGATTTTTTTTAAGTCCATATGATTTATGTATTATGTATTGGGTTGGTGGAAAAAACATGTCGGATTTTTAGTTACAATTCAATGGGAAAGGGCGACTTTTTTTTCCCACCACACCCAATTACACAATACCACATCAAATGCATTAAGTTTTATTAATTTATGAATTATATATATAATTAAACTAATGGGTTCTTTAAACTAATTGTGAAATGTAAAATAAGGTCAATGATCTGTGACTTATATTTGAACAACAATATGTCAATGACCTATATTCTGTGTTTATCGTAGAAAAGAATTTCTTATAATTAATGCTTTTTTTTCTTTTAAAAGAAGTAAAACAAAAAAAAATATATACCAAAACTCAGGTTTTGTTTAAATTTTTATAAAAGGGAACTATATTATAACAACGTCATTCAATTGAAATATAAATCAGCTTTTCTTATTCCACGAAGCTGAAAAAGACCCAGGAATGAGGTTCCAATGATTTACACTACAATAAAAGCAGTGCTTATAATTACAGTGTGGTGGTGTGTATGTGTGTGTGTGTTTTATGGTTCAAATATTAATTTATATAATATTCAATCGTGAAATATATTTATAGTTTTTTATTATTTGTTTTACATAATATTAATAATTTCGATATTAAAATTAATCATAAACAAACATACAAATAAATGTGATATTTTGAATATACTAAACGTTAAAATAATCATCTTATAAAACCAACAGAATAAATCCTAGGATATTTAAAGATAATCTAGCAATCGTCGCGTGTACCGTTTCAGTGCGTTGGTACGATCAATCAGTTTTATTCCTCCCTGACCTTCTTTCTCGAACAAGAGAGATAAAAAGAAAGATAAAAAAAGACAGACAGACAGACAGATAGACAGACAGACAGAGAGAGAGAGAGAGAGAGAGAGAAAGAGAGAGAGAGACACATCTTTAGTAAATCCTTCTCAACCATCCGTGTCCGTTCAGTGGACGAATGGAAAAAAGCTAACGCAAGCTTGACTTTCCCAAACGATGCTTTGTAACATTGTACGAAACTGAAAGCTCCAGGAAAGTGATTTCGTTTCGGTGAGATTTACTAAATTTGGGGATAGAAAAAAAAGGGACCGACTTTATTTGTGTTCTTGAAAAAAAAGGAAAAAAGATGATACTAATAAAACAAACAAGCGATGAAATTCTTAAAATTCTTTTCATATTGAATTATTTATCTAAAAATGACAATTATTTATCATATACAGGTTTAAAATACAAAAATTAATGTACTAATAATTTATTGATTTTTAATTATTAGTTATAATTATAAATTTTATTTATTAATTTTTTGTTTAATTAATTATTATAACATAATTAAATTACGTTAAAGGAAAATAAATTGTTTTTGTTTTAAAAAATATGTGTTTGTGTGTGTATGTGTGCTCTTTAAATTTTATATGAACATATTTATTTATTTATTAGTCGAATATATTTTGATTACATGTTTTTGCATTTGTTATTCCTTGTACCATAGAACGAGAAAAAAGAAATAGATATCAATTCTTACCACGAGATATTTTAATATCGATATTAAAATCTAGGTAATTTCTCTGTTGAGACTAACGTTATGCAAGAGCTTAAAGAATAAAAAAGAAATAGAGGAAAAAAAAATCAAGTAGGTATATATATATATATCCTACTCTTTTCCCACAACTTCTACTTCTTTTTTTTCCCCTTTGCATAAAATTACCCTCGTTAATTAATACCAAAGTATAATACCTTCGAGAAGACAAAAGAGCACTCGCTTTTTTTTTATTACTGCTATCATAGTATAATACAAGCGTTTTCTTTTTATTTTTTTATCTTTTTTATTTACCGCAAATATCATACCACGTAAAAGAAAAAAAAATAGAAAAATTAAAAAGTGAAATATGAAATTAGACAAAATGATTCATTCTATCGTAATAATTACTGCCAATAATTTTGTTTCCATCTCTTCCTAATAACAATGCTATACCGTTTATTTTTTTTTATATCCACATCCAATTATCTTTATTAATTAATATCAAAATATAATACTGTGAAAAGAAGAACATAAAAAAAAAATAAAAGAGATAATGCTTCTTTTATTATTACTACAGAAACGTGCAATTATTTGTACAACTTTAATATCTTAAAAAAAACTTCATGTGACCGTGCATTATTTTTACCTACATTATCGTACCACTTGTATTTTTTCTCAAGATAAAAACATAGATGGTAACGTATATATATATATCACTCATATTTTATTTAAATCAATATTAAAGATTCTCTTCTATCAAAACTTATATTTTAAATTTACATTGCACGTATATGGTGTTTCAGTAGATTGGTTTAACCACCTATCTCCGATTCTGTATTCCGTAGTTCCACTTGACACCTCATACGACGAGAATACTTGAGAGAAAAAAGACAAAAATGAGAATATAGAGACGAGACGTGAAACCTTTTTCCTAGAATCTCATCAGATAGAATGAGATAGTAACATTCTAGGAGATGAAGTTCTTCGGTATCCTTCTTCTATTTCTTCTACTTCTTCTATTTTTTTTCCCCTTTCGTAACTTCGCCAAAAATAAACGAGATTCAAGATTAAAGATTCTTTTTTAATTTATCTAGTTGTTTTTTTTTTCTCTCTACTTGCCTACTTTCTAATCAAAAATTAAACATAATACATTTATTCAAATTTAGAAAGATCGAATATACACACACGTGTGATAAATAAGATCATAAATTTTATTTAATTCATACTATCGTTATAAATTATCATCAAAATAACAAAAATATACAAATTTTTAATGAATGTATATTTACTTGGTGGACAAAAAATGTCGGCTTTTCTCATTGACTCGTGGTAAAAAAATCCGACATTATTTTTCCACCAACCCAATGTACATTTATTAATACTCGTTTTAAAAAATCAAAGAAAAAAAGGGGAGGAAGAAAAAGATGAAATGAAAAATTGTTATTAAAATGTTTCAAAAAAATTAGTGAGCTAATTATCATTAAGGAAAAAAATCAGGCAAATGCATTAGTAGATGTGCACGTAGAGATTAACTCTAACGCGTGTCGGTTAGATTATTGCGAATAATAAGCGTGTTCGCGTGCATCGTGCTCTATTCCAGGCCAGTTTAAGTGATAATGGAATCTCATAAAGCGCACAACGCCCCGACGCGACACATAATTTAGACTTGGAATTAACTCATAACAAACTTCGGATCGTGTTCCGTTTTATTTAAATCGACAACACATTAAGTCTGCCGACGTAGTAGATACACACACCAAGAGATAAAATTGAAATATTATTTGAACGTGACTTTAATGATTAAATAATATTCAAACTTATTTATTTCTGCGTTTATTACCAAAATTTTATATTTTATAATTATTATATTTCAATGTACTTCATTATATATATATATAACAAAAAAATAAAGCAGTTAAATTATTTTATGACGATATTATAATGTCTCGTTTTATTTTATTATTTTATTATTTTATTATTTTATTATTTTATTCATTTTATTTTGCATTATTTTTAATTCTATTATTTCATTACATTTTATTATTTTATATCAACGAACACTTTGATATAAAAAAAAACAAATTATTAATAAGATTATTTTATTTTATTTTATTTTATTTTATTTTATTTTATTTTATTTTATTTTATATTGTTTGTGTTTTATTCTCGACAAATAATATCCATATATGTTTTTATAAAAATGAGTTAATTGTATTTTCCATTAGAAGGTGTTATTCAAAACTACTTGTTAATTTGTCATTTTCTTGTTCTTTTTTGTTTTTTGTTTAATTGCAAAAGGAAAATTCGTCAAAGCGAGTTTCGAGAGCTTAACGAAGAATTCAATTATCTAACGGAATAAAGCATAGAGAGAGAGAGAAATTAAATTAAAGTGTAATACAAGGATTATTAAAAAACATCGGATGGAATGTCAAACTAATTATTAACAGATCTCTCTTCGTAGTTTATCTTTTATTACGGATAATAGCTGTTGATTATTAAAAACAGGAACAAATTAAATTCATATCGATAATATATCAACCCTTATCCTTTACGTTCTCTCTCTCTCTCTCTCTCTTCCTCTTAAAGTAAACAGAGAAAATAGAAACGTAGTGTGATGATTAACACGTTTAAATTCACGATTTCATTTAATTCCAATTGAGATTCGTAATACGATGAATTGTTTCTTATCGAAACTGATAATCTATATTTCATTATTACACACGTATGGTCATAAATTGAAAATGAATTATCACTTTGAAAATAATTAATCTTCACGAAACAGATATATATATATATATATGTATTATCTGTTCATATATCATATATATATGTATATGTATTAAATATGGAGTATATACTAGATGGTACTGAGAGCTGGAACGTTAAAAAAAATAAAACGCAATTGCACCTGACGGGTGTATCGGTGCATCCAAAGAAAAAAAAATGTAATGTCATGTGAAGTAAAGAAACATTACGTCATATGATATTTTTATCTATCATTCTTTTTTCTTTTTTTCATTTCTTTCCATTTTTACTTACAATAAAAGAAAAGATTCGGTAAGAGCCCCAATTAACCAGAATCATCATATATATATTATAATGATTTACGATATTTTAATTAGATGTAAAAGTTTCTTAAAATAGCATCGTTAATTTCAGTTTATAATCCTATATATACGAATGGACTAGAGGAAACGAATAGACTGTGTTAGAAACACTCGTAAAGCAATTTACGTTTCTAACAAACACGGGAACCAGTTACTAACTACTATCAATATGCAAATCAAACGACATCCTAGTTAATAATGTTTCCACACTTACTCGAAGATATTATATATCGATCTTTCGAATTCAGATTTATTTTCTACGTAAGAGAATAAAAAAACAAATTTTTTTTTTTTATAAATAAAGGAAAGAAAGATAATAACGAGAGATTGCGTTTCTAATAAATAAAATCATTTTTCATTGTTCAGTTCATTAATCCATAATTTTGTTAAAATTATGAGAAACAATCTTATTACTCGTAGAAAAAAAAACAATTTTTGTTTATAATTACTATAAAAAAAAAGTATCGTTTATAAATATCGTAAAAAAATTTTTATTAATCGTGGAAATTTTTTGTTGAAATCGATTATTAAAGATTAATATTCGTATTAAATAACGTTGTACATTGGCAAATTAAACCTTCGGATATCAATTTTTAATAGAAATTTCCATTTGTAAAAGCGGGAAGGGAGAAAAGATGGAAGACATTTTATAATTCGTCTTTTCATCGTTTGGCTATTACATCCATTTCCAGATCTTGTGAGCAATTAAAGTACTAATTCCGATGTCTCCCTTAGCAATCAATGCTTCATAAGTATTCTACGTCTGTGAATTATATTCTATCATTTAGATGGCAAACGATTTTATAACGATTTCCGAAATCTACGAACTAATTTTCTATGGTCGAATTCTTACCTTTTATTTCGTTTAAATATTAATGAAAATTTTTTATTAATAAAATTCTAAGTACTTAAAATTAAACAAAAATTAATTCAATGTATCTCAATTTTTATTATTGCGATCTTATTTAAAAAAAAACAAACAAATTATTAACCCACGAAACAACTTTTCATTTTGACCTATAAATAAAAAAACACCGAAAATTTTGTTCATTTATTTTGATTTTTGTTGAAGAAAATAAGATATATTAAAAGATTTGAGCTAATTATTTTACAAATAAATATTAAAATGATCAAACACACACACACACTCTAGACATTATCTTATTATAATATATTTGTATTTAATATAGATTATCTAATATTGTGTATTTAATAGATATTTAAATTGAGAAAAAATGGTAAATTTAATTGTAAACAGAAAAAGAGACTTTAATCTGTAAATAAAAGAAAAATATATATATACTAAAATTTTGTTCAACGTAATTTACACAATTCCAGATCATTAAGATTTGACTGAACTATCAGGCAAAACTTATGCCAATTAGTCGATCAGAAATAAAAAGAGGATTGTTCTTGAACGTACTTTCTCGCGTAGATTGAAAATTTTATTGAAATTGGCAGACACACGGTTACGATGAAATATCTATAATTACGTAAAATGTCCATTATCATCGGTTATCTGTTATCTATCAAAAGAGAAAGAGAGAAAGAGAGAGAAAGAGAGAGAAATATATATATATATATATATACTTTCTACACTACGTAGTCTTTCATTTATTCGAAATTCATTAAAAGTATCGTGTGAAATACGTGGAACGAATTAACGCTTGTTAATTAGAATGACTGTCGATTTACATCCACCTACGTAAAATATTTTTCACGATTATTTAAAAACCATTTCATTTTTTATGTCTTTTTTTCTTTTATTTTACAAAAGTTATCAATTATGTAAAAGCGAGTAAAACGGATACATCCAACAAACTTGAATGTCAAGCTTTTAGTATTATTTTCTGTTATAACGCGTAATATTAATTATTTGTATTTAAATATTAACACGTTCACTAAGGGATCGTTATTTTGAATGTTTTATCATTGAGTAGCCCAAATTTCTACACTTTTCTTCAACGTACGATACAAATTTTAATTATATGATTTAACTATGATACAACCATACAGACTGTTCGATTAGAAAATCATACATGTACGACTAATTGTACAAATCTGTGTGAACAATTTGTGTTCAATATTTTGGTTAATTTTTGGATTTTTAATATTTTTTTTACTTTACTTAAGTATGTCAACTATTTAAAAACAAACTCTAATATCAAATTATATAAATTAATTTGTATAAGTATGCAAGATATCTAAATTATCTATATTAAATCTATATTAAATATAATATTTATAATTTATTAAATATAATATTAATAATATTTATAATTAAATATAATATTTATATCGATATTAAATTATGTAAACATTTAATTTCTTTTTTAGTTAAGTTTTTTTTATTATATATATATATATATATATGTTATACTTTTGTGTTTGATTATTATTCAAAAGTCGGTTATCTAAAAATAAACCTCTCTCTTTCAGATTATATAGGTTAATTTCTTCGTAAGTATGTAGTATTAATATTATACCGTTTTTCCTACGGTATTATACATTTTAATTAATTTCCTGATTCTAAATATCTCTCTTTCTCTCTCTCCTATTTATATTTAATTATTCTAAATGAAAGATTTAATTATCTGAAAATAATCTCTTTATAAATAAAAATAGAATTTTTAAACATATTGTATGTGTGTGTGTGTGTATGATGGTTGATAACCACAATTTTATACACTATTTCATAAACACATACACACTACTACATTAACGAAAGATGCTTTGATTTGTCAACTTTGTTTATAGTCTCTTCATAGTCGTTGAAGTTCTTCAAACGAAACGTACACTTGAAACTTTCACTGTTAAACCACAGATGCTATCATTTCATAGTACAATTATTCCTTGATGTACAATGCTTCAACTTTCGAGTAAGGTTTTGAAAAATTATAAAAAAAGAAAGAGAGAGAGAGAGAGAGAGAGAGAGAGAGAACAACGAACTATGAATTTTTATAGTAAACTTGACGTAAAATCGTTGAAGAATACTGAACAAAAACATAGAATAAAAATACAACATAAAAAAGTAAGAAAATTTCGTGGATAAAAAAGTACGTTCTTGTTGGAAAGAAAATTTCACGATAGTTTATTTGGCTTGGCAGGTTAACGAGATTAAAATAATCTATAACAGGAGACAGTAATTTTTTATCAAGAAAAATAATAAAAAAAAAAAGAAACTTACTTCATGGTTTTGATAAATGACAACTGCAACGTACGCTGTGCCAAAAGTTCTTCAAGTGTTCTTAAAGTTTTTAATTTGTTTTTTAAACGAATTAATTACCTGATTCTCAAGAGACTAATTTTTTGTTCAAACCACTAACCTAATGAGCTTGAAAAAATTTCCAAACGAATTTAATTGGTCTTTTAAATCGTCTCGATACTTTCATAACATATCTGATATTTTCGATATTAATCCTAAAATAAATGAACGTAATTTTAATTGGTTTTCTTTTTTTATAAGCTCCAAATGAAATGATATTTAATAGTAATTTATGATAAAAAGAAAAAAAAATCAAAGAAACATATAAAGTGGCAAAGATTTAAGATCAAATCGTTACGAAAAGTTTTAGATTTCAGAGTGATCATTAATCATGTTTTAACTTATCGAAAAGAAATCATTGGAAAAATCCTCAAATTTTCGCGAAGGGATTTGTGAAAAGCTATAAAACATGAATTGAAAGTATTTATGTTAGTTGCATTTCCATGAAAAGATTTATGAATTCCTATACATTACTAACACCGATCAATTTAATACTTTTATATAATACATTTCCATATATACACACATTGATATTTTCAATGTATTATTTTCAACGTATTACTAACGTAATACATGCATTAGATGAATAAATATTTACATATACATACGCTTATCTATATTAGTTGTTTAATATATGCGTAGACATCTAACAAACGTTAAGAAAAAAAATATAAAAAAAACATGATACGAATGTAATATCTGTTTCTAAAAGTTTTCATGTACAATTTATACCACGAGATATGAGCATTTTTAAATAACGTAACTACGATAGTATATTATAGTATATATACTCACTTTTTATTACTTACAAACGGTCTCCCTAAGCCATATTTTCATAGTTTATGCGAATACACGATCGTTACTTTAAAAAATTTCATTATGTTTATATAGCTCTGTTTTTTTTATGTGTTTTTATATATCTTACATTAAAAAATGACATTATATTATAATTAAACTATACTATTACTAAGATACAAATTATAATAATGGTAAAATAATTAAAATCAAAAACTACTATAGTAATAAGTATAGTATAAGGTAACAATTAATGTTATGTTTTATTTATCATTTCGAATCATTTCTCTACGAACACTTTATCCAACATTACCAAAAATGTCATTTCTATTTAGTATTCTTTCTAGAATAAACAACACACAATTTTTGTTTTCCCAAATAGGTCACCCATCCGTTTGATTAACCTTGCCCACGTAGGATGATTTTAGTGATCCGAGAAAAAATAGTAATCCAACGTGACTAGGTCGTATGATTTTTTATACAAAATGAACATTGTAATTTTGTAAAAGTATTAAACTCTTATCGCGTAAAATAAACTATTCTTTCTCTTTCTAATTGTAAATATATATTTCTCTCGAAAAAGTAATGAATTAAAAAAAAAAGAATATAAAGGATAATAATAATACAAGGTAATAGTGTACATACTCGCATACTTGAGATACACGTACGTACGATTTGGTTTCGAACGATTTCTCGTTCGCGTGCTGAGATTGTTTCTACTATAGGCAACAGTCTCAGTAGGGAGAATAGTAATTACTCGGTTCAGTGACACCGTTGCTATAGGGTTGAAGAAAAATCAAAACGAGAGAAGAAAACCGGCTCGATTGAAAGTCTTGACAACGAAATGAACAAAAAAAAAAAAAAGAATACAATTCTATTCTCTTCGTTTCTATTTCTTTCTTTTTAAAGAAATGTTGACAAAAAAATTGAACGTCTTTAAGATCGAATCGTTACGCATTAATCATCTGTTAGTGTACGCCAACTAGTTTGTGATTAATGTCTTTCACATACATACATACATACATACATGCATACATACGTACATATTCGATCGAGAAATGATAAGGTAATAAATCATACTGATCGAAAATTTCCAAAATTTCCGACTTCGATATTGACTGGATATTATTATTATATTATTATTATTATTATTATTATTATTATTATTATTATCATGTATATCGAATAAAAGAAATATTTGTCCCAAATATTCTCTCTTTATCTGGCTATTTGTATTTAAATTCCTTTTATTTTTTGTTTCAACACACCAATCTTCTTCCATCACATTCGAAAATCGTCAAACTTTACGAATATTTTTATCAACAAATCGTCGACGTATTTTCGAACCAATTCTAAACTTCTTCTTCTTCTTATTCTTAATTTAGGACACTGTCCTGTATTTCTCCAACTTTTATTCTTTTTATTTTTACAACTCCTGCGATGAGGAGGTCCAAGCTTTCATACCATAGTTTAAATGGTCTTCCCGGTAGCCTGCTCAAGAGAGTTTGGCAATCCGAGGCATTTTCGTTGGGTCTGTGAGCATTTTCTTGGTTTTACCCCCGGTAGGTTGCTAGCCTCTCCGAGGAAGTTAGCGGGTCACCCTTCCTAGGTATTATTTATCTACCTAGGCTGCTTGACTTGAATGATTTGATAATCACTCTCGCTAGTGTCGTGATAACACCGCTTTCTAAACTAATTCTAAACTATACGAGAAAATCAAAATAAAACTACCACGATCGATCATTACGATATATTATTACAACAATACCCTTCCACCCCTCCCAACGCCCATGGCATATTTCGATTGCAATAAAACATATTATTTTTTCATCGTTAACAACATCATTTTATTTATTTCATATTTTTACAGTTATTTACGCGTAAATATTACTTGCATACGTGTTTTGCAATCATCGAGTATCGAAAAAGAAAACAAAAAGAAGATATAACAGATGTTAAAAATGTAATAAAATAAAATAATGCGAAAACAAATAATACATTGCCATAAACTAATGGGGATGGGATAACACGACCTCTCCCCCCCATCCCCGTCCTATTGCGTTAAATATTCGATATAAATATGAAATGTTTAACGCATAAATCAACACACAAATATTACAATAATAAAATGTACGCATATGTATATATAAAAAAAATAATAAGGACAAGAGAGTATTTTCGTTTATACTATCGAATATGTTTCTTGTGCTTACTTAGGTGTACGTTCATGCGACACGCGACGATAATTTGTACGAAACGAGAAAAGTAACATGGATCTCTCTAACGTTTCTTTTTTCTCCCTGCTTTTTCCTTTTATTTCTTTCTTGTTTTTCTTTTGGTACGGGGAAGTAAAGTAACGGTATGGAGAAAAAAAGAGAAAGAATAAAGATTGTAGGATAAACATAAAAGGTAAGATTGGAATAGTATTTAATATCGATCTATTATATTCGATTTTTGTATAAATCGAATCTAATGCAGATTAGTGATCACGTAACAAGTAAATAAATAGGGGTACTTTTATTTCTCTTTTTTTTTTTTAAGTGAAAGAGGGGAAGAGTAAAAAGAGAAAAAGATGAAGAAAAAAGGGAGAGTGGAATAACGCATAAATCTAAAATAGGATTATTCTAAACCGTAGATCTATTATATTTGATTATTTTTGTTTTCCTTGTACATCGAATCTAACGTAAATCGTAGGGCTCGTAATACCTAAGTACTTTATATTTTTTTCTATAAGGGTAGAATGATAATGATAGAGGGGAGAAAAAATAAGAATGTTAGAAAACGTATAAACGTAAGATTGAATCGTTCTCAGCATCGATCTATAATAATATATCTGATTTACTTATATATGGAATGTAACGTAGGTTACGAGTACATAATGTGTAATTACCATAAATACTTCCTTCTTTTTTACTAGGGTAGGAATGGTAATGATGAAAGATAAAATAAAAAATAAGAAAAATGCATGAATGTAAAATAAAATATCTATGGTACATTAATAATATTTCATTTGATAAATGGTAAGAGAAAATTAAGTAAAACGCGTATAAAAGTAAAATAAAAATACATCTTTCTTCGATCAATTATATTTGATTTTATTATCCATCGAATCTAAAATAAAACCTCTCTCTACGTAATAAATATGGTAAATACTACTTTCTTTTTACAGGTGTAGAATAATTGTGATAAATGGTAAACCAAAATGAAGAAAAACACATAAATACAAAATAAAATTATATTTTAATAATATTTTATTAAAATATGCATCAAATCTAATTGTAAGATAGAAAACTTCTACTACTATTTTTTACAGGTGTAAAATAGTAATGATTAAAGGTCAAACAAAATAAAGAAAATCACATAAATATAAAATAAAATAATATCTATCTTCGATAAATAATATTTGATTTTTCTATGCATCAAATTTAACATAGAACCTTTACACGTAATAAATAAATATTACCTTTTTATACAAACGTAAAATAATCATAATAAATGATAAGACAAATGACACACACATATATGTAAAATAGAATCGTTATCTATCTTCGACACGGGACGTGATAAATAACATTTGATTTTCTTAATCATCGAATCTAACGTAGATTTTATGATACACTATAATAAGTACTTACTTACTTATTACATGCCACGTGTTCTCGTCATTCCACATATCTCCTTCGATCCTAGAGAAGAGAGAACGTTTCGGTTTGCGTGCATTAACGTCTACCCTCGGCCCTGTGAAATTCAACCGCCGTTCCTAATGCTCTATCGATCCTAATAATGGCTCCAAGTCGGGTCAAACGCCTATTCGTTCTAGGACTTGCTTCAAAACCTCTTGTAAATATCATATTAATTATAACATTTCTTATATTTTTTATATTTATTATTCTCATTTCGTATTTCATTAACTTTATCTCATTCTTATATTTTTCATTTTCAATTTTATACTATTTTTCTTTACCTATCTCTCTCTTTCTCTTTATTTTTGTATAATATTCGTCTCTGTCTATTCGTCTATCTGTCATTGTGATTTTACATTTTGTATATTTTTTCTT
>JACGTP010000010.1:436089-544786 GCA_023678845.1 Mischocyttarus mexicanus
ATATACACATAAACTTTATATTATACGTGATATTTACGCAAATATACCTATGTTTGTATTGAAATAAATATGCAGGTTCATATATTTTAATTTAAAATAAAATTAATAATTGAAAGTATTATTTATGATCTTACATTTTGCGAATATATGTTACGCTATTTTTTTTTATATATATAGAGTTGTTTCTAACGAATAAGATTTAAATATATGATCCCATAGAGAAAGGAGAGAGAACGAAAAAAAATATCCGTCTCTTGTTTAATACGTCTTATGGTAAATACGTTTCTGCATGGTTTATAAAACTTTACGACATATTTTTTCTTCATATTCTTTCATATTCATATGACATAATAAGAATCTACATTTTTACAACGACAACACATTCTTCTATGTTGAAACAAGAAACACGTCTAGCTCTAATTTAAAATATCCTTTCATCCTAAATCCGCGTAAAAAAAAACAAAACGTCGAGTTATAAAAGGATTATTTTTATGGAAAATGAAAAATAAATAAAAAAAAAAGAAATAAAATAAAATAAAATAAAAGATAAATAAAAGATTGATTTTAAGCTTTGAAAAATCGTTGATTAATCTTTCTATAAATGAAAGAAATCATCATCGAAATGGATGGTACTATCCACCGTCATTGATAGGAAACGTGAAAGTAATCAGGAAAATGCTTGATTGCGAGAACCTGTTTTCCACATATATGTATATATATATATAACTCTTTCTTTCATTCTCAACACACATTTCAGTGAACAATATCGATCGTTTAATACGCGTTACTGTCTTTGTACTTTTTTCAATTTGACTTTTTCAAGACGAAGGAAACAATAGATAGATAAAGAGATAGATAACGATTTCGTGTGTAATTGAACAAAATGAGACAAAAAGAAAGAGAGAGAGAGAAAGGAAAAGAAATTAGTCCAATTAGTAGGAAGTTAATAAATCCTAAAGTAACTCAATTCACAATCCAATGAATCAATCGTAAACGTTTGGTCGTTAATCGAGCTTTCTCATTAAGCTCGAAGCTTTTCTATAAACTTGGATTTATATGATGGTGGCATTTTTATATTTATCACATGTAATTGTACACCTATTATTATCTCTTTATTTACATTTTTCTTTTTATCTCATTTAATCAATGAAATTCTAGAAACACCTCATTAATTTCTCCATCTACTTATTTATTTATATTTTTTTTCTTGTTTTTCACCTCCTGTTCGATAAAAATCCAAAGATTTGTTAACAATTAAAAGTATTTTGGGATAGATAATAAAAAAAAATAATTGTTACATATCTGTAAAGAACATTTGGTTGATGTTATATGATAAAATATGAGTTTTAATTTTGATGTATACAACAGAAAAAGCTAATTACTGAACGTTATATGCTTTTGAAAGACAATTTATTTTAATAGGGGTTACTTATATCTCATTCATTTACAAACGTTATTATAAGAGCAATGGGAGTAGTCAAAGTAATGGGAGGAGTAATGAGATCTGAGAGCTTTCTATTGTTAAGACAACTGGAAATAAAAGAAATGGAATTTTTATATATATATGGGAAAGTATATGTATACATATACAGTGATATAGTTTTTAGTTATACAGTCTTTTACAATTATATTCGTGATAATGATATGAATGGTAGGATGATACGTAATAAAGTTAAAGTATCAGAATCAAAAGAGAATAGGTTTTAGTTACACATGAGAGTAGATTTTAATTATATATGATACATATACGTATATATACATATATATGTACAGTTATATGATATATCTTGCAATAAGAAGTTGTAAATGGAATGAAAATGATGAAAATTGTATAATATTTCGTAACATCCCTTTGTAGAAATCACAGATGTACACTTTGAGAACCACTGACTTGTACAATCTTTTAAAATAATAATAATAATAATAATTATATCAACGATAAGAATATTACGTTTAACAATAAATTAACGAACGATTGAATTTATTGAAAAAAAATTGACAAAAGAGAAATTAACAAACTAATTGATTTATTTAAAAGTTCTTGAATAAGTGGATGATTATCCTAATGGTCCTTCGTCTTCTTGTTATATTTTTTTGTTTTTGTTTTTGTTCAAATAAGTATTTAAACCTCTTTCACACCGATATATAAAAATAAGTTTAAAAACAAAGTTTAATCGAAGTTAATAAAAACTTGCTGGCACTCTGGCCAGGTGGGTGACGTTAAAAGATCGTTCGAGTATCGGCTTATCGGAATAAACGCGTATAACGCATAAGAGAAAGAAAGAGAGAATAAGTTCTCGATTGGGCACGAATTTTCTCGATGATAGCAGATTTTCTTTAGAACGTTCAATCGATACCCTTGATGGATGAAAAGAATTTATCTTTTTAAGACGTACTCGAAGAGTATTCTGTTATATTTTCTTTAGAAAATCGTATAAGCATTTATAAAAGTTATTCAATCTCGTGATACTGATCGATTTCAAGGTTCATCAAATGTGTGATAACGGATATAAAATTTGTATTATACTTGATTAAAATATCGTATACATACGTATATGTAAAGTCTATTATTTTCAAATAAATCTGTCGTATTTTGATCGATGATCGATCAAACGAATTTCCGACAACAGTGGAAGAAGTAATTAAACCTACAAAACGCAGGTACTTTTTCTTCTATAATAAATTCTTTATTCATGCAATATTATTTTTATTCTTCGTATCGAAACAATATTTTGGCGATGAGAACGAATTATCTATTTTTCCATCTAATACAACTGGGTTAAACAAACGGTAAAAGATTTTAATATTTTCATCGATATTTTGTTTTTTTTTAATGTAAGTGAACAATAGTCAATTATTCAAGTAGGAAATAGTATATCTCTTGCAACACTAAACTAATAAAAGTATTAGGTTGTTAAGTATGAAATGGAGCAAATTTCAATTCAATTGTGTAGAATTTTTTTTGGCTTCATTTCATACTTGACAACCTAATATATAAAAATAATCAAAAGTATAAATATATATGTTTATTTATTTATATAGTCGCGGTAGTTGTCTTTGAAATGATTATCAAATAATTTTACTAGAAGGAAAGGGTCCCTAAGGAAGTAAGAAAGGAAGGAAGGAAGGAAGGAAGGAAGAAATGAAAGACGAAGTTAGTTCTTGTGTTTCTCGGTACGATGAAGACAGGTGCATGTTATCGGTCTTAGAGAAAATGCAATTTAAATAAATAACGAAGGAAAATGTAATATGGAAATAACGGGTTATCCGAAAAAGAAAGTAGAAAAGGAAATAAAAGGAAAGAAGAATAAGAATAAAAAGAAGAAAAAGAAGAAGAAGGTGGAGAATAAAATCAAGTTTTAATTATTTCTTTCCTTTTTTTTTGTGTCTATTTGTTTTCTCTTCTTCCTCCACCACCTACACCTCTACCTCCTCCTCCTCCTCTTTCCTTCTATCCAACTTTTCTTATTCACTCGAACTGGGTGAAAAATAAAAGAAATAGAAAATAACTTTGGCCAAACTGTTGCTTGTTAATCGAAGAAAAAGAGAAGAAGAAGAAGAAGAAGAAGAAGAAGTAGAAGAAAAAAATCAAATACAATAATAGGAAAAATAGAGAAAAGGGTGACTAAACGTTGAATTAGAAGCACTTGCTAACAGAAGGAAGGTTAATAACACTCGACTCGGCATGCCACTCGAAATAGGGAATATCTGTCGATAGCATTCCAAAGCGAGTAAGAGAGAGAGAAAGAGAGAGAGAGAAAGGTGAGAGGATGAGAAGGAGAAGAGGGAGGGGGAAGAGAGAAATATTTGATCGTATTGTATATTGGTGTAATATGTTCACAGCTGTAACAAATTGTACTTTCTACGATAATTATTAAAATTTACTGTCAGTGTGTTCACCCTCTATCATTCAAAATGTCTATTATTTTAGAATTAATCAAAAGTTCCAATTTTTCTAATTCATCAGAAAAATGAAAGCGAATCGAACTAACGTTTTAATCAATTTCCAGGTACTTCATCGATGTTGACACACGAAAATTGTATTTTTATTATTAGGTACACTTACATATATTTATATATTATATTTATATAAAATTATTATTATAATAATTCATATGGTTCAAAAAAAGAAAGATTTTTATCTGCATAACTCTCATATAATTCTCATATTTATGTTTATTGCAAATAAGAGGGTACATTTCCACTCTTTTTAACGATACGGGACTGGGTTATAGTAATTCGTTATGATTAGGTGATCATCATCAACTTTTGTTGACGATATAATACAAAATATTACAAAATAAATATTTCTACATCGACAAGTATTTTAAGTTTTCCTCATTTTTTTTCTACCAATTTACATCTACATACGACAATGTTTATCATTTGTTATAAAATCAACATTATTTACCGATCATTGTTAATCTACTTGACCTATTTCTGAACAAATGTATCGAAAATGGAATTTTAAGAATAGATCGAAGAAAAATAAAGAAGAAATTTAATGACACACCTTGTGTGATAACATCGAAAAAAAAGAAAAAGAAGAAGAAGAAGAAGAAGAAGAAGAGTATCCTTTTTATCACGTATGACTCAGCTAGATTATTATTACCCATCGATTACTGCAATACTTTCTCGGTCGTTCGATATTTTGTTTCATTGTTCTACCTTATATTATTCTCTACAAACTTTATCGAATCAAATAAATCTACGATAAGAAAATAAACTGATATATAATTCGAGTAATGCAATTATCGCGAAGAAAAAAATAACAAACAAAATATATCAATCGATGCGAATGAAAGAATTTAAACTAACAAATATAACGAATAAAAAAAAAAAAAAAAAGAAATAAAAATAATATTAATTTATTCGTCCAATTTTTCAATCCTACTTTTTAATTACTTCTTTCACCCTTCTCGTTAACTTTTACGTACAAAATATGCGAAGTTCGATTTAAAATAACTACGCGTAAAGGATAATGAACGATGAACTCTAATGAATATATTCATCATTCTCGAACACTTTTGTTTATTATACCCTTTTACTATTTTTGTTCATTTTTCTATTTTCTTTTTTTTTTTCTTTCTATCGCAGTTTTTTCTTTCTCCGGTAAACATTCTTCCTAGGTCTTTATATGAAACACACAAAAAAAAAATATAAAAAGAGAGAAGATCGATAGTTTGCATATAAGCACGTGTAGAAGTATATAACACAGGGTATTATGCATCTATGTAATCAAAAGTACACGTGTGCTAACTCGTGGACCTCTCTTTGTGAAATGACAAGATAGTATAACGAGCATGTAAAACACCCATGGAAGTTACTTTAACCCTTTCCCTCCCCCCTTTCCCCTCAGTCCCCCTCGGAACTCACTAATAACAGGATAACTTATTCGTGTTTTTTTTTTCTTTTTTTTTCAAAGTCAACTTCTACGAATTTCTATGTTTTTCTTGTTTTTGCTCTCTTTTCTTTTCTCAAAAATGATAATTTAGAAGAAAGTTATCTATACGGTTTCTATATTATATATGTATGAGAAAATTATTATAATAGTTAAATTGATTCAAGGATTCGTTATCCCAGTAATTGTAGAAAACAAATTTATCATTATTTGTTAAAATTTGCATTTTTTTTCTCAACATAAGAATACGTAATGATTGATTATGAAAGTGATTTGATTGTCGGTCACATATTTATAAATATTTATAAAAAATAATATGTATTTATGTTAATTTACAATATTTCTGATCTGATGAAATAATAATGTAAATTTTAACGTAAATTAAAACATATTTAAATTAATGTGCGAAAGAGATGAAATATGTTAAGTTTTTTTTTTCTTCAATAAATAACGCAAATAAATGGATTGAAAAAAATAAGAAGAAGAAACATTTCAAGATATCGATAGTTCTTTTTTCTTATTACTTTGACTGACTCTCTGTACGTGCTGCGATCCTAGAAATATTTTAATTAAAATTGGAAAATTCACTGTCGATCACAGATAACTGACATGATAACGAACGCGTTAATTATTCAATTTACCTAACCGATGTGAACTCTCTCTCTCTTCTTCGAGGAAGAATCATATGTTTTCTATTTATTTATTTATTTTTCTTTTTTTGTTGTTTTTTTTTAACACAGATATCGATTATCCTCACACTATTGCGTCAAAATTTTCAAAATAAAATAAAACATTACACAACAGAGTGGTTGAAAAACTTTTATCGATTTTCTATATTTGAACAAATACACTTATAAGAAAATAATCAATAAATTGTTGACAATAGTTAGAATAATAAAACATATTTTAGAGATAACAAATAAATGTAATATTGAACAAATATTCAACTAATTATAATAATTAATATAGGATGGAGTAATGTATGGTTAGTAACAATGAGTTTTCCACAAATCGTGGAATTAAATTGTGGACCACGAGATAGACCACTCTCTCATTTCCATCTCCAATTTAATTTCACTCGATACTTAAATTTTATTACAGTAACTATCGAAATCTTAACTTTGCACAAACAAGAGATCTCAATTGGAATTACAATTATGAACATTGTGTATTATTTGCCTTTGTGAGAAAATCACAGCTCCCCACGGTGCCGAAGCACTTTAAAAACACTTTAGGAATACTCCTATATTAGAATATTATTTACTTCGATATAGAATAAAAAGATATTTTAATTAAAACAATATATAAAATGAGTGTATGTGTGTGTGTGTGTGTGTGTGTGTGTGTTGTGTGTGTTATTTATTTAAATATAAAATACTATCTTGAAAAGAAAAGTTTTCAATAAAAGATACTAGTAATTTTCTTTCAATAAACGAAAAATGCTGATTAGGATATATCTAAAAAAAAAAAGATTTCCTTTTATTTAAATAAATTCTATTCCTTCATTAATAAATAAGATATTACATATTTTTAATTTAAATACAACTTGTATATATTATTCAAATACAAAATTATTTTGTTCAATAAAGTAATGGATAATATAATTTATTTGATTATAAACTAATAAAAATATTAATATTACTTATTAACCGAACTCAAACAAAATATATCATTTTGACGTTCATGAAAATTAACAAACAATTGAAATAAAAATAAATCACGAATTAAACAAAAAAAGGAATCATAAACGAGATCAATAATATTTCGAAGCAACGAACATTCACAATCGAGAAAAATAAAAATAAAAATACAATACGAGATATAATATAACAAAATATATTACATATTCGATAAATTATACACACACACACACACACACACACTTGTGCAAAATATAGTGTACGATAGTATCAAATGAATTCGTAAAACCATTTTTTTTTTCACCCTCGCTTTTATATTTCTCAAAAAAAAAAAAGAAATAAAAATAAAATGGAACAAAGAAAAAAAAATTGGGAAAAAAAGATCGGTACAATATTAATATTCAATTTATATGCAAGATACGAACAGAGTATGTACTTTACATACATACATATATACATATGTATATATGTATATATCTATACCGAACCCATAGAAAACCATATGAAATTTTATACATTCATGTAAAGAGACTAGTAGAGAATTTCATAAATATTTTCTTTTATCCGTTTCTTTTTTGATAACGATGATGATGATGACGACAACGACGACAAAATAGAAAGTAAGAGAGAGATAGAGAAACAGTAAAAAAAGAAATAAATAAGAAGAAAGATCTGAACAATTTACAGAAATAGGTTATTCTTCTTTACATATATATTTTCTTTTTTATTCTTGTTTACTTTTTCCTATTTCAGAAGAGGCACATATACACAAAGAACGTTTCTTGAAAAGCTTTTCGTATTAAATATTCGATTTATGGGTTGATACGATGGAATGATGGATGTGATATAAACACTTCTCTCTCTCTCTCTCTCTCTCTCTCTCTCTCTCTCTGACTCTCTTACTCTTTCCTTCATTCTTTTTAAGATACCACCACCATACGTATAATAATTTTTATAAGTTTTTCATCTCCTGACATTTTGATTTACTCGAGATACAAAGACTTATTTTCCTTCCTCTTGATCTTATTTTATACCCTAGCATAAAATATAATAATAATAATCTATAAAAGTGTTTCATTCTCTCTCTCTCTCTCTCTCTCTCTCTCTCACACATATTCATAATACTTTGATTTCACAAAGATATGAAACAATCAATTTTCTTGTATAATTCTTATTATTATTCTTGGATATAATAATCTCGTACACACAAAATTTCAAATTTGTTAAAATTTTGACTTTTAATCCAAGTACCTGGTTTTCCTATCTCTCTCGTACTTTTTTCGGTAACTGCCTATCAAAACCTTCTAATCTCATATTATTATTTTCTTTTTATACAAACATCCTTACTTTTTTTCTCTCCCCTATCTCTCTCTCTCTCTCTCTTTCTCCCTATTATTTTTGTTTTCCTGGATAAGTATAATAATCTATACTAGATTTGACCCTACGACAACTTTTACAATTTTTATTTTTTTGACAAAAACAATCCTTTCTTTTTCTCTTATACTACTATCATAAAGTATAATAATATTTGAAAGCTTCTAATCTTACAATTTCATATCCTCTTTGTTTGGAAAAATACAAACACCTTTCTTTTATCTTTCATGCTCCTAATAAACACAATAATTTTCTCAAAATTTCTAATCTTCCATCTGTATTCTTTTTTTTTTTATATACAAACACTCTTCTTCTCTTTATCATTTTTTTTTATACCTTCGTAAGTATAATAATCTTGCAAAAAAAAAATGTTATCCTGAAAACATTTCGATTTTTACGTTTCCCGTTTATTTTCACGATTCTACGTGTATGTAAATATAATACATGTGTTTACGATTCGATATAGGTGTACCTGTGTAATCGATAGGTGTACCTACTATGTGTTGAAACTTTTCTCTCTCTCTCTCTCTCTTTCTCTCTCTCTTTCTTTCTTTGTAAAATAAGCAAACGATTAAAACGTTTGAAACGATGAAGGCTTTCCTAACGGCTGCTGGATAAAACGATCGATCGAGCTAGGGCATTAGCGAGTCTCACATCTCCAAACTCATCTACCATTGTTTTCGATACGATGTTTTAACCTCTTTTCTTCTCATCTTCTTTTATACCTTTTGCCTCTTTTCATTTTTATTCTCATTTCACCTACTCCTTTTCCGTTCCCTATATCTCTCTCTCTTTCTCTCTCTCTCTTTTTTTTTGTTTTTTAATTTTCCATTTTTTTTTTAATGCATTACTGTGGATTTGTCAACAAACATTTCTTTTAACCATCATCACCTTTTGTCTTTGCGTACACATATATTTTCTTCAATTCTTTTTTTTATTTACTTTTCTAATACTTAAACTACAATGACAACGATGAAAGTTTAAAAAAGAAAATCCATTCATACGTTGAAACATTTTATTTAATTTTATTTCACGTGTAGAATGAATTCTTTGTTATTTTCACGCATTAAGTTCGACCATAAATTTGTTACAAAAATTATTTTTAACACATCACCTCCTTTCTCCTTTTCTCTTTGTGTAAACATATTATTTTTTTCAATTCTTTTTCTTTTTTTTTTTAATACTTAAACTACAGTCATAACGATTCATGTTTTCATTTTTAAATGCAATTCATATGTTGAAATGTTTTAATTTTTTATTTTTCACCTGTAGAAGAAATTTTTGTTTATTACGATAAAAAATGAAAATATATTTTATAGAGGGGAAGGAGAAAAAAAAACAACGAAAATTAATTCGGAAACGTAAAGATGAAACGAGGAAATAACCAACAACGTAAATCGGATGAACGAGAAAGAAAATAACTTAAGAAAACACATAACATTTTGAGTCAAAGTAAATAGTTAAAGATAAAGAGAAAGAAAGATAGAAATAAATAAACTGGATAAAGAAAGAGAGAAAATTGCAAATATTGACCATTCCTGGAATGCTAGGTAGATTAATTTGATGCAGAACATTGCTTTTATTATTTATACGCGCACGATATTAAGCGCAAGCAATGCATTCGACTTTAATAAATTGCATTCAGTGGCAATATGCAGACTACCGTATTATCGACTACCACTCGACCGTGAGATAAAAGGATTATATGAAAGAGAGAGAGAGAGAGAAACGGAATTCGTGAAAAATAAAAAATTAAATAGTGATATAGAAATAATAGACGTTAAACAAAACGATGATCGAATACAAAGGAAAATGACGCGAAATAATTCCAAGTAACAAAATCCTCTCCAACATTTCCTCCATCACCTCATTCCCCTCTGACCCCAAATTACTCATAAACAATCCAGCATATGTGAAATAAATAATTAACTCTCGTTAAAAATCCTTTCGTTTTTTTTAACATTAAATACCTTTTAACGTATATTCTCGAATCAATTTCAATATTATACGGCATTAATAAAAATCTAAATAACGCAACATATTTTTGCGTAAAACATAAAAAAAAAGAAAACAATACAAATGAACGAATTGATATGTAAATGAAAATAAAAACAAAATTAAACAATTGGTTCTTATATCGGTGTGTACGTTCAAGTAAAAAAAAAATAATTATCTTGTTCGTACGGTAATAAAATTGTATAGAAAACATTACTCGAGAAACGTATAATAAAATTTCAACTAAACATCTGAAACTTATTATCCGATAATAAATATCATTCTATTTAATTGAACTAGCATCTATCATATTAAAAATTTCCAATAAAAATGTTGAAACGTTTAATAATGATTCGTTAGAAAAAAGGAGAAGGGGGAGAGGAGAGAGGGGTGGGATGAGATGAAAGAGACCTTCATACATGATGCATATGATAAGAATCGTAAATCGAAAATTCACATTCAAGGTATTCCATTCGACGAGTGAAAGAAGAAACGCATAATTGCATAATGATTCTTTAGGATTTCTTAAAATCCCATTAATCGTGTTGCCGAAGAGTACGGATAGGAAGAGACTAGTGGAATAGTACACATATGTAAGTATACTTCTGTATATGTGTATATGTACTCATAGGGATGAACCCATACATTAAAAAAAAATCCTGTGTTCTCTCTTAATCGTTCTCATCCTATACTTACTTCCTATACCTTTTTTTTTTAATCTTTTCCCATGTATTCGCTGAATAATTCACGCAAGAAGTTTGAGGAAAACGTAGAGAGAGATAGAGAGAAGGATAAACCGCGTAGAAAACGTATCTCCGATGATCGTCTAGATACTTTTTTTCTTTTTTTTTTCTCCATTCCTTTCTGCACATATGCGCGCATATTCGATATCGAACGAGAATAATAGGTCATCTATCTATTCCTTTAACAGATAGAGGATGAACTTTTATATTTCCTTCCTTCCTTCCTTCCTTCCTTCGGAATTTTTCTCATTCCTTTTCTATTTCTTTCTTTTTCTTTCTTTCTATCTTTCTCTTATTCCCATCTTTCTAACTCGTTCCACTTTAATCGTTTAAAAGCGAGAACTAGCTGCAAACTATTAATTAACCGAGAGTTGCACGTTGCTTTTCGTCGTCTTTCATCCGTATCCGAGAAAGAGAAAACAAATGTATATACACATACGTATATGTGTGTGTGTGTGTGTTTGTTAGAAACTGAATGGGATGAAATAGGTTTTGAAATGCTGGGGTATATATTCTAGATCGATTAAAAATAAAAATACAAATAAAATTGATGAAAAGAGTAAAATAAGAGGAAGAAGAAGAAGAAGAAAAAGAAAAAGAAGGAGGAGGAGCAGAGAAAAAAAGAAATCTTGAAAATCGATTTCACGTTAAAGCTTACGATCCCAATGAACGTACTACTACTACTACTATTATAGTTTATCGTCGTTCGGACCCTCCCCTTCCCTTTTCTCTTCCTCCCCCCCCCCAACGGTTAATTGATAACCAACAGGTGTTTTCGTATGGCACATAAATACATAGATCATTCGTTCGAGATCCAATGGTATTATTTTTCTTTCGAAATATTCGACACTCTTTGTTTGTTTGTCACATCTAACTTTTAACCGCCAATAAACGACGGTCTCTTTTTACAAATATTTATTCGTATTTCGTATTTAATTTTTGTACTTTTATAGATATTTTAAAAAAAAAATAAAAAAAATAAAAAAAAATACAACACGTTTCGCACCAATCCATCATCGACGATCTCGATGAAGGATATGGGGTTATTTTCTATATATATATATATTTTGTATCCATTTCTAAGGGACCTTCAATCAAAACATATTTCTGTAAAAAAACATTTTATCGAAAGAGCAAACATCTTTTCTTCAACAATTTATATTTTCGTTTGTTCGTATGTTTGTTTGTTTTTCTTTTCCACGACTCACCCTATCCGTTTAGGAAGTTATCACGTGCAAGGAACAGGATCCTTTCTCCAGCGTAGTCTCCGTGAACAACAGGAGCCAAATAAACTTGAAAGGATATCGGCCAAACAAAGTCCACAATCTTCTTAAGTAAAAAAATTGATATATAAGATCCTTCTTTTTTCTTTTCCCTTTCCTTCCTTTTCGTATCTTGGAAAAGATTGTTTTTCTTCTTTTAAAACAGTTACGATCATCACGTATATATCACCCAAAAAAAAAAAAAAGAAAAAACTTATCACAATCCGTCAATAGTCACTTGATCGAAACATGATCGGTAATCGAAGAGTTTGTCCTTTAAATAAGAACCGATAATTATGTACGTGTGTGTGTGTGTGTATGCAGGCACGAGGTCCATCCGAACTTTGTCGACAAAGGGTACCAGCCAAAAGGACCTTATGAATTTAATATACCACAAACAGTAGAAGCATCATGTTGCTCTCTATCATTAACGTTGTCCTTTGCCGTGCCGGTTTCCTTCTTAACGTTGAAAACCGATCCTCGAGGTGAACACCATGACACATGTATGCAAACCCGGCTTACAATTCCTCTATCCATCTATCCTATCCTATCTATCAATCTATCTATCAATACTGATAAGCATATGTTCAAAGGAAGCCCGTTTAGAAGGATCTCACTTTATCCTCCTGACCTTTAACCCTTAGATCATCGTGATATTAAATATTCAAAAGTATCATTTTAATCAACAAACAATCAAGACAGATTTATTATTTCAACAAAATAATACGTAAAGGTACTAAAAAGAAACATTAATACAAACATTCGAATACTCGATAAAAGATAGTCTTGAAAATTTATTAAATCTTTTAAAAAAAAACTCCCCCCCCCTGGACCAAACCCTTTCCCTTTATTTCCTGTCAAAGAAGATAAAAGTTAGTATATCCTCTTCTTATATTTTATTTTCTTCTCACTCACTAACCTATAGCTAAACTCTCTATTCTCCTATCTTATTCGTCCTGTTGCTGCTGACTCTCAGCAACAACGTACCTGTCAGAAAGCACACGAACGCAAGCGCGCGCTACCGACCGGCTGGTTTTGGGGGTACGAGTTTGTAGGGGGACAGGTGAGGGTGGGAGGATGGTTGTCGGTCGAAAGGGGATGGATGGTTGGTTGGTTGGTTGGTTGGTTGGTTGGTTGCTTGGTTGGTTGGACTTAGTGAACGATGAGAGAGAGAGAGAGTAGGAGTAGGAGTAGGAGTAGCTAAATCCGGTGTGAGAGAATGTTCCTCCACTCGCGGCGGATCGTAGTAAAACTCGTAGGAAATTTTGACGCAGGCGTCTCTCTCTTTTTCTCTTTCTCTCTCTCTCTTTCTCTCTATCTCTCTCTCTCTCTCTCTCGATCTGTGGGTTACTCTTCTGTTGCACGCTTTGACGTTCGTCGTACGACTAGACTCAACCAACTCTGGGTTCTTGCCGTTGACCCGGAGCCGGTTTCCAGCGCTTGCGCCGCGCCGCCAAATTACTGCCCTATCCGGAAAACCGAACGATGTATGACGCAACGTCCTCGTAACGCCCTATCTACCATCCTCTCCTACTACTACTACTTCTTCTTATTCTTCTTCGAATACTACCAAAGTACTATACTATGCTATACTATATACTTCTACTACTTATTTATTTTTTTCTTCTAATACTTTTTACATCACCACTTCTTCTTCTTCTTCTTCTTCTTCTGGTTTCCTTCTTCTTCATCATCGAATAATACGAGTACTATACTTTGCAATACTATGCTTTCACTACTTATTTTTTTCTTATTTTAATACTTTTTATATCATCACTTCTTCTTCTACTTCTTCTACTTCTTCTTCTTCTTCTTCTTCTTCTTCTTCTTACATTTTTCTCATCTTTTCTTATTCATTTTTTTTTCCAAGTACTCGAGTTAGTATCTAAAGAATTTATACTTTTTTTCTACTTCTTTTAGATCTCGAAATCTTCGGAGAATTTTCATTTTCAGATATTGCAGGATAAATATTTTTTTTTTATTATTTTTATTTCAGGGGGTTTCGCAGATTAGATTTGGTTAAAGTTCTAGGTGGGGAGAGTGGGTCTAAAGATAAAATATTATCAAGTAGCAACAGGTAATATTGATCTTATGAGACATTAGGGTCAATTTCTGTTATTATCTTAATTCGAAATTAATTGGATATTTATTTTTATTTGAGATTAATTTATTTACAAGGAAACAATGATTATCTTAAAAATTGTTACACTTTTTTTTTTTTAATCCTTTCTTATATTTTGTAATTTGAATCATTTCAAAAGATGATAAAATTTTAATTTCAAAATATATAAGAAAATATAAATACATTTATTAAATGTAAGAGAGTATTTTACAGAAATCGTCTCAATTAATAATTTTTAAATATAAAATACTATAAAGTATCAACAGGTATTGATCCAAATAAACGTCATGACAAATATTTCCTCTGTTATAAATTCTTATATAAAAATTTGTAATATTTTGAAAAAAAAGATAACAAAATTACGTTAACGAGGAAAAGATAATAATATTCCAACAATAAGATTATCTGAAAATATTTCACTTAAGCTCTTAATAAAACGTTTTCTTTAATTCACTTTTAAGACGATAAACGTTGTTTATGGAGAGTCAGTGTGACGTATACGATGCTGACACAAGAAGGGGTCTGAGTTTACAATCACAATTACCATCGCAGTACAGTCGGTTCGTTGCCATAACACCAATATTTTGATAAGTATTGTATAAGGTACCTTACAACACTATATACCAAATTGTCATACTATAACTTTTCGTAACTTTGTTTATTCTGTTCTCTCCTCCCCTCCTCACATCTTGAAACAAGTCGTATAACAAATTGAGAATGGAAACTTTATTAATGAAAATAAATAAGACAAAATAAGATAAAAACGTACCAAAAAAACGAGCAAGAAAGCAAATTGAAAAAAATTAAAGAAAAAAAAATGTATATAGAAAATTGTATAGAATAAGTTTAATAGTAATCTAGATTAAACTGTCAGCAAGTACTAATGCGAAAGACAAAGATAGTAAATGCAGTAGCGTAGAATGCACGTGCAATTAACGTCCTAAAGTTATTATTTATTATTGTTACTATACGACTACTTTGCCATTACGATACACCATCTACGTTCCAGAGATTTTTCATCGCGTATCTCATACATGCAAAGTTAAAGGAGAAGACTATCTGAACGTTCCAAATGCATAAGTTTACTATATATATATATTTACTATATGTATATATATATATATACGCCTATACATTTCGCTTAATTACCATCCACGTTAAACACAGACGCAAGATATAATAATACTCTACACTATACTGGCGTTTCCAACCGGCCTGTATCTAATGCCTACCTTAAATCTAACGCTTCCCCCTATGGATCAGTATTTACTTCGAAAATAAATAGCATACATTAATCATGATTAACTGCGATACTAACCGAATGGAAAATTTATCTGAGAAAATTAATCATTTATACCCCATTATTTAAATATTCTTCCTTTCTACGATTTAAGATTGAAAAGTAACGAAAACGATAAATTTAAAAATAGAAAAATAATGATAATTAAGAAACTTTTATACCGTTTTGTTTCATGAACACCCTCTACCACCCCCCATTCCCCCCTCAGTTCTCCTCCTTTCATCAATGAACAATGTTTTTAACGAAAAATTAAAGACAAGAGGAAAGAATAGAAACTCTTCAACAGTGTTGCGAATAGAAATATAAAAATTGTTTAACGACAAATTCAATAATTACAAGATACAACTATTAATTATTTTATTATCTGGAAAAGAGAGTCAGTTAGATTCTCCCATTGGTATCCATGTAAATGAAATTCCGAAATTGTGCGGAATAGATACCGAACACGATAGCCGGAAGGGTTATCCGCATATATATGGGGTAAACCGGCAGCCATTGTTGCGTGATTGTACACATTACATTAATCGTACACCAATCGCAGGAAATATCTGTTGATCGATATGATCGATCACGATTAAAACCAATAATATACGCTTTGCTTGTGTATTGTAACTTCATTTATTATATATATACACATATAGACACATATATGTGTGTAGATAATAATTAACAATGGATTGAATAAAAAAAAAAGATTGATTTTATATTTTATTTGTAATTCATTATTTTTTATTTATTATTTTTTATTTATTATATATTACAAAATTATACAAATAAAAAGAAACCCCTAAAAATGATAAAAATTGACAAATTGATATTTCTTTCCTTCCTATTTTTCCCTTGCCTTTGATTTATATTTATTAATATCAATAATTGTATTATAAAATAAATCGTAAATGAAACTTATTGTTAGTCATTTAATTCACTGTTATAATTACTTGATATATATAGATATATAACGAGATGAAAATTTGTTGTATAAAAGATAATTAACGAAAATACAACTTAGGATATTGAAAAGTTCTCGAAAGTTTAAAACAACGTATCAACTTTTAGTACGAGATTACCATTTGATTCGATATTAAATGGGGTCAGAGACCGCAATTAGACTTCACGATTTATTGCGAGAACCATAATACCGCAGAGTTGTGTTGTATGCATCTGTCGTAGTGACGATGACGAAACAATTATTTCCTAAAATCCAACCTTCACACCACCATCATCACCACCGTGGTCTTTCTAATTTTATTGAAAATATTATTTTTTTAATTATATATCTTATACACAATTAAGTATATTTATATTATCTCCACTAATTTTTAATTTCATACACGTATATATTATTTTGGATAATTTTACTTCGAATCCAACGAATCCTTTTTACCACTAATTTCCAAATTTATCTCCTTTCATATTTATTATACTTTTTTATATAATGAAAAAAAAGAATTTTCTTTCCTTATCACTCGTTCTATCTATCTCTTTCTCTCTCTCACTATTTTTCCTGTTATCGCATGAAATAAAGAAGGCGTGTCTATCCTATATCAAACGTCAGCACGATCATCGTCTTTGGCTTCTTCTTGGAGGACGATCAGCGTCGAATCTTATAAAAACCCTATCTGTTTGGCGTCAGTTCTCTCTCTCTCTCTTTCTCTCTCTCTCTCTTTCTCTCTCTCTCTGTCTCCATAGATATATATATTTCAAGCTTGTCTCCTCTCTCGCTATTATTCTCCTTCTGGAAAAGACATCCATCCCGATTGTATGTTCCTTGCTGTCGACCAAAACTAAAATGAAATATTATCGTTCTTATAGGAAAGTTTATTATTCTCTTACAAAACTTAATCCCGGCTTATGAGAGAAAAAAATAATTATAATTCTTATAAAAGAGTTTTCCCTTTGTTTTGAAAATAAATTGTAGTAACTCAAATGGATACACTATTTTTGTCTGAAAATCTTATCCGAGATTCTTTTTTTTTTTGGTACAAACGCTGCGAGCGTATTTTATGATTAAAAAATATAAGAAAAAATAAATGTTATATAAATATTTATATAGTAAATTAATACACAATCTACGTGATATACAATACATTTGGATAATCATATTCAACACGGTTATTCGTCTCTTGAAAAATCTTATTTCGAATATTAAAATAAACACTCGATGATAAAAATAATTCTCTGATTGTGAGAAAAGAAAAGAAAATGAAGAAAATGTAATTTTCTTTTTGGAAATTAACTTTTCTCTAAAGGAGTCATAAATTACTCGAGAATACGTCTCCGATCTTTTCTTTACACACTTTACACTCTTCTTATCTTAGTTAATAATCAAAAATAAGAATAAAACTGGTAATTGCTTGAAACTGATTGTCAATGAAAAATGTGTAATACGAACTATTAATTAATAAAAAAGAAACAAAGTTGAAATCTCTTACGTTTGTTGCAATTACGTAACAACAATTAAAATTAATTGATTAATATTCGGGATATATACGCGCATGAACTTTTCGTTACAAAATTTTCGTTAAAGCTTTGTTATCAATTATAAACTCTTATCTATTTCTCTCTCTCTCTCTCTCATTTTCTTCTATTCATTCGTTAGTCTTTGTCTTGGAACATTGAATGTTAGAAACTAGTTTCAAAGACTTTCTCGTCGTTTAAAATTTTCTACAGTTGCATCAACACATTTACCACGTGTTGCATCTTCCATTTCTATCGAAAATCAAAAACTCAAGTGTTATAGTAATTCTAAAAGATTTCATCCTAGTTTCAACGTATTTTAAAATCTCTGTAAAATTAAATGGCGAAAAAAATAAATAAAAATTCTTTGACGACCCTCAAAATGTTGCAATAAAATTCTTAGATATTTCCAAATCAATTTTGTGTAGATGCATTCAATAATTTGATATGCGGTAAAAGTATTGGATTGGTCGGCTGATAATATTGAAATTTTTAATTTTAAATATTTGAATATTTGAATATTAAAATATGAAAAAATTTTAAATAAAAATTAACAATATAATTACCATTAATATTTTATCTTATAAAATAATAACAATTTTTCGATAAAAAATAATACAACGTACGGTTTTCTTTTTTATTTCGATAAAAATTCATTCACCTCAAAAATTCACAAATTATTTATCAGCCAATCCGATATTACTTTTTTTTAAGATATCCATTTCCAATAATCGAACATTTTTTTTTCATTACCTAAGAATAATATTATACGAAAACGTTTAATGAAAAGAAGAAAAAAAAAAGAACAAAAAAAGATTTGTCATAAGTTCGAATTCACAAAATGATAAAAAGTATCCTGCTAAAGACTCCGATCCTTACCGAAGCAAAAAAAGAAAAAAAGATTGACTGCTGGCGTGAAGTTAGAATTTTACAAGTCGATTGTCAGATGAAACAAACTCGATTTCACAAGTTCTTTCAAACAAAAAGTGAAATCTTTTATTCCCTTTGATGGATATATAAGTTCGTAAGTAATCCTGACCTTTACTTTCAATGACTTTTTCTATCCCGTTAAGAAAATCCATAGTGAGTCGACTTTTTCTAATTTTTAACGTTACTTTCTTCTTTATTAAAAACTGACTCTCTTTCACAATCTCTCTCTCTCTCTTTCTCTCTCTGTCTTTTTTTTCTATTAATTATACCAAAAGAAGAAATATAATATCTTATATTCACGTTTTAAAAGAAACTAATTTTTTACATTATATAATATATATTTATGTATTAATATTTAAAAAAAATCTCGGATTTTTGGCCACAATTCAATGGAAAAATCCGACATTTTTTTCCACCAATCCAATTTTATATAATAATATATTAATAATTATTAAATTAACATATATTTAGTAATGTATATTTATAAATTTTTATTATTATTTATAATTTATCATAATATTACTTTATATTATTTTCTAATTTTTGTTCTACGATGATACACGATATTATATGAGAGAGTCTCTCACTTCCTTGTTTTATTTTATATATATATATATAAATATCAATACACATTTGTACCAAAGAAACGTTAAAAGTATTTTTCGTTGGATGTTAATAATTATTGATAAAACATAGAAAAGAGTAGGTACTGAAGAGAGAAAAAGAGAGTGTGTGTGAGTGAGTGTATACATGAGTCTAACACGAAACAAGGAACCATAAATGCTTTGATATGTATGCGTGTATGTTTATTTAGGATATTACCTTCTTCGATTCAACAGCAACTTGAGACAGGTTTTTAGATAAAACAAAGATTTTTTTTATGTACTCGAGTATTTGAAAAATTAATAAAATAAAATAGGAGAGGTCACTTGCCGAAATGTCCGTTAATTTTGCAACATAATGAAATAAATCTGACACATAATCATATTTTAAACCTTATCAGTTCTATGAATGCATGCATTTGCATCCAACGATTTGCATCCACATAATTCGTGTGAATTATGGACGCGTACACACAGTGTCCAGTTAAAAAAATTCTACAAGGTTAAAAATTATGATCGACTTACATTAGATGTACTTTGATCATTGTATCCAATACTGCATATCCATATCATAAATGCACTACACACACTCGCTCGCATATGCATATCACTTGCATAGGAAGAAAACACACACACAAGTATACGCGACGCGAAATAAATTATATTACTTTAAATAATATCCTTGTTATTCCTTCCGACGCTCGAAGAAGACTAACAATTAAATATGAAAATAAGTACGAATAGTTCCGACAGGTACCGAACATACACGAAGGTCAATAACAAATCTAACGACGAAATGACAACGTTCGGTTGTCGACACCGGCCGAAGAGTGACGAAGAGAACCGAACGTAAACAAAACATTCTAACGCTCGACTAAGCCGGTAATAAAGGAATGTTTTTCTATGTGTATTTCATATTTAACGAATTTCTTAGAATTAACCGAGAGATATACACAGTACCGACGTTGAGCTCGTTTGACTTGTAAGTATACCTTCGCCTATCTTTCAATATTTTTCTACACCTGACCTACTTTTCTACCGATGACCTACTTTTCTTATCAGTGACCTACATTTTAACAGCTGTTTTCTATTTCTAATATATTCGAAAATTCTTCCCCTTTACATATGTATTACAATTAATTCTTCTATTCTGAAAAATACAAAAAAATTTACAATTCGTGTCTGTTCTGTGTGATACCTGCACAAAAAATATAAACGTTATTAAAAAAATATTATAATGGAATTATACCGGATTATTGTAAGTTTCAAATGAAAAAAAAGGCAAATACGAGATCTACTCTTTATCCCCCTTTTTTTTTTGTATTTTCCATTATAACGGAATATAATATTGTACAATGGGGTAAAATGTTCGACGATAAAATTCGTGAATTATTAGAAATTTAAAGAAAAGAAAAGAAAAAAGTAAAAAATAAAAAATGTTATGTATTCGTCGAATTTAAAAGGATAATTACTCTTTCTTCTTCCATCCCCAAAAATATTCTATGGAAAATAATAATCCGCTTTTCTCCTAAAACGTTGCGCGAGGAATTCGAAGCAACAAGTGCCGTTGAAATTCTTGGCTTAAATTTTTTGCATATAAATTCTTGAAAAGGTAGAGAAAAAAACAAAATAAAATAAATAAAAGAAAATATAATAAAAATCACGGTCCATGATACATCGTATCTGTTATTATAATTTTGTCAAAATAATTCCCACAAATCTCGTATTATCTTAACGATAAATAATATCATTGAAAAAACACATTATTTAAAATAAAATTATTATTCCGAACAATATAAATTATCACAAAATTTCTCTCATATTGTATTTTATTAATAAATATTATTTTATAAATATATTAATAAATCTCTCTCTCTTTCTCTCTCTCTCTTGTATCATTTTAATAATTAATTATAACGAAATTATAAACGAGCACACTTACCGAGATTGTAAATTAGGTAATTAAATCGACGATATATTTCAAGTAGCAAAACTATCTTCCTATGTAAATTACCTCGCTAATACCACAAAATCTGCCATACTTGGTGATGTGTTATAGAAAAAGAGTTAACGTGTTAACGATCGTACATATTTAAACCTGGCAAAATGTTGGCATAAATATTCAAACAATTATTTACGTTTCTCTTTAAACGATGGTCGGAAAGATATCAAAGTCAATTAAATAAATAAATAAATAAATAAATATTTATAATAAAATATTAATAATAATAAATATTTCCAACTTTTCAATTATTAACTTTTTACAATTTTATTTATGTAACTTTTTATAAACACTGTAACTCTTTATATACACAGCAGACTCATATAAATTTTACATGTTTTAAATCGTACTTTATTTTTTCATCAGAAAAATATATTTAATTAACAACTTACATTCTTTAAAAATCAATATATGTATTTTACGAATATAAATTATACTTACGATTAGTTTGTAATAACTATAGTAATAAAAATAATATTTTATAAATTTGACACGACATAAATGTTTTTTTGTCTTAACGAAAAATTAAAAAAAAAAAAATTCGGATATTGCAAAGGGATTAATAAATAAATAATAATAAATATCCAATATATCTTTCATTCGAAAGAATTGTTATATTTCACAATAGAACAGTTACTTTTATAACAAGTAAATCCCACCGTGTCTTTCGTTTGCCGTCTGACCATAACTTTACTCTTTCCACTACGTGAGTCTTCTCATATTAAAGACAAATATTGACGAAGGTTGGAAAACGTGCACTGTTGAAGCTTCAAGATTCTACTCTGCAACACTATTTTTTTTTATGCACACACACACACACACACACACACACACACACACACACACAACTAACCATTCACCTATGCAAAAGAACGCATACAAATAAAGATTTATCTCGCCTCTTTTTCTTTTCTTTCTTTTTTTTTTTTTTAGTTAACTCGAAAACATCTGCCGATGACATTTTCATTTTTCATTTTAAAGTAATCTTCCCAATCGTAAAAGCAAATTTTTTAATTCCTCCTATTTTCCCCCGTCACCCTACCGTTTATTATTCTCTCATTTAATTTGCATTTGAATATGATCCTCCATTTATAATACTTACTATTGATAAGAAAATTTTTCCTTTTCTTTATTCTTATTATTATTATTTAAACTTTTTACAAATAATAATCGTTTAAATTGAAATAAATCACAGGCATAAATAAACATACACATCCATAAACAAAAATCAAATATTGGCGAGAAGATAAGAAGAAAAGATTCTATTAAAAAAAAATGCAAATAATATTTCATTGATTGTACATTCCAATTTAAATATTTTCATTTAAACAATTTTATTTTTTAATAAATGAATTCTCTTTGTAAATATGATTGTACAAAATAATACAAAATTAATTGCAAACACACACACACACACACACACACACACACACACACACATATATATAAAAAAAAAAGTAAATATTGTAGAGCAGATAATGAAGAAAAACAAATATAAATAATTGTTAATTAATTTAATACAAAAAAAAAATAAGAATAATGCAGAGTAGTATCGTACCAATTCATTAAATTTTCAATAAAAGATTAAGAATCACGATGAGAAGTATCATGTTAGGATATTTCAGAAGTACAAAAAAGCTTTAAACTCAGCAATCGATTTGACCCAAGAAATGAAATTATAAAGTTATATTTCAGTACTCACACTGGGAGGTTACCCCGAAGGCTTCGTTTCCTCGACATCCAAAGCCTCCTGTGTATGCCTTGGCAGTTGAAATAACTTTTCTGAATCCTTTCTAGAAAAAAAGAGAGAGAGAAAGAATGACAGAAACGCGATAGTTCTCTAAAACTTTTTTTCGATTTCTTCCTATGTCTTTCTTGTTTTTTTTTTTCTTTACGCTTATATAAGTATATACATATTATATAAAATAAAAGGTGAATTTCAAAAAACAAAATTTGAAACGGACGGTATCTTTCTTGTATTTATTTTTGATGATAGAAACAAATATATATATATATACTACATATTGTATAAAATAGTAATCGAGTTTCCTAGAAAATTTCAAACCTACGAAATAAATGTATTCTTTATTTTTGATGATCAAAACAAAAATGTATATATGCGTTACATATTTTATAAAATAGCAAGGGAGTTTTCTTAAGAAAATTCGAACACTAAAATATCTTTCTTTATTTTTTGATGATCAAAACAAAAATGTATATATGCTATATACGTGTATATAGATGTATATATATATGTATAACAGCTGAGTTTTGTAGAAAATTTTTCAACTTACGATATCATCTTTATTATACGTAGTAAAAAACCAAAATTTATATATATGTTACGTATCTAACACACATATTGTATATATCGTAGGTTTACAAAGTTACCAAGAAAACTTCTACAATGTTAAAATATCTTCTTTACCTTTTCTTTTTCTTATCGAACCTAAAATTATATCATCGATAATAAATATAAACTACAAGAATAACTCCCATACCCTCCAAAGACAGAAAACAACTACCTATAAAATAATTTTCCAAAAATTCTTTATCATTTATTTGATACTTTAAAAAACAAAACCAAAGGAATTACTTATTTCCAAATTGTAATAAAAAAAACACACACACACACAACGAGATTAAAAACTTTCGATCATCACTTCGAATATTATTATACAAGAAAAAAGAAGATTATCTTATAAAATTATTCAACTACAATGACGAAATATATAAATTCTGCATATTATATCATTTCGAATGTGTCCATGGAAATTAACAATGATGACATACATTCTACTACCGCAACTGTCCGTCAAGATTAACCGGAAATTCTATCGACTACGCGGTACGATCAATGAAACGAGATCGTTTCAGTTAGAGAGAGAGTGAGAGAGATGGAGAGAAATAGCTGAATCGGAAGCTGAGGTAGTCACGTGATAATCGTTCTACGAATTCCGTTGAAAGTGTCTTTCTCTCTCTCTCTCTCTCACTCTCTTGACAATTCGAAGAGCCAAATTTATCTTTGCAATGTCCAGCGACAGAAACTTGTCCTTTCAAAATCCTAAACGTAACTTCTCCGTTGTTAGGATTGCTCTGGACCTTTCTAATCAAACTGATATCTCTATCTCACTCTCTCTCTCTCTCTCTCTCTTACTAACTTTATTTCTTTAATTATTTCTACAAGCAATTAACCGATCGCAAAACAAAAGATACTGAAATAGAATACCTCAGTTAACTAATACATTCAATGTGTTTCGCAATTAAAAGTAACTTAAAATGATATTGTAAATAATATCATGCTATGATATTCCTATCTTCATCTTTCTTTAATTATCTCAATTAATTATAAGAGAAAATAAAAAAGATCAAATATCATAATACAAATTGTATTTCGTATTAGAGAATGATCTTAAATAGTATTGTAAAAGAAAGAAAAAAATAGAATAATATCGAAGTGTAATATATCTTTTGTCTAACATTTCTGTAATTATCTCAAATAAAAAGGATACATTGGTATCAAGATAAAATATACTACGATAGAAAATAAGTAACTTTGAGATAAGATTTTCGTCTTTTTGTAATATTTTATATACTCTCTCTTTCTCAATCTCAATTTCTCACTCAAAATAATAATTATAAATAATAAAATAATAATAATGAAAAAAGAGGGTGTTGTTCCTAGTGATTAAATCTGACAGGTATAGCAGCAGGTGCGAGAGAGTTTATTCTTACAAAGTCGATTAGTTTACGTAGCCAGTGGAGAAAACTTCATTTACTAAGCTAAAGCTGGGGCACGATTCTGCACGATTGCAATCGTCCGTGGCATAAATTATTCGTCGAACGAGTTATCGGTCCTCCATCACTCTATTCACCTTCCTACACCATCTCCCTCTCCCTCCCCCCCCCTCCTACTATTTCTACGTACTTCTTTTGAAATCGATATTACTACGATAATTATCTTGAAACTCTCTGATATCCGTTTAAACAGTTATTATATAGAAAAAAAAAATGTAAAAAAAATATAAATTGTGCGTATGTGTGTGTGTGTATATGTGTGTATATGTGTGTATACCGATAATTATAAATTAAAAATTGAAACGTCGATTTAAAACGATTTTATTTTTTTTTAAGATTAAAATTATAAATATCATCAAAACAAAAGAAATATTTTATATAGAAAATGAAACGTAAGGTAAAATAAAATATTTGAAAAATATATAAACAATTAATATTATTACAAGATAATATATAAAATAACAAATGTTTGTAGAATTTTGTTTAACCCATAGTTGAAAATAATCGACACGTGTGTAATATATGATAATATTATGATACAAATTGTCATCTCGATGTGAATATGAAATTATAAAAATTGTTTAAATCTCATTGGCTATTTAATTGATTTTTAACGATTATTTGTTTTTTTTTTGTTTTCCTCATTTACGATCTTATCTTTTTGATTATTATTAAAGTCCATAGCCCGACAATGGGATAGAATATATTCGCATTGAAATCGCGTAACAACTTTGGAAAAGGGGTTAAGGATGCTCTTGACAAATGATCGATAAAAGCGTGCGAAAGTGTATAGTAATAGTAACAGTAGTTAGGTATATCGTAACTGAATGGGGTATTCTACCGAGTTTACGAACTTATATACTTGTACTTCGTAAAAGCTAATGCTCGTAGAGAAAACGAAGTAGGAGAGAGAGAGAGAGAGAGAGAGAGATAACGTTGAGTAGAGTATATAATAACAAACGATATCTATTTTAAATCCTTAATCGTCACATGTTTAATCTATTTTACTAATAAAGTTTTATTTTCTCATTGATAAATAAAAATCAATGTTTACGTAATACGTTTATTAATGATCCATCCGTCCTATGTGATGGGGTGTTACGCGCAAAACCTTTTTTTTTGTTTTTAATTAATTACTTTGAACGGAATACAAAACACGTTAATTGTTATGATAATTTCTACCACGAAAACGTAAATTAATTATACGAATTTGTTATTGTAATTTCGTATTATGAGTAATATTACTAAATATGTATGAATTAATTATACAGTTTACACAATAGGATAAAAACATAATATTTTATAATAAATTACAAAAAAGAAAAATCTGTAGAACGGATAACAATTTTAACTCAATACTTTATTGCATTATTTTTTGGGATAAAAATTTTTATAGCAATCGTGTTAGGAATCGAAGAATGATCGTTGACAATAAACAAAGATATTTCGATTTAAAATTAAATATAGAATACTTTGTTTAAAAAAAGTATAATATTGTTACAAACAGATTCTCATCTTCATGAGTTAAATTAAAGCAAGGAAGCTGAAACTACGATCGATTTCCAAAGTACCATACCGAAAGCGTATCAAATACGAGTAACTCCTTTGTAATTATCCTATCGAAACACGATTTACTGTTTATCGAGATTACTTAACCGTTTCGATACACAGTACAAGAAGTGAGCAATGCATTGAAGTCTATGCAAGCCAGTCAAGATGCTCTTCGATATTCTGGAAGTGCAACTAACGTTGGGTTGTTCTATATCAAAGGAGAAAGCTTCTATTAACTCAGCTCTTTGTTATCGTGATACTCCTCATCTAATTTACTTACCAAAAATTATATTAGAAAAAATACAAAAGAACGAAGAATATATGTACGATATATTTTTCATAAAATAAATTAAGAATAATAACAAAATATTAATTAGAAATATTGATATATTTCGAATTAATAAAGTAATTCCAATTGTTGCTCGAAATTCCTATTGGTTTTCATTGTAGTATTGTAAATCATTGCTTCTAGCTGCTTTTATAAAAATAATAAATAAAAATTATTAAAAACATTAGTTGTTCTTTGCTGATTACTTTGTTAGTTAAATCATTAAAAAAATAAAATATTTACCTGATTGTAAATTATTATTGCAATTGTTATCAAGTACATTAGAAGTATCTTTCTTTCCACATAATATATTTTGACAAATTAATATTTGTATATTAACTATAATAAATAAAATATTGTCTTGTTTTTATTTTCTTTAAATCTTACCAGTAATAAAAGTAAAGAAATATCAGCTTCCAAAACGAGGCGTTAAATGTAAGAAAGATATTCTTTTATTTGAAATAATAGTAATGGATATTTATTACGTGTACGTTGGAAATTCCACGAGTAGATAGATGTACGGTAAAAGACACACAAAAGGACATTGCAAAGAGGTGAAAGAAGACAAAAAAATAATATGGTCACGGAAGAGTGTGGTAAACAAAAAGAGAAATAAAACTAAGACGAATCACGAAGGGGAATGGTCTAGGTCAAGGAGAACAAACACGAGAAGTGACAATGTTAGAAAGTAAGTATAAGAAAGAGACAGAGAAAAAAGGTAGTAAAATGGAAAAAGAAAGAAAGAAAGAAAGGAAAAAGAAGAACTAATGAAGAAAAAGAAATTTGGAGTTTAACCAATACGATTCGTTTAACATTGTCGTACAATTTTTATCGTAACTAAACTCTACAAACAATAAAACATTTTATTATTATTATAATAATATAATAATTAAAAATCTTACTTTTTTTTTTACTTTTCCTTTTACCTGTTCGAGTCATTTCTTTGCTAACACATTCTTCCAATAAATAAATCAAATATAAAAAAAATAGTTATTTTACAACAACAAAATTGAACATTTTCACGAGATAATATACATCAAGTAAATAAAGAAAGATTAATACAATTAATAGAAAAAAAATAATGAATAAAATAAAAGTTAATATTTACAAATCGTTAGACTTCGTGATCTCGTTCGTTGTTCGTCCTACACGATGGCCTTGCCCCAACTGTCGTGGTAAACAAAAACCAAAGAAGGGTATCTCGATGAAATCAAAACAACGATCGTATTCCTACACGACGATCCACGATAGAATAAATAAAAATAAAAAGGTAAAAGAGGATGATCTGAGATATTCGTTAATAAATACAATATTTTCCAATACAATTCTCGTTAAATCCTAATATTTCATTGACGATAGATTATAAATATAACAATTTCGAAAGATTTTTTTAACGATGAATGTAAAACAAATAGAAACTTTGAGAAGATAACTTCGATTATATAATAATATAATACAAAATATCTTATTATACTTATACGAGAATAACTGGAGTATTTTCTTTCATTTTCTCTGAAGAGAGAGAGAGAGAGAGAATGAAATTCGTGATGGTTCAGTGTTATGAAAAATAATATTCCCTTTTTTTTTTTGGTAAAAAAAATATAGACGTGTCCGGATAAAAAAGATAAAAATAGAAATAAGATAAAAGTGTATATGTATATGTATATATATATATATACATCAAATAATTATTCAAAAAATAAAAAAAAAGAATGAACGTAGATAAACGCTGAGGCGACGAGGATTTATTCGTACGGTCTTCTCGCACTTCGTCTCATTAACTCGAGAGCAGTTTTTCCTGATTGCCGACACCAATTCGCTATCGCAAACCCGCCAACAGCAGTAAAAAAGCAGCAGCTGCACCAGCAACAACACTAACAGCGACATAGCAGTCGGTAACCCAAGCTCACAATTTTCCAACGGTAAACGTGGTGTGAGTAAAAAAGTGAGAGAAAGAGAGAGAGAGAGAGAGAGTTGGATTTAAAGCTTGTTTCTCTCTCTCTCTCTCTCTCACACTCTCTTGCTTTCTCTATCTATTTATCTATCTCTCTCTTACTCACTTTCGTTCGTGGGAGAACGTCAGTTCTTAACTCGGTTTCTATTCCCAGTTTATTCCAATTTATTTTCCGCCAAGACAATCGAATCAGTGGAATAATTAGCAAAGTGGAACTCTTCGGAGCGCGAATTTCGCGTCGTCGTTCGGTCCCATGCAATTTCTCGGGACGACTTTAAACGCAAAATTGCACGACTTAGTCTATCCACTTGGCAAAGATTAACGTAAAGCTCTAATAAAACTTTTGAGAAAGAAAGAGAGAGAGAGAGAGAGAGAGAAAGAAATAGTAAGTGAAATAAACAGATAGATAGGATAAATAGAAAGAAAAAGAAATTAATATGTAAAGAGAGAATGTTTCTGAGAGAGAGAAGAAGAGAGAGAATGAAAGAGACATAGAACAAAAGAAAGTAAGAAAATGATAAAATTAAGTATGCGTATATAAAAAGAAAAGGATAGATAGATAGATAGATAGATAGATAGATAGATAGAGATATTTATATGCAGAAAAAGAAAGTGATAGAATAAATGAATAATAAAATTAAACGTTTCAATGTCGTGTATGTTCAAAGAGGAGGAGAAAGGAAAGATAAATAGAGAAAGAACACACATAGAATAATAAAATTAATTACATATATGTATATATATATAAAGAGAGAGAGAGAGTGAAAGAAAGAGAGAAAGAGAGAGATAGAAGATAAAATTGGATAGTGATTGAGATCGTGATCGGACAGTAGTTAAGTTGTTCCGCTATAGTCAACCTCCAGTAGTCGAAGCAAATAATCCTTGAACATTGCTTTTGATCGAACACGTGTTGAAGAAAAATAGAAAAAAAAAACCCTCAGTACCGTATATTCCGAAATAGAAGATAAAAGAGACGACTAAAGGATAAAAAGGAAAAAGGACCGTTTCTATTCGACTACTTCGAAGGAAATAAACAAAATTTACGATCGAGTTTATTATAAAAGATTCTACGAGACTATTATTCACATTTTATCTATACGACAATATCCGTTTAAATCCTGTCGTGCATATATCAAGGAAGGAAGAGAATGTTGGTTGCAGTAATAAAATGCATACGTTTGGGAATTTCGATGAAATCGATATTGACCGGGAATAACTGCGTTCCTAACGATCGATGAATTGAGAGGGAAAGGGAAGAGGTGGGGAAGGGGGATGGAAAGATTGGAAGGGTAGAGAGGAAACTGGTAATGACGGAAAAGTTTATAACTTTTTTCTTTCTTTTCCATAAAATGGAATCAAAAGTTTCCAACGTCTGATTTTTTACTATTGAATTATTTTATTTGGAGACTTTTTATATCGGGAAAGGGAGAAGGACTTCTAATTTCATTTCTTCGTGTTTTCGAGTTATTATTATAAATTAGAAGAAAAAAAAACAATTTAGTTACTTTCAATTAGTTTTAATCGTTGATGATAGAATATCGAACTCTAGGATGTAACTATGAACTCGTAGGATAGTTTTCGTGTCCGATGAGAGAAATGAAATAATTAATTAATATTGTTTTGTGATTAATGGGAAGAAACAACTTGATATATGGACTGTTTATTTTGAAAGTTGTGTAAGTCCATTTTCTTTCGTTTCGAGATAATTCAATGTTAGCAAATTTGACAATTAAAAGATATTGGTTGATTATGATTATGATTCATGCGTACACCCACTGGAAAATATAACAAAAAAAAAAAGATATGAATAAAAATGTATTATTAGCGATCGAGCAAAGAGTTGCTTTCGTAAATTCATTCTACGTTTCGTTTGTAAAGTACACGTATAGTTTTTTATTCAATAATATTCAATATTTAAATGAACTACTTAAAAATATAAAAAGAATACTATTGGGAAGTAGGATTGTTCTTTCAAATATAACACCATACTATAATATATTTAAATAAAAACTACTGTACATCTCTCTCTCTCTCTATCTCTCTGTCCTTAAAGTTTTTAAATAATAGTATTATTTAAGGACTATTGTAATAAATGCGAAGAAACGTTAAAATAACGTCACAACTACCTAAGAGGATTATGATAACTTCTTCGAAAGATTATTAATACTAAATTCTCACAAGAAGAGTTTCTCTCTTCTTCGATAAGAATAAAATCGAACAAATCAATTCCTCTTACTCCTCCTCCTCCTCCTCCTCCTTCTTTTTCTTTTTCTTCTTCTTCTTTTGATACTATGAAATAAAAATATAACAAACGATGAATGAGAATGAAAAATATAGTTTTTTTTTACTTTGATAGAAATTCAATCGCATCAGCAATCTCTGTATCGAAGTTTCTTCAGTTATTTTCCCCAAGACTATTAGTTTCAAAGATATAAACCAAGATTTATGGAAAAACACGATTTTAACGCGATTCTTTTTCACATTTTGATTTTGCTTTCAAACAGCAGACAATTTTCAACTGGCTCATAATTCACCTTTTAATGTAGAACACGTTCTCGACTTCTCAAATTTTGTTTTAAGAAGGTCGAAGCAACATTCATTTTGAGTCCAAAATCAAGCAAATTCGACTAGACTATATGTCATTTATGAAATACTATCTTAATCTTTATTTTATGTTTCTTTCCTCCCAACTTCATTTACATTTCTATGTATTTTTATAGGTTTTATCCTATAAAATAAATAAATAAAAATAATAACAAATTGTATATATATATTGCAGTCAAATAATTTAGCAATTTTATTTGAAATTCTTAAGTTAACTCGATGTACCGTTTATATTAAATGTCGAAGAACAGAAATGTAATTTAGTAATTGTTCTCTGATGAATTTGATGTACCTTGAATTGAAATATTTCGACTTCCTTATATTATTCCTTTCGTAAGTTTCTCCTTGGGCACTGTAAAGCCGAGAAAATGTTCACAATAATAGCTCACGTAGAAGGAAACCATGCTACGAGCTAAGAATCGAGTCTTCGTGAACAATTTCTCTCTCTCTCTTTCTCTCTCTTTCTGTATTTTGCATTTTGCACTGAACTGACCTTGCTAACGTATTCACTGAGTTTCGTGCTTTAGACGAGTTTAGCATGCCGCACAGCTTGTATACAGAAAGGAAAAACGTTTCTGATTTTTCTCTCTCTCTCTCTCTCTCTTTCTCTTTCTCTTTCTTCAATCTATATAATTCATTCTATACATCTTTGTCGGTTTCTACATAGAAAATTTAGTAATCAAGAAATACTACGTTTTAATTTTAATTCATTAAAGTACTCCCCCCGCCTTCTCCCCTCTCCCTTCACCCCACCGCCCAAAATAAATTACCATTTAAGTGTGAGATACATTTATTCATGAAATAATTGGATAAATGAAATACCTATACCCCGGATAAGTTGAAATATGAAATAAAGTTAATTATTAGATGATAATATATGAGTTCACTCTATATTCGAGTATTTAAAGTATGAAATTGAAATTTAATCCATTGATTAGTTTCGATAGAAAAGCACGATTAACAGAACATTGATTTTCAAAATATAGGAAGAGATTAGAACCAATAACTAAGTTCATTGTTGTAGAAAGTAAAGCAGATTTTTAAAGACGATTCTAATTTCAATTTCATAGTTGAATTATTCGTATCTTATGAATTAATCCTATAACTCGAGTTATATTTCCTTAAAATGACTAATTTTAATATTATGGATTTAATTCTTTTGAAAATTAATTCCTTTTTAATTAATTTTGGTTTGTAAATGGTCGTTTCAGGGTAAACCTGAAACGCCTAATTATTTCTTATAAGATTTAGATTTTTTTACGAATTAATTGTTTTTATACTCTTTAAAGGTAACTTAATATAACAATACATATAAATAATATAAATTTTTAATTTGTTGCAAAAATTAGTATAGAAAATTAACAAGATAGAAAGATAGGAATAGAAAGGGAAGAAAGAGAGAGAGAGGAAGAGAAAAAGATATATATATATATACGATCAATAAATACAAAACCAAAACCAAACCGAGTTCGTTCGCGGTCAAATGGAAAACGGATTTATTTATTTTTCTTCTTTTTTTTTTTGTTTCTTTCTTCTTTATCCTGAAATTTTCAAACGCTTTTATACGATTTTACCAATTTATCATGGTTTTTTTCAAATGATACGCAAACCGCGTGGTGACCCAGTAGTACCACAAAAGTAAAATTAATTTTATTTGAGGATTATTTTCTATGAATTATTCAAAACAAAAAAATAATATAATGTCTTAATTTTATTGAAGTTTAAATAGAGAAGAGTAAAAAGATAGGATTTCAATTTTAGAGAAATATTATTATTAAAATAAAGATACTAAACGACAAAGAGAGAGAAAGAGAGAGAATTAGAAAGAGAGACTATTGGTGAATTTAAAATCGAACCGAATTCGTTCCCAATCATTCGCGGTCGACCAGAAAATGGATTTTATTTTCCCTTTTATTATTTTTTTTATTTAATCCTAAAATTTTCAAACACGTCTATTCGTATTTATCGATTTTTCTTCTTGTTTTTTTTTCCTCTCCCTCCTTCCTGCAAATAATACACAGCTGCGATTGCCATACCGTAAAGTGAAATTACTCTTCGTGTCATGTCGAGAATTATTTTGCTCGTGAATAATTCATGAACGCAAAATATGAGAGTATCAGAATGTATCATTAATTTTTTGGAAAAGAACAAAAATAAAATACTTTTAATAAACATAAATAAAAAACTGTAATGAAACTTGAAAGATAACACGAGTAACAATATATATTATAAAAAAAAAGAGAAAAATGAATCCAAAATATTCAGTACGGTGTATATCCATTATACGTAGACAAAAAAAAATATCAAAAGCAGTATTAACGAGTAGGTATTATACAAAAGAACAAAAAAAGGAACTTAATAACAATACCCTAGGTGGAAAATTCTAATCGAACTAACCACGTGTAACATATTTACATATGAAAGAGTTATTAAACCCATAAGAAAAAGTAATTATAAAGTGTTATTATAAAAGAAAAGAATAGAAAAAAGGTCCATTGTTCTAATAGTTCCTTATGGGAGTGTTAGGATTGGTTAAATGAGTTTTTTATGACAGAAAAGTTATTTTTTTTTTCGGATACCGTTGAAAAGTATATGTAACAAATACGTATGATACATATATGTATATATGTATGTGTGTATGTATATTTATATATAATACATATATGTATTTTTGTATATAATAAAATATAATAATAATTTACTATTATATACTATTATATAGTATAATATACGAGGTGTGATCAAAAAGTAAGGTAACATGTTTGAATTTCGTTTTCTTTTTTTTCTTATGTTGGTACACTCATCCCCATTATATATATATAGGTATATAAAGGTTTGATTTTAAAAGGGATGAAAAAACGTGAGAAAGCTCGTAGTATATTCGATGGCACAATGCCATCTCGTTCAATAGTATTTCATATCAAGAGATAAAACAGTAACAGTAACAGTAACAGTAACAGTAACAGTAACAGTAACAGCAGCAGCAGCAAGAGTAATAGCAAGAGTCTTTGAATTGTCTTTTTGCTTTAGTTAACCGAGAACAATGTGTTGTGCACCCAAATTCGTCGGATGATCTAACAATGAGACGTACAATAGGTAAACGCCGTAAGCATCTCTTTACACGTCAACCATTGTTTCGATTTGCCACGTTCGACCAATGGAAAGCAGCATATCCTAGCAGCATATCCTCACCCACCTTATCCTAACAGTTACCAACGAAATTTTCAATATGAGTTACTTCACTTTGACAACTAATTTCGATTAATTATCAGCTCTTATATTAAACAAACTCAATTTGTATATAAGCAGCCTTTTAATTAAGGTTTTTTATTTTTGGCTATCATTTTGAATGTCAAGATTATTTTCAATTAGAAAATTATATTTATGTTTGATGTTTATTCTGTCGATATTTTTAAAACACACACATTTTTCATTAATTTTTCTTAATTTGTAATATAATAATATTAGTAAATAATATAAATAAGAGGTGTCAGTATTAAATCAATTAATTGAAGAATTATTAATAATTTAAATTAATATAGTTAGTATATAATAAGATGTATATTATTATACATATAGTTAGATTATTTATTTTAAAAAATATTAATAAAATATTTTAAAATACTGATCAAATAAAATGGAATTAAATAATACAATTAATTTTATCCTAAATACATTTCATAAATGTAGATAAATAACATTACCTAAAAGTATAGGCAAGAAAATTTGTTTGAAAAAGAAAGCTATCTATTACTGGATAAACAATTATTGAATTTTTATTCTCGGATCTATCTTTTTTAAACAGATTAAACACGTATTCCCATATTTGGGAACCACTGTCACATTTTCTGTCTCTAACCATTTATCTCTGTCTATATCTCTTTGAATTTTCTTCTGTGTTAACTGGTTAATTGTAGAGAGGATTGTATATAAACAAGCATTAATGTTGTGCAGTCAAATTCATTGTCGTCAACAGGTTTATCAACAGGTGCAGTCACCTACCTACCACCTAGTTTGCTGAATCAACATTTGCACGGGCAACGAGTGTACCAGTAAAGGTACGAGATATGAAAGAGACTTGCTTTTAAAACGATCTCTCTCTCTCTCTCTCTCTCTCTCTCTCTTTTTCTCCCTCTCTCTCGTTCTCTCTTTTCAATTTTTTGTCAACGTGTGTATATGTGCGAATTATATCCTCGAACGTAGTCAAAATGTTTCTCTACATTCTATTACGCTGAATATGAAAAAAATTCGAATGAATGAAAAATTGAATGTATCGGTTTAATTGCGTGCATTCCAAATTCATTCGAAAGAATGTAAATGACGATATTAATAATAATAAAAAAAAAAAAGAAAGAAAAGATTAATAATTTTAATAAATCGCAAAGCACACCGTAAAATTTATCGAATTTTTTTCATGTTTTTCAATCATTCCAAATGCACAAAAGTATTATCGAATTTATTGATTAATATTTATCGTTCATTAATAATTGTAACTTGGAATCAGAAATTGTTTCAAAATATTTGTTTAAAAATTCGTCCAAGATTAATTATTTTAAATTATAAATTTTCCAATCGCTTACAATACAAATGTAGTTTTTATTTTTTATCGTTGTATTTTGTGATATGTAAAAAAAAAGATTCTTAGTTCTTCAGATTGCATCTTAATTGCTTCGCTAAAAACTCTCGTACGAACTATTAATTCGAATTAGCAATGTGCAAAGTCTATGGTACGGAAAATGAGGTGTACGGATAATGAGAAAGAAAAAGAAAAACAATAATGACTATGGGATGAAAGGAAAAACAAAAAGATAATACGAAGGAGAAGAAGAAGAAGAAGAAGAAGAGAACGATAATGGTTAAAAAAAACCTAAGCAAACGTATTTCTAACGTTGTACGCATACTAATCGAAGAGACACGAATGAATAAATGAATACTAATGTACGTAGTGAAAGGATATCAAAACGTAATAAAAATGAAAGTATCCTTTGAGTTTATCTTGTAAAAACACCATTTAATATATTATTTAAATATTGAAAAATAAAAGATCTAATTAATTCAATAAAAATATAAATATTTGCTAAAGTTTATATCGATTATAGAAACAGAATCTATCAGTAACGAAAGATCTACAAACGTAATTTTATTTTAATATAATAATTATATTATTAAACTCTTAAAAAAAAATATAATTAATCATTATAATAAATTAAATCAATAATATTAAGTCAATGATAAATTTAAAATATTTATATATTTATATTATTATACGAATAAAAAGAAATATTTCTTATTCGTATGAAGGATCCATGCTGGATTTAATGTAAACGTAATTATTTTAATATATACATATTATTTATATTTCCAAAAATAATATATATGTATGCATAACATTTTCTGGAATGAGAAATATATCAATAAAATAGACACGTTTTATTCGCACGAAAGATATTGTATAAATTATCCATACTTCAAAGGACACTTCTCTCTTTCTCTAATCCTTAATAAATTCAATTTTAACAATATAAATAAATTCAAAATTAACAAAAGTAGGTCACCGGTATACAAACGTATTTAATTAGTAATAATCCGTACGAACTGAATGTATTGAGAGAAAGATAGGCGAAGATGGTACGTCAGAGTCAAACGAGCTCAATATCGGTACTATTTAAATCTTTCGATGAATTCCAAGAAATTCGTTACTTATCAAATACACAAAAAAATATTCACCAATCAAGCAACTTAGGTAAGCGTTCAATGCTTTGTTTACGTTCGGTTCTTTCCGCCATTCCTCGACTGGAGTCGACAACCGAACGTTGTCATTTCGTCGTTAGATTTGTTATTGACCTTCGTGTATGTTCGGTACTTGTCGAATCTATTCGTAACTACTTTTCATAATAATCGTTAGTCATCTTCGGAAGAAATAACAACGATATTAGACAAGTACGTAAATTATTTTAATTTTATTTTATATATTTAGTTCGATTTTTATAAAAGGTATTGTTTTTTAAATTTGATTTAACTTTACCAATATCAACGACAAGGAACCCTTTTTAAAATGATCTCTTATTTCATACAAAATATCTTTTTCTAAGAAATATTTTATCAATCAATAAAAACGTTAAATCTTTATTTGATTTGTAAATATTTTTTCATTAAGCTAGGATAAAGCATTAAATCGTTTCTATCAAAGGATAAAATAAATTCTCTATTTTACAAAGAAAAAACTTTATCCTGAAGCTAGATTAAACCTAAATCCATCCCATTAGATTTTTCCAATCGTCGATAGATTCTATTTTTTTTCGATTCATCCTTTAATCCAAATAGTTTATACTTATATTCAATCTAGCAAAAAATGATTATTAAAGAAAAGAAATAAAAAGGAAATAATACGTAATAAAATAAATGAAAGAATCTAAAAATGTAAAGAAACTAATCGAAATAACGTAATCTAAACAAAAGTCATAAAAGAAACTAAAAACTTGTACATATTCGCGTATGTATACTTCCAAAATCTCTTTTATATTAAACCTAAGTGTTACATGATACTTTATATCAACTTTCCTCATATGTCCAAATTCAAAATTTCTTAATCAAAAGATCTCTAACTTCGAATAAAATACAAAATACTCCTGGATAATGTCTTTTGTCTTTTTTTATTCAAGATTAATATATAAACTCGATCAATCTCGATTAAATCGAAACTAGAATACATATTGAACTTACTAGATCTAGTTTCTATCAAAATCTTTCATTATTTTTAAAAAAAACATTTATTGCTAAATATATTTCATAAAATATCATACGTTTAATCAAACATTTGATCTTCATCTTTTGAAAGAAAAAAAAAATAAATAAACACTTGCGAACGATTCAAATTATTAAATTAAAGTACCAGTTCAATTTTTGTTTCAATACTCCAATACCTATTACCCATATTATTATATATATTTATATGTATATGTGTATTAAAAGTGTCGCGGTATAATATTTGGCTCGCGAGAATGTTTGAATGATCGAAATATCGTGTAGTTAAAAAAAAAAAAGAGAACTATATTTTTTGTAAATTTTTTTTATTTTTTGGTTTCATGTTGCATCGATGCAATCAAAACGATTCGCAGGAAAAATTCTAGCTGAAAATAAAAAAAATAAAAAAATAAAAAAGAGAAAGAGAGAGAGAGAGAGAGAGAGATGAATCAAACGAATAAGAGAAAAGACCGGGTAGAGAGGATTTGTCGAGTAAATATTTTCGATGAATTTTATGTCAATAAACGTGCACCAATGTTTTTCGTAACTCGAAGAAGTGAGAAAAAACGAGAAAAAAAGAGAGATCGCATAAATCGTTTTAAAAACGCGAATTACTCCTCTATAATCGTTTTTAAAGTCTCATAAAGTACTGTAACTATCCGTTCCTATTTTTATCCATTAAATCTCGTTTTGGAAAGAAATTATCATAAAAAAATTGACGAATAAGAAAATAAAACATAGATTGAAATAGGAATATCTAATTAATTTTGTCGTTGAGAACATGAAAATGAAAATAGAAAACTTATTAATATATATTCGTAAGATTTTCTTATTGTATGTTACTAACGAAACAACTACCATCTTATTCGTATAGGAAGAAGAATTAGACGATCCAACAACAAGAGAGACCATCACGTATGCATATGCATGAACCAATTAAGGACTAAACGAGCAATAAACTACTTCCCGATCCCGATAATTGTTTCGCCTTCCGGCACGAGTCCATGATCGGCACGTTAAGAATAGCGTTGATGAATAGTCAAGGTGAAGATGAGAAATACAAGCTATTTCCGTTTGTCTTTAATTAAAATTAACCAGCTATGAAGCTTAAGCTTAATGTTTTAATATGATTCTCTATCGCGTGATAACGCTTATCAATAGGACGATATTTTCATCTTTATTCATTTGAATATAATTACTTCTATCGTATCTCTGAGATAATTTAAATTATTTCTTAAAAAAAAGAATGAAAAAAAATTCTTAGTCCAAATACTTTAAAAATATTTTCTAACAAAAATATATATTTATTTATTGTCTATATTTTTATTCATTTCGATTAAAATATCGTTGATATTATATTTATATCTCTCGTATAGGTTTTAGATATATATATTTATTTCAATCCTATCGCGTATAGAACGATAAATTTACTTAACGCAAACGATCAAATCAAAATATTCTTAATAAATATTTATTCAAATTATATTCTTTACTTTCTATTTTTTTTCTATCAAATCTTTTTCGTTCAGATAAAACAAAAAATTGGTCAAATATTAATTTCATTTTCAACTTTCGTACGTTCTCGTATTTATTTCTTTAATTTATTTTTCAATTATTTCGGATTCGTATCGATTACGCGACGAAAGTGTTTCTTTTTTTTTATACATAAATATATATATATTTATGTTAGAACATTTCGTTTAACGTTAGATAAAAATAACTCATAATATTGTGTATCGTATTCTGTCGATGTATTTCGGTTGTGTATCAAAGCCACGAACAGGAGAAACCGTTTTCCGCATCAGGGAATTACCGTTGGTATTAATCTTCCTGTACTTGGCTTCTTCCCTTTCTCTTTCTCTCTGTTGCTTTTAGACCACACGTATTAGAACCGTCGATCTCGATAATTCGTGAGCACACGCATCAACGGAAGCTTTTGTCTTTAGTTTAAAGGAGAATCACTAATCTTGAGTTTCCTATATAATTTATCTCTCTCTCACCCTATATATTTAGTTAAAGTTACATATATATAATTATAAAGTTATGTGTATATTACCTTATATATATAAACTTTACAAAACTTAGAAACATCGAGCCACCTGGTTTCTCTTGTTATCGATCCAAACCATCATAAATTAATATTAAATACTAAATAACCCCCCTCGAATACAACAATTTATGTGTTGCCAATGTTTACCTTAAAATGTTAGGATTAATATATAAAATATTAGTTAGATTTTAAGATTATTAATAACCCTTATTCAGGTTATATTAAACATATGAAATATATTTTCTTATATCAGACATTAAAAATATATAAACTAATGGATAAATTCGACTTTTTTATATTAAAAAGAATTAAATCATTCGTTTACATAGAAGAAAGTTCAAATAAGGCATCGAGAAAAATTAATGTTACTTTTTCAAAATAATAATAAGAAGAATTTTGAACGACATCGAGAGTACTGGTAATTTTTCTTGAATAATAAATAATAATGATATATTAATATATTATTATTACATACACACACACACACACACACACATACACACACACCTGTATATATAATATCTTGTTAGATATTTTTTTGTAATTTATTTTTTTTTATGCAGAATCTAAGATAAAACATGTTCTTGGAGTAGGAGTTGTCATATTGAAACCACCACCGTAGAATTTCTTTTGTTTCATCGGTACAGCTGGTAATATTGATTCTGTCAAAGACTTCGATCTCGTATCCTTCTCCTTTTGTAATTTCCTTTTCTGTGCGTAATATTTCATCTTCAACTCGCACATTTCTTTACTCATCCGTTCGACATCGAATTTGTATTCGTTTATTTCAACTTGATACATGTTCAATTCGGAAACGAGACACTGCGTTAAACCAAAATAAATAAATACATAAATAAATAAATAAATAAAAAGTATCGACAAAAAACAAACCCAAAAAAGGAAATCCACGCACACGTAGAAAATTTATGAACAAATTTGAAATACTTTTTTATTTATATTCGCGATCGGTATATTTTATTAATAATAAAATATATTTAAATCGAGAGATATGTTATAAAAAGAAATTTGTTTGTACCCGTGTATGAATTTCGTTATAAAATAATAATAATTTGTCAGTATTTCAAACGAATGGCCAATATTTTTACCAAAGGCGGTACCTGGACGTTGAGGTTTTTAAAATTATTTACTTTCAGTTAGATTTTTTTTCTTCCTCGTAAAATTATTCATTACTTTTTTTTTATATCTATTTAAAATATCGACCAGAATATGTTTTTTTTTTCAACGATAATTCAATATTTAACAATGATCAAACGAACATGGCATTCGAACGATAGATATGTTCCATAAAAAAAAAAAAAAAAAAGAAAAAAGAACGATTTCAAAAACACACGTACCTTCATTTTATTTCCCCTTTTTCTCAATGCTTTTTGAGTTTTATCCAAAGCCATCGTTATCTGTGGTCCTGGTTGTTTAATTAAAATCTCGCGAAGATTCATGTACAATTTTTCAGTGTCTTGTATTCTTTTTTCCTTATCAATTATCAATGCCGACATTTTGATAACTCTCTTTTGAAGAAACTGAATCTTGTTCAACATTTCATAGGCCGATGGATCAGAAAACTAGAAAATATTTGATGTTATTAATTATTAAATTTATATAAAGAATGTACGTGTTATAACTCTTTGGTTTTCTTTTTTAATATTCGTTCGTTGGAAAGTTCAAATATAGTGATACATAGTATAACTATACTAACAACGTTCAATTTTATGCACATTTATATTGAAACAATTTAACCAAGTGTTCATGTGAAAAGGTATAAAAAAATGGATAGCAGAGAAAAAAATTGCATATTTAATACTCGAAATTTAAAAAAGAAAATCTTCGTTATTCATTTATGTCATCGAGGTTGAACTTTCTTTAGATATTTTTAACATGCGCAAAATATCAAACTTATTAATTCAATTAATTAAAGTGGCAGCAATTATTTATGCACTTTTTGAGCTAAGTGTAAAAATGCATAACGAATATGAAAATATTGCCATACTCGTAAATTAATTTTGTATAATTTTAAATAATATTCCCCATTCCCATCCTACAAATTTTACCAATCACATACAGTGAATGACTTATATATAATTTTAATCATTTCTTTTGTTCGATCAATTTCGTGTTTTAAGTTTAAGAATCGATTTACGAGAAACTTTCCAAATAAGTTAAAATATGAAAAGAAAAATAATTATCTCGATTTACTTCGAGTTTTCGCCACCGATGAATATTCAATGGTGTTTGAACTTCTTCTTCCAATGCCATGACCTTTAATCTTTCTTTAGTAAGATCTCTGTTCAAATGAAAAATCTCATGACGCATGTTAGACGTATTATCGATGCTTTTGGTCAGCAAAACTTTCTCGGTTCTGAGCTTGTTAACTTCGAGCTTGAGCAATCTGATATCTTCTAGACGTTCGTTGTATTGTTGCTTACCACGTTGTAAAGTTCCGTTCAATATCTTTATCCTGTTATATTGCAAACAGAGCTCGTCGTTTCGCCTAACCAGCTGCGTACCAAGAATATCGCGTTCGTTCATGACATTGTCGATATCTTTCTTATGACGAGCTATGTCTCTGTCTGCTTTTAAAATCGTCTGCCTTAGACGTTTTTCTTCTTGCTTCATTTCTTCAATTTCACTTCTCAAATCTGATATGTCTTTACGTGCAGATTGAAGATCGACTTTTAAAGATTCCTTTTCTCTTTCGATTCTACCAAAAACTGAAATATTATTCAATTCCTTGATAAAATTAACTTTTCAAATATTACTTATTAATTTATAATTACATTTTTTAATAATAATAATAATAATAATAATAGGTATTTTATTTTATTAATAATTAATAATACACAATATTATGTATTTTAGAAGAAGAAGTGAAGTGTATGAATTTGTGTATTTTAGAAGAAGAAAAAAAATATATTTGATATATATCTTGTAATTAATTATAATATTGTCATTATTTTCTCTTCAATAATGTATAATATCGAAAAGAAAAATTCTATCATTTCTTATAATCGATATTTTTCTTTCTCGTCTCTCCCAATTCATTTTATTTGTTCCTCAACTCCCGTATTAAAATATTAAATAAATAAATTATAGTTATATATATATTTTGAAAGAAAAAGGAATCAATTCTTTACCAAATTCTTTCTTAACCAAGTCAGCCTCCTTCATAGCAATGTCCTCTTTCAATTGTTCAATTTGTTGAGTCATGATTTGCAACTTGCTCTTAAGTTCTTGAACATCGTCCTGTGCTTCCAATAAGCTTTTACTGCAAGCATTCCTCTCAGCTCGAACGACCTCGAATAAGTTCTGCTGCTGACGGTACTTTGCCTCGGACTCACCTAATCGTTTCTTATAGTCCACGATTTCTACTTCCTTCAGCTTTACCTCGCTTATATAATCGTCGACCTAGATAGAGAAAATGATTATCGAAGTATAATACCTCTATTATATTTCTTTTTTTTTTTATTTCAATCAAAACAATTTCGATTATTTAAAACATATCCTAAGATATTATGAAAGAATAAAAATATGATTTAAAAAAAAAAAAACATCCTTAAAACAATTACATCACATTGGTATATTCGAGACAAAAAACAAATAAACATAGATTAGAAAAATTTTGATTTTCGTTCAACTTTCGAATCAAATCACACCCTTTTCGAACCAAGTTAAGTTCGTGGAACCATTTGTTTAGCCCAAAAAAGTTAGCTAACAACAATTTTTGTTTTATACAAATTTTTCCTAACTCCAAAATAGTTGAATCCCATTTAAATTTTATCTTTCTCCCTTAAAACCATTATTTGTCTTTCTTATTTCTTTCTCCCTCTTTCTTTTCAATTTTTTTTTATTATTTTTATATACGAAGCAAACACTTTCCCCCTAAGTCTCTTTCTCTCATTCTCTCTCTCTCTCTTTGTCTTTTTACGAATGAAACAAACATCCTTCGATATTCTGTTCAAGTATTATTCTGTCTATAATAATACGAAAGAGAAGGAAACAAAAAAAAACTGTAGGAAAAAGTTCGTACGTTATTTGGCTAGATATTTGGATAACGTCGTAAACAGAAAGGAAACACGTCGTCGAAGCTCTTTTCACGAGAAGACAACATTTTTTCATTGAACGAACAGATAGAAAAGATTTATGAATGATATTGTCCGACGTTATTCAGTCTTTCATTTAATCTCCAACCAATATATCATCTTTCACGCTTAACTCGATGAAGAAAATGCGATTTCGAAAGATCGGCAGATAAAGTTCGAATTTTTTCTCTCTCCCTCTCTCCCACCCCCACTCACTCCTTCTATCTCTTGTTTTTTTCTTTCTCTCTTTCTAAAAATAAAATCCTATGAATCTCAATACTCCTCCTCCATTCATTTTCTTTCCCTTGTGTTTGATTTTCTCTTTTCCTTTTTCTCCTATTTTTTTGATCCGATAGACAAATATAAAGAAGGTTACAAATATAACAAATATTTAAGTTATACATATAATATAATATATATATTATTTTTAATATTTATTAATTTTATATATCAGGTATAGAGTAAAAGGAAATTCATTATTTTTAGCTTGAGATAAACGTAAAAATAATGTATTTCTTTTTACTACAATTAATATTATTATTAATTTAAAAATTAATATATTATATATATATAATTAAACATATAATATAACAAATATAAAGTTTATATAGTATTCGTATATTCTGCTAAAATATTAAAAATACATATGTATGCGTATATATATATATATTGTTCGAAAAACGCGCCACTTAACTAGGTGTCAGCACCTCTCGAGCAGCGTGATCGAGATGCCGCCTGTCATCTCAATTAGGAAGATCCATCGATTGTTCCTATTGAACAATCGATCACGCTACTTCTCGTGGAAGCAGGTGATTGGTCCTGCGTGACGTCATATATGGCGTGATCTTTTCCCTATTGCTGGAAAATCTCACCTTACTAGCTTGGAAGATGCTAATTGGTGGAAAAGCTTTCTGCCACGTCGACACCTGTTACCAGCCCGTACCAGTAAGGTGCGAGGTCCCTCATTCTTATCAGAAAAGTACTCAAGTGAAGACGTGTTTCTATCAATTATCCATTCGTGTGACTTCTCCATAATCAGACTTTTCTTTTCTTTCTCTTCTTTTCTCCTTATCTAAGCCATCTCTTCTATCCTCTATCTCTATCTCTATCTTCAAGCCTTCTCTCCTTTTCTCGAATATTTTTGATCCTTCGAGCCGGAGCTTTAAGTACCGCGTAACAGTGAACAGTGCAAGACATCTCACCCCTCATTATGGCCTTGAAGATAGCCCTGCAGGACCAGCGGGCCGCCACTATTACCGGAATCCTCGCCAAAACTAAATACATCTCAGCTATGGATCTAGTTACTGCGGAGCAAACTCGCAGCTTCCTAGAAGCAACCTGGGAGAAGTTTGACGCCGAAAACGAGTGGATCTATCAGTCATTTCGGGAATCGGCGTTAGAGCTCCCATACTTCAAAGAAGGACGGTATGAGGCAACGATGCACTCATACTTCGCAAGCCTCTCGTTGCTTAACCGTCACATCTCGGCACTGGCGCCCCAGGCATCTCAGGCAAGGGTACAAGAGCAAGTACGATCTCGGTCATCTCTACCCATCATCGACTTGCCAAAATTCTCAGGTTCCTTCACTGACTGGAGGCCCTTCGAGGACTTGTTCTCCTCGTTGGTGAAGAACAACCCGGACATCTCGCAGGTGGAGAAGATGCACTATCTCCGCTCCAGCCTGGAGGGTGAAGCGGCAAAAGTCATCACCAACCTCAAACTCTCGGCTGAGTCGTTCGAGATTGCGTGGAAGCGCCTGGTCGCAAGATTCGACAACAAGCGACTCCTCGTCCTGGCTCAGGTTGAAAGGCTGCTGGATCTCCCACCTGTGAAGACAAGGACATCTCATGGGCTCCACCGGATTGTGAACATCGTCGAGTCCTCTCTCAGCGCGATAGAGGCCTTAGGCTGTCCAGTGGAGCACTGGGGCCCGATAGTGCTTCAGAGAGCGAGCTCGGCACTTGATGCCAGGACAAGGGAGGACTGGGAGCACCACCTGGGCGCATCGACCGAGATCCCCCCGTATCAAAGGCTCCTATCGTTCATCTCAGCCGTAGCTCGAGATCTGGAGCAAATCGAGGGGCACAAAACCCACGAAAAACAGATGAGCTCTAGGACATCTCACGAGCATAAGGCATCGCCTACAAGGTCCTATGCTAAGGTGCTGAACCTAGGGCCGCAGTCATCTCCACGGCCAATACCGAAACAGCAGACCTCTCAACAGCCAGCACCTAGCCAGCAGACATCTCCTCAGCCAGCCAATCCGCAGCCATCTCAACAGCAAGCAGCCACGCCGCAGACATCTCAAGGACAATCGCTGCCCTTTATCCAGGACCTCTCGAACAACTGCTGCTACTGCAGGCGGCAGCATTATCTCGCCTTCTGCCCCCAGTTCGCCAGTCTCAGTCGGAAGAACAGAGTGGAGGTTGTATTGGAAGCAAGACTGTGCTTCAATTGTCTAGGGAGGCACAATGTTCGACAGTGCCGGAGCACGAGGAGGTGCAACATCTGTGGAGAGCAGCACCACACGCTCATCCACCAAGAACACCGCGCCAGCTCAACCAAGCCATCCAGGATCCATCCCTATTCAGGACGTGGGTAGTTCATCTCCAGGAGCGACTCAAGGTCAAGTATCATTGATCCTCCAATCGACTTACTCGTCCTCTCAAGTCAATCTCAAGGCATTAATTTTGCCAAAGATTACATCTCAAGTCCCGTCGTCAGTAATATCGGAGCAAGACTGGCCTCATCTTAGACCTCTCAGACTAGCTGACCCTGTCTTTCTCACTCCGAATCCCATTGACATTCTCATTGGTGCTGATAACCTCAGAAGGGTAATGAAGTCATCTCGTGCCTTCAGAGCACAAAGTGCCTTCAGAGACTTCTCAAGAGATTCGGAAACGATAGTCTTCTCAAAGAGAAATACACTGACTTTCTCAGAGAGTACGAGTCGTTAGGACATATGGTCCCAGTTCCTCTCGGTGCACCTGAGCCATCTCACACTTTCTACCTCCCGCACCACGGAGTGTGGCGCGAACAGAGTTCTTCCACAAAGTTGCGGGTAGTGTTCAACGGGTCAGCCAAGTCGTCATCTCATGTCACTCTCAATGACCTTATGCATACCGGTCCTAAGACCCAAACTGACATCTTCGATGTATTGCTCTGGATCAGGCAGCATAAGTACATCTTCATCACGGACATAGTCAAGATGTTCCGTCAAATTCAGGTGCATCCCCAAGATCGAGATCTTCAAAGAGGGGGTAAACGAGTCATCTCAAATTCAGGCCTATCAACTCACGACAGTGACATATGGAACTCGCTCAGCTCCCTAGCTAGCTTGCCGTGTCCTCAAACAGCTAGTTGAGGACGAGGGTCATAACTACCTTCTTGCTATAGATCCCAATCTCAAGGGAAGCTATGTTGACGACATCTCAGGAGGGGCAGAGTCCATTGAGCAGCTCAATGTGGTCGCATCCCAGCTACAAGAAATGTGCGACTCTGCCTGTTTACCGCTGGACAAGTGGAAAAGCAACTCTCGTGACTTCTCTCACCTATCGTCCACGCATTCTGACATCTCACCTGTCCATTCGTTCGACAATCTCACCACCAAGATCTTGGGCATCTCGTGGAATTCTCAGAAAGATGTGTTCACATTTAACGGAACCATCTCATTTCATCAGGCAGTCACAAAACGAATCATTCTCTCAGAAGTGGCCCAGCTTTTTGACCCTCTCGGACTTCTCTCTCCAGTGGTAATCAAAGCCAAAATGCTCATGCAGCGACTCTGGTTAGAAAAAGTTGGCTGGGATGATGAGCTGACACCAGACATCATTCACGAATGGTCTCAGTTCAGGCAAAATCTCGCACGGACCTCAGTTCTGGAGACTCCCCGTTGGCTCAATCTCATTCTTATCAGAAAAGTACTCAAGTGAAGACGTGTTTCTATCAATTATCCATTCGTGTGACTTCTCCATAATCAGACTTCTCTTTTCTTTCTCTTCTTTTCTCCTTATCTAAGCCATCTCTTCTATCCTCCATCTCTATCTTTACCACAAACCTCTCTTTTCTTTTTCTATATCCATTTCTCTCTCTCTCATATTCGTCATCTCAGATTATCTCCTATTTTTATATTACTACTTATTTTGTATCTGTTCTTCTCTGTTATTTCTCTCTTTTTGTTACATCAATAAACCTGTTACGTTGCCGCTTAAACCAGTCTTTTTTTTCACCCCTATACAGTCCACTAGTCATCTCATCCCTATCCATCCCTCCATCATCCCTTGACCATCTCTATCTCATTTCCAAACATATATATATATATATATATATATATATGTGTGTATATATGTGAGTGTGTATGTGTGAATGTGGATGTGTGTATGTATTATATAGCAATTTTCGATAGATTTCAAGAGATCACCATACTCGTGTTCGGATTGTAGATACCAACGATGCATTTTATCGATCTTACCGAACTTTCCATATTCATTCGTTTCATCCTTCCTGCATATTCAGAAGATTATATGCGTTTACATCGTAACATTAATGCACACATTCAAAACTCTATTATTCGAGATTTGAAGCGTACAAGCATCTTCTTCCCATGGAAGCCGGTGTTTAATTAAATTATTAATGGTGTAGAATATATTACATTATCGGATATAGAGAAAACAAAACAAAACAAAAAAAAAAAAAAAGAAATTGAAAATGATAAAATATATGGTCGTTATAATGGGATTAAAATATATTTCTCTTTTTAGATTAATCTGATTTTATATATAAGATAATAATTAAAGTTAATATTTGATTTAATTTACAGTATGTGTACGATAACGTACGATAATTGATTAAACAAAATTATTTACAACAAAATTTTAACACCATCGTTATCATGTATGTGTGACAATTTTAATATAATTAAAATAATAAAAATAATATTACGAATTTACCAGAATGAAACCAACCGCCCTCCCCCTCTCCCTCTCCCCTCATAAAAATCAGAAAGATTTTATACTTTAACTAGATAAATATACAGGATGGTCCAGTTTAAATAAAGCCAAATATCTATTCGATCTGTTACGATATAAAAAATATTTTTGACTTAACGTGCACGATGTCAAAGGACCAATATCTGATAAAATATTTGCTTTCCTCCCCCCATCCCTCCAAGATCATTTATTTTTTCTGAGTTATCAAAGTCATCGGTTTTTTCGTTTATATTGCACATCACATGTAGATGATTGAAAAATACAATACATTCAGAATACGTACAATAGCACGACCTCGAAACGCCCTAATCGAAATTAATAATTTCTATGGTTTTGTAAAAAAAAAAAGATAAAAAAAAGAAACCGTTTCATTCGTTATTCCATTAGGAACATTGTCCATTGAAATTCATTTTCTATTCCTATTTTCATGGAATTCGTTTCGCAAATATTTTCTCATGTTTTTACCTCTGTGGTATCGTAATGAATAATAATTAACGTTAATTAATTTTTTATTAGGTCATCATCCAGGGTTATTGTTGAAACAGATAATTGAACGATAATTAGATCGGAAAAAAAAAGTTCCTTTTAATGATCGTTTAACTGGCGTATTATTTTATATATATATTTTTTCTGTTTATTTATAATTTGGTATAGAAAATATAAATATAGAATATAAATTAATAAAGTATACGCGTGTGTATATGCATGTGTTTGTGTGTGTTTGTAGGTTTAATATACGATTAACAGATAATTGAGAAGTCCAATAGAAAGTTATAAAAAACTAAAGTTCTGAGATATTTAAGGCTTTCATGTGAAAAATAATATTTTCATTGAAATTCCGTAATTAAAAGATATTACTAATTATTCTTTATATTGAAATTTATTAGCGTAAAAATATATTTAAAAATCTCACTCTCTGTAGGAATATATTTTATTATATTTTATTTTATTTTCTGTATGTTTAAAAATCTTTTTAATTAATAAAAAAAAAACAGAAAAAAAAAAATACATATAAATAATATATATTTACTTACTCGGTGCATGAGTTTTCGTACTTCAAAATTACATTTATCTCTTTCCTTTTCAATAGTTTCTATTTTCTTGTTCAATTCTGCCTCACGATATATACCATTATTAAGCTCATGTTCTAATTTCTTTCTACTTGCATTGATTACTGTCATTTCGCTATCGAGATTTCTAACTTGTCCCTTCAAATTTTCATTATTCCTAGCAAGGATATTCTTTTCGCGCATCAATGCCTCGTATTGTTGTTTATGCTCGAATTGTTGTTTTTGAAATATACCCATCTCGTAATCAACGTTCTTCATGTTCGTCGTTGCCTGTTTTAATTCCTGTTCTAATCGGTTTCTTTCGTAATCTATTTTTAAAAATCTTTTCTCCAATATATCCTTGTCCGATTTACTTTTAATACTTCTCTCATTCGCCCTGAAATTATTCAATGGGATTGTCATATTAAAAAAAAGAAAAAAATGAACTGATCTAAAAAGAAGAAATAAAAATAAAATTGTTGCTTTTTAGTGGGATGGAGGGAGAGGGAGGAGGAAAATTGCGATTATTCTTAAATTAAAAAATTGTTCATTGGTCTAATTCAATATCGAGATCATAGATCTTCGAATTCAATAATTACAAAAACTAAATCACAATTATTTCGACATTAATTTAAAATATAATATTATAATAAAATAATTATTTTATAAAAATAGTTTCTTATACTGTACCTGTTAAATTCATTCTTAAGATTTCTAATTTGTTTCTCCTTGTCACTAATATCTTTATCCAATATATCAATTTGTACATTGGCATTTTCCAAATCAGTTTGAAGGTTTAAATTTTTCATCGATAATCTGCCCAATTCTTTCTGAGTTTTATCAAAAGTAACTTTATGATCCTTCAACGTGTTCTCCAACTTTTTAACATTATCAATGGCATTTCTCAATGCTTCGTTAGTAGTCTGATATAATTTGAAAGATAAATGTATAATATATATCTCAAAAATCGAAGTTAATATAATTCGATTTAATATCAATGACAACAATTTTTTGTGTACGATAATTAAACTAAACTCGTCGATAAAATCAAAACCCTACGTGTAAATCCTCGGTCTTAATAACTAATTCTTCTTCGAGTTGATTAAAATCCTCTTCCATTCTTTCCTTAGCTCTTTTTTCTCTTGAAACTTCGCTCGTACGTATATCCAATATTTCTTGAATTTCTACGATCTTCTGTTCAGCGGTAATATTTTTCATCTCAAGTTCATTAGTATATTGAGACATATTTTTCAATCTCTCTTTCAAGGTCTCCATTTCGCCTAATAATTTTTCTCTTTCTCTTAATAGACCTTCCCTTTGTTGGCTTACCCCGGATCTACAATTTTTATAACGATCGGTAAGAAGAAAAAGAAAAGAAATCAGGGACCAAAAAAAAATTGTATACTCAAAGAAAGAAAATACACAGAGTACGTGATAATTGGATATTCTCAGGGAGTTGCTTCTTTTCGTTGGGTTTGTATATATGTATATATGTGTGCAGAGATGTACATGTGTGTAGGTGTGTGTATGTGTGTGTATCACGTATATATAAATATATATATAATATACAGTGAGTGAGAAATTTAAATATTCGTTGGTTTTGTAAATACGTATATGTATGAATGTACGTGTATGTATATGTTATGTATATATATCGTATATATGTATATAATATACAGAGTGAGGAATTTAAATAGAACCATCTAAATCTCTGTTAAATGTCAGAACACCGATTTAAAATATAGAAAAATATTGAACCCAAATAAATAAGAAAAAAGAAAAAACTACTTTTTTGAATAGAGTTTAAAAATATTATATCATTAAAACTATAAATAACGTTGGATATATTTACATGTAGAGAGATTTCTATAACCCCACCCTGTATACTAAAGCGAATTTTATTTACAGACTTTTTTTTCGAAACCAACGCACGTTTCCCTTCGGGTCTAGTCTCTTTCTCTCTTTTTCTCTCTCTCTGTGTGTGTGTGCACGCGAGACGAATTTAATGAAAAATACTTTCAATAAAATCTGTACAACCCCGTTTTCATCGTTACTCATCTTATGTACCATTCCAACGGGGAAATCGAAAAGCCAACGTTTAACAAGGAATATTAATTACCGTTGTGTTCATTGTCCACTGACCTATTTTAATACATAATAAAAAAAAATATATATATATATATATAATATTCTGTTTTGAATCATATACGACCAGGTATACGATAAATTTTTTTAATATATACAAACAAACGATATAAATATATACGATAATTTATTTATACCTAAATATAATTTATCAATACACGAATGTCATCATTTCTTCTAAAGAGAGAAAAATAAAGAAATAATTATTATTATTTGTTATTGAATAATTAAAAAATAAATTACATTGGATTATTATCGAGTAAATAAACAAATAAAAAACAATTTAATATCGTCTAAACTGAAGAGAAAAAAAAAAAAGAAGAAAACTTACTCGTCCTCCCCGGCAAGTTGTTTGTTTTTAACTTCAATCTCATGCATTAATTTAGTTATGTTTAATCTTAAATTGTCTATAACTTCTTGAGCGTTTTGTTCACGAGTGTGAGCAGCATCGGCTAATTTCAAAGCTTTTTCAATATCTTGCTTAAGCTTTGAGATTTCAATAGCATCAGTCTCAGCGTTGGTTGTCAGATCGTTTATTTTCTTAGCATTCTCCACGATCTCGTTCTAATAAATTACATACATATATATATATGTATTTATGTAATGTATATGTATATATGTAATGTACATATGTATATAACGTTATTCTTCCAATAGCTTCATCAATCTTTCTTTTTTATTATGTATATATACGTATATTCAAAGAGGCTTACCGTCAAGGAAGAACATTTTTCCGTAAGTTCTTTTTCGTTCTTATGAGACTTGTACAAAAACTCGTAAAGTCTTCTGTAGTCGTCCTCGAATGCTGCTAAAGCATCATTAGTCTTCATTTCTTTCATTATCTGTATATACAATAATATGTATTATTTATTTATTTATTTATTTACTCATTAAATCAATATATATATATATATAAATGGATTGAAAAGTTGTAATCCCTAACATAGAAAGAATTATTTTCAATTATACTAACTTTCATTTATATAAAACAAATAAGTCTTTATTTTTATATTAAAATTGAAAACTTGTCAAGATAAATAATATATCATATTATTTATATTAATATTATAATATATAAAACATTTATGTGTGAATATATATTGATATTAAATATAATATTCATATTTTAAATTATTATAATATAAAATATTATTTGAATAATTATACAAAAATAAACATATATTATATAAAATATTTTTATATTAAAACATTACTAGTAAAACAAAATTAAACCTTTTAAATTCGTTATCAAGTTTCTTCGTTTCGCATAAATGATCAAACAAACGAAAAGAATGGAACCGAGTAAAGTTTTAAATAATAATAATAATAATAAAAAGTAAATACATAAAAAGAGTAAAAGTGTCGATCAGTCGCTCACCCTTGCATAGTCACTTTCCAAGTTACAAAACGTGCTGCTAGCTGAACTACCCTCAGAAGATGATTGACTACTCTCGCTTCCATCATCCTGAAAGGATCGTAAAAGTTATCGTGAAAATATATTTCGAAGAAACTTTCTTCGATCACATATCATCACCTAGCCGCGCATTTACGCGATCGACCTTGATAGGATCGATTTTGATTCGTAACCCTCTCCTTAAAATCCAATCCCATTAAAACCACCCTTACCCCATCACAATCTTTTTAAAATCGTATCTCTAGAAAATAAAAATTTAATGTTACCGATTTGGCAAGGAAAAATTCAATCTAATACAAATTACGTTGATTTCATCTTTTGGGTATCCTATTCGATCAATTTGTTCATTATTTTTTTTTTCTATATTATTTTACAGGTATTTTTATTTTTTAATTTTATTGTTTGTTTGGTTTTTTTTAACAAAGTTACACAAGGATTTAAAAAACTTCGTCGAACTTGTGCTTACCGCTCAAGTTGCGCGGTTAGGCTAAAATAAAACGAGATATGTGTGTGTATGTATTATAAAGGTTTAATTGTATTAACATCGAATTTATCTCTCCGCTTCGTAGTATCTTTCTCCTTTTCCCCTTTCTTCTTCGTTTCGAATTCTTTCGTCATCGTGATTTGAAAATAAAAAATTAAATTAAAAGTTACGTAATATTTTTTTGGAAAAACGTAAATTAATAAAGAAAAATTCAAAAGAATAAACGAATGACTGACGATCTTATCTGCTACGAGATATCGATTATTTCAATCGATATATATTTAAATATTTAAAATCAAAGTTTGCTTACTCCTAAATCGGCGTTCATTTCCATGTCCATCATGATAATTCCTTTTTTTTTTTAAATTAACTGCAATTAAATTATTTATATAAAATCAAATAAAAAAATGTGAACAATATTTTTTATATATTATATATTATTATATAATTTCTATGGAATGTGATAATAAAAAATATTATTATAAAGAAAACTTACCTTTTTAATTAAAATATAAATTTTTATTATTAATATATAGTGTATTTATATATATTTTATTATACGTTTTATCTTTATTAACTTTTTGTTAAAGTGCACGGGAACGTGAATTGCACGTGAGCGCACAGTGTATATGGAGAAACGTACCTAAAATGGGAGTATATCAGGTATGCATCGTAATCTCGTTTTGTCGATTTTATAGTTATGTCGTTTCTATGGTTACCATGTACTTTCGTTAAATTCCTGCGTCGATGATGAATCCTTTTTTTTTTTTTACTGGAAGTAGAAACAAATCAATATATCTAAAATCTTCCAAAAACTGTTTTCTATGAAATAATAATTACCTGTAGTAGATATCATATCGATTGATCGATAACTTACCGACTTATCGAAACTTCCCATACCATCCAATGATAGAACATTTTTATTTATCTTCAAAATATTCATTATTATATTTTTTATTATTCCTTCATATTTAATATTATATTTTGAATCATTTTTAATTGTATTTTTTTATATATTACTTACAAATTCTAAAAGAAAGATCTATTTCATCTTATGAGAAGAAAATTTTAGGGAATTTTTCTTCTTCTTTCTTGTAATTACAGTAGAAACTCGATTTCGTTTCGGTCTTGGAGGAAAGAAACTTATCAAAAAGGTTTCCAGTAGGCGTGGTCCAATTATTATACACCAATGAGAATAGACAACTGCTACTTATTAACTATCAAACTTACAATGAACCTAATGCCCGCGAAATTTGAAACCATTAATTAAATACACTATTAAATACTATCACAGTATCATTTAATTTATCAAATTCTTAATTTTAATTATTATTTAATAAATAACTACTTATAAACTAATTAAATAATTACTATGAATGCTACATTTTAAAATGTTTATAGTACTTTTGAGATTATTATACCGATATCACATGGATTGTCCACACATATAAATATGCCCCACTCATCGTCATATTCCCTTCATTTCCTATAGATTAAATCTTATTGGGAAGGGGAAACGCTTTTAGAGAACAAAACTTTTGAGAGCGGTACAAAATCAAGGTTTTAGTATATGTAATTTTCTTTAATCTTATTCATAAATTTTCGTAAACCCTCTACAATTTAAAACAATCTCTATTCCAAATAATTTTAAATGATAGAAAATATTTCTAGACCAATCGCACTGTTCTTAAAATAATGCGTACCAACTGAATACTGTTCAAAATAAATAAACTGTTGAATATAAAAATTCGTATAAAAAATTATATCTAAAATTATTAATTAATTGTATAAAAAAAGAAAAAAAAGAAAATAAACATTTTTACAAATGTATAATAAATTTCAAACAATTATATTTTTCTTCTTTTTTTCTTATATGCTTTATATATTAATGTATAAATTAAATTATTAAGTTGGCAACATTTTTAGCGCATTTCGCAGCTCTAACCGCCATTATAAAATGTTAGCATGAGTACAGCAATGCGTATAAGACAGTACTGATTTCGATGTGTATTTCTAAATTACATTGTTACATTAACGAACCGATAATTAATAGTTTTTTTTTCTTTTCACACGCTCTTCGTAAATGTACAATTATTCTTTGGATATATATATGTATATGTAAGTAAATTAAAGTAATTCGGCGCATGCATAACCTTACGCCGTTTCAGAAGTTTATATATAAATATAAATGTTGATCAAATAATATTGCCTTGATAATTTGCAAAAAGTATGAAGGAACTTGAAGAAGTCAATTGCGAGGTAAATTTTATTATTATTATTATTATTATCATCATCATTAATATTACTATTATTACAACTTATGAAAAATATAATAAACATATATTATCAATTTTCTTTATCTTCGTGTCATGCAAAACTATTCTTATGAATGTATCATAATGTTATAATGATTGATTTTAGGTTGAAAAAATAATTATTCTTGTTATGTTATAATTAAATATATGAAAAATAAAGTAATATATATATATTACTTTGAGGAAAAAGAAATCCTTTATTTTTTCGGTACATGACTGTAATGATCGATATCTGGTGAAGTATTGATCAAACAATTTCAGATTTATGCTCGTTGGAAAGATGATAAAACATGTTAAAATAAAATCTTGAAAGTTGACGTAAAAGTAATGGATTCCTTTTTCTTCAACCTAATATAAATATGTCATTTTTCTAAAGACATATAATATATATAATCATTCTTTATGGATGTTGTTTTTAATGATAATTACAGGTTCAGAGAGTAAGTGATCTAAGAAAATTAATATCAGATAGATTGAAAAATTCTGAGGATGAATATGGATCGTCTGTGCATATACAAGATTACGATCCGTCCAATAATTCTCTGGGAGGATTTTTACATGGAACTACATACGCATGGATGAGCAATGATTGTCAGTTAATAGTTTTTAATGTTAAATATGGAGAAAACATTAATTGTTGCTGGACATTTAGTGAAAGGATAACGTGTGTATCTGAATTTCCTACACAACCAGGACACCTACCATTACTTTTGGTTGGCTTAGACAATAGTGCAAACAGAATAAAAGATTCATTCGGATTGCTATGCATATTCGATTTTAATACGTCACGTGTATTGAGAGCTATACGGGTAAATATTATCAATTTAATACATTTCTTAATCAGTAATATTAAACTTTTTGATTTAAAAAAGCTTACATATGTATATATATAAAATTATCATCATTTAGACACCGGCTGGGATTGAACAAGTTTGTGTCATATCAGGTGGCACGGAATGGGAAGAAATTAATGATAAAAGAGCGGATAATATTTTTTGTAATATGGATGGCATAGCTTGTGTACGTTTACGCAATCTTCAATACATAATTATAGATTTACAAAGATCTTCCTGGGATGACCCAAATTCTATTACTTGTATGGATGAAGCTTCGCCGGCGGAATTAGAATTCTCTTTTGAAAAAAATTCAAATAGAAATAAGAATCTGTCGATAAAAGAAAGACATACGGCATATAATTTATTTAATAACAGTAAGTATTTTAAATGATTTTTGAAATGATGAAATGAAATTGAATATATTATGTACATTTTGGAATTATGGGTTAAATATTTTTACAGATATTGAAAAATATATTGGTTTTAACAGAATGGTATTTGAATCATATCCATTGATGCAAGATGTCTTAACGTCTATGATTATTTATTCAACAAAAATTGGATGTATAATATCTGGATGTTTGGGAAGAATAATGATTTGGCAAAATAATGGCTCTATAGCATGGATAAGTAAACCATTAGAAGAGAACATGACTATAACTCATTTATCATTATTAGAACCTACGGATGATCCTAGACCATTTTATTATTTATGGGTTGTATATGAAGATGAAACTTCAAAATTGCCACCAATTCTTCGAATGTATGCATTACTATTCGAACGAAAATATTGTGAGAAAGGTACAAACCTTTATTACAATTTGGAAGCAGAACCTTATCTTAGGTTTGAATTTGAATTAGAGAAAGACGATCATATTATTAGTTTATCACCTATTGAAAGAGAAGTCAATCCGGAACAAACAGATACTAATATAAAACGTGGCGAAGACAATTTGTTGCTTATTGCTTCAAAGAATAGATTATTATTGTTTGATCTAAATCAGTGGTACAAAGAACAAATGCCTCAAACTATTTACGATTGTAAAAATCCAAACAGTATATTGGCAACATATTGTACAAGATTTAAAACGCAATGTGCAGGAGATAAGCTGCTTAGCTCGTGTTACATACCTTCTACGTTGAGAGAATTTCCAACTAATAGGCCGTGTCCAACCGAAGAATTATTTTATCCAAATTCACTATCATTTGAATGGGCAGAACTTAGTACAGTAAGATTAATGACTTGGTTGACACGTGGTATTCAGACAGAACTTCTACGCAAGATGGCAATTACAGGACCGGTCATATTGTTACAACCCAAGGAATTATTTCATAAGTGCCTTTCTGTTGGACTAGTACCATTTAATACAGAACTATCATTTATCAACGACGAAAATACGCAAAGAGAAGCATTACTTTCTTTATGCTTAGAACAACGTTGGACCTCATTTTTAGTCAAATGTGCAATGGAATGGTCCGATGGTAGTGCCTCGTTTCTTTACCCATCGTTTGTTAAGTGGGGCGTTCAACGTGCATCGTCTATAAAAATAATGGCAGATCGTCTTTGCATTCCATTATTTGATCAATCGGACAGTAGCATCGGCGAAGCAGAAATTAAAACTTTAAGATTCTGTTCTCAACAATTAGAATGCTTATCAAGTGTCGTTGGGAAATTGATACTTGAAACGGAAGACATGATAAAACAAAGAAGAGCACTCAGACGTGTATCCATTTATCTTCAGGTATTACTTTGGTTTTATGATGTCGGTTTACTACCAGAAATACAAGAATTAGATGAGGAAAGACAATTACCACTTTCATTATCATTTCGAATTCCTTATCCTTATGAGAAATTGATGTCAATTTATACTCAAAAAAGAGATGCAATAAAAAATAATAAAAATTATTTACAAGAAGATGAAGGATTATTTATTGATATGTTAATTAATAAGGAATGTCCTACTTTAAAATCACAATGGGAAAAAGAGGGTGGAGATGTGAATTTCAGTGGTTATTATCCTCCTCCATCATTGCAATCTTTATTAAGAAGTTATCTCACTGATTGTTATCAAGCAGAAATAAATGAAACTGAATGTAAACACCAAATCGCGATATATCTTTTAATGGATTTGGCTATGCTTTTGCACGGATCTTATCCTGGAGTAGATCAATTGATAAAGTATCCTTCAGCTTTTAAAATGAGTCCAAGTTTAATTAAATTAACACAAGCATTTTGGTTACTCGATCACGAAGATTATAAAGGATTTTTGGATATGATGACTGGACAATTGGTTTCTGATTCAGATGTTAAAAGTTGGCATCACAAACATGTATTACGAACGCTAGTAAGAAATGATCAACAAAAATTAGCTTTAATGTATTTGAGAATTAGAAAGCCACCTATATCATCTACCAGTGATCAAAGTGCAATAGTAAATTTATCCGTTCAACATGGATTAGTTCAATCAGCCTTTCATTGCAGACCACAGTCGCACTATGCACAATTATTAACGTGCTTTTTCGAAGCTTGCAAATCATACAATAAACTTGGCGATATTTTACATCTTGCATTGGAACCAGAAGAGGAAGAAATTTTTGTCAAATATTTAGAAGAGAATAAATCTGAAGATATGAAAACGCTTTATTATTTACAACGTTGCCGTTATTCGGAATTAAATAATAAACTTCTCTTAAGTCAATTTAAAAATAACGTCCCAAAAAATATGCTTCCAACTTCTGCTGCAATGTTTAAAGCATATGATTCAACCTTGCCATCGATAATAAAAGAATTTTCTAACGGTATACCTAAAACAACTTTTGAAACAGATTTAGAATCTAAATATCCTAGACCTATGTCTCATTACAAATGTATTAATAAACAACAAAGCATTTATGAAACAGTCATTAAAAAGGCCAAAGAAACATCATTCCAAAATGGTAAATCCAGAATACCATTTATTACAGCTCCGTGTGCATCATTAAAGTCCAATGAGAGTAATATAAATATAAGCTGTGTCTTATTTCCAACAATGACATATAAAAATTGTAAAAAACGTACTTTGGACGATATATATGAGACAGATAATGAATCCTCAGAAGATTCAAAACGTAGAAAATTATCGAATAACGAATATGTAGCAAATACTTCATGTCCTACTAATTTAAGTGTTACATTCGATACGCCATTGGTTAAACGAAAAAGTAATATTTCCAACAACAAAAATACATGTATGGAGACACCGCATTCAATCTTAAAAATACGTCAATTAATCCAGAACTCGGCATCCCCAAATATTTCTATTACACAATCCATTGAAACAAATATACCTGACCCACCATTAGAGAAACAAAAGAAAATTAATAGACAAATACGATTCAGCATAAATAGTCCTATACGGAATATCAGTAATGAAAGTTTAATTAAAGAACAAATCGAAGAAACAGAAGAAGAAAACGTTCCTAAAGAGATATCATTAAAAAAATTAGATCCATTGGAAGAAGATATTGAATTATCCAAAAGTCCAAATACCAATGTTAATCCACACAATGAAACTACTAAACTTTTATCGGATGATAGTATTAATAACAAAAGCAATTGCTATCCACGACCAAGACCGAGACTTAGACGAAGTTATTCGAGTGGAAAGAATACTACAAATACAACTCCAACCGATTTATCCGGCACTTCTTCAAACTTATTAAATACTCCAAAAGATGCATTTACGTATTCAACAGAAATTAATAAACAAACACTTTCCTCCTCTAGATTGCATAATTTATCATCTGCTACTATGTATTCTACTATGATTCTTACTCCTTCTAGCAGTATTGATGAAAATCCATCTGTCAAGGAAACTGAAGAAATTAATGTATCAAATCAATCAATCTCGTCTAGTATATCATATAATTATAAAAATGTTATTTCATCATCTACTCCATTGGTGAAACATAAAACTATTAAATTCTTAGATGATAATAACGAAGAATCGATGTTTTTATCTGAAGAAGAGAAACCTACTGTATCATTTGAAGTAAACAAAAGAACGAAAATATCTAATGATTATGATGCTGCATCAGTTAAGGATAGTGCTTTAGAAGAAGCTGATGAAGATAGTTCACACGAATATAAAAGTTTACCTAATTCTCCTGAACGAGAACTTAATATTACTGATTCAATAGTTAAAAATGATTGCATTGAAAAGAATAATAAATCTAGTAATGGCCTTCAAAAATTGCCAACAGTAATAAATGATTTTGATATCACCGATGATGAATCATCGAATGATGGTAGCAAAATAAAATTAATTTATGAAACATCACCAGTAAAAGATGATAACAAAGATAATGTAGATTCAGAAACAGATCGTAATACTAATATTGATCCTCAACCTATATTACATTTCTCAGATATTTCTAACATCACTGAAGATGGATCAAATAATAGTAACGATGTAAAAGAATATAATAATAAAAAAGAAATTCGAGACAATGTCACTGTTAGAACGAATAGGAGAAATTTGAAACAAATAGATAAAATTAATGAATTAAAGAATACAGAAGATAATAGCAATGATTTGATTTTAAATAAATTATCATCTCAACAAGTTAATACTCTTCAAAGTGTATCTAAGATTGAAGTACAGACAGAAAATAAGAATACTTCTTGTATAGTTAAATTGAATAAAATATCTACAGAAAGTAAAGAGACTGATACGTTTGAAGAAAGTAATTCTTCAAGGACGACGACCAGATCTAAAAGAATCATTTCTTCCAAAATTAAGAAAGAAACTATTTCTGTAAAAAGTGTAAATGAATATACGAGTAATAAAAAATTAGATGATTCAGATGATACACTGATTACATCTAGAAGAACTCGAAGGAGCTCGTCTCTCGCTAAAGATATTTTTCCTATTACTAAAATTGACAAAGAATCTGATGAAACTTTAAAAGATAAAGAGTTAACTAGGAGAGTTACGCGCCGTGCTTCTTCTGTTCAAAAAGAATTAACGTATGTTTCAACACCAATACCGAAGAGAACAAGATCGACATCGATTTCTAAAATAACTGATGAGAGCAGTGAAAATCTCAATGCATCAAAAATAACAGGAAGAAAAATATTGAAGAAGAAAGAAGAAGAAGAAAAAGAAAAAGAAAAAGAAAAAGAAGAAGAAGTAGAAAAGGAAAAAGAAAAACCAGTGAGGGGTAGATTAACTAGAAGTTCGTCCACATCGTTTATAGCACAACCCAATAAAGGACAAGAGGAATTAACGGATGTTAAACCAAGACAAAGACGTGGTAGCTCGGTACCTAAAGAGTCCACAATAAAAATGACTTTGAAAGAAAAGTCATCTATTAATGCGATTTCAGACATTCCTGAAGGATCATTAACTCCTGTATCGCAATCTAAAAAAAGAAGAAATTCTGTGTCATCTAAAATTGTTGAAGACATTTCAAATAGTCCAGCAGCAAACACGCGTAGCCGACGTTCATCGATTCAGCCTATACCAGAAGAAACGGAAATGATTTTTAATTCACCTCAGAATTTAAGTGAAACCAAGGAAACCTTATCTAATGCTAGAACAAGAAGGGCTACCAGTATTGATTCCTCGTTGTTAGATGTAAAAAAGAGAACTCGCGGTATTCGTAAGACAAGTATCATAGAGGATGCAATTATAGAAGAATCAACGGAAACTGAAAGTCAGATGGATACAAATGTTACAAAAAATACCAGGGTAAAATCTTCTAAAAGAAAAAGAACATTATCCTGCAATTAAAATATAAAACATAAATAAGTAAAATAAATGAGCTAATAAAAACGAACGAATCTAATAAAAATAAAAATGAAAAAGAAAATGAAAATGAAAAACATAAATGAATTGTTGATAATAAAAGCAAAGAAAATAAAAAAAAAAAGAACAGTTTTTATTCTCACAAATAAATAAAACACTGGACCTAAACAGTTGTATTTCCTTAACAGTAATAATATATTTCCATAGACCCCCCCGTTAATTAAAATCCCATTCATTGTCTTTTCTTTTTTTAAACTATATATATATATGTATAGTATAAATCACATATGATGTGACTTTGTATATTTATTGTAATTCTAAACAAAATATGCTTCCAGTTATGAAATTTCTTCTGTACACCACCTTGTAATTATTATGTAAAATAATTTTCTCTATTACAATATGTACATATCTCCTCTTATCTCGATCTTCTAAACAAAATAAATACTGTTTTAATTTATCTTATTAACGCAAACTCTGTTAATTTGCTTAAAAATAATCAGTATCATTATTCTTGGATAAAACTTTTTCCTATAGAAAAAAATTGCTTTAAAAAAAACTATCATTTGATTGTAGCATCGAGTTTTGTTCATTTTACTGCGAAAAAAGAAAACAATTAAAATCGTACATTGATCGATGATTAGAGATAGAAAATATACATTGTTGTTAAAGAAAATGAAAGCAAAACGATACAACAAAAAATTGATACAATATTTAGTTCTAAACATTTTTTTTTTGAGATTGTTGTGTTGATTTTTCAGTTTGTGATGACGGATTACATTTAAAAATACAATCTATATAAAAATATAAAATGAGAAGCTAGTTTATGAATAATTTAAATTTAAGTAAGTCTTGCTTTTATATATTCTTCTTTTATTATCTGATGAACAAATGTGTTTCATCTGTATGGAACATTTGTATCTTTAAATCGTAAGAATAAAAACTGTTCTTATACATATATATAAATATATATGTATATATATATTTATATACACATACATACGATCTATGTTTAATGATTTTAAAATCATTAAACCGTTATACAATAATTTTAAATAGAACAATCAATTAGATTATATATAACAAATTATTAAAATTATATATTTCTTTAGAAGGTACAAATGGTAGATACTGTAATAGTATTAGAGGGACCATTTGGGAAAAACAACATTTTGTTTTCTAGTACGATTATGTGTTGTATTGTTAATGTAAGTTTAGGAGTAAATTAATTTGTATTATGCTATAAAGTTAATTACTATCGTCAAAGTGGTAACGAGCTAATTATTAATTTATTAGCTTTCTTATGTATTTCTTTTTCTTACTTTTTGTCGAATAATATATTTTCTAAAGAAAAGAAATGAAACCTATCCTTTTATAAAGTATCTGTAAAGATGTAAAAAAAAAAAAAGAAAAAAAAGAAAGAATTAAGATAATATTTAGTATAAATTATTATATTAAGATATCTCTTTATAATAGATAGATAAACAGACTTTAGTTTAATTTCAATTTTGTTAATTAAAATGATATAATTACGTACATAAACAAATTATGATAAATTTGCATATACACATATATACATACATACACAATTTAAGTATTTTTAATTTTGCCATTGTCGAATTCGAATTTGTATATACATGATTTATATATGTATGTATATTAAGTTACTGTTTTAAAAAAAAATGTATTCAGATGAATTTTAGTTATAAGAAAAAAAGAAATTAGGAATGTACCGTAATACTGTCAGAATATCGCTTATTATTATTATAGTTTATTAACGAGTATATGATTTTTTTTATATAATATATAATTTTGTGAATTTAGCTAAAACATGCTAAATCCTTTTTTTTGTTAATGTCAATATCTATGTATTACGTATATTTAGTTTGATAATATAAATTTATTAAGCCGTACAAGACGCTTTTCTTCAACTTCATACACAGTTTTCACCAAACTCTTGTAAAATAACTCTGTAAATAATTTATTAATATACTCTGCATATACGTGTGTGTGTGTGTGTGTTGTGTGCTTCCGCGCACGCGTGTGTATAGGTGTATTGAAATAATAAAAACATATAAAAAATATATTATAATAATACATGGTATTAGAGAAAAATTAATTTCCAATCACCGACGATAATAAAAAATATTACAAAAATGAAAAGAAAACAAATAAACTTACGTTATATATTTTTACCTTAATTTTAATTTAATATAATAACATTAAAAAAAAGGTAAAAAGAGAGAAATAGAGAACACAAAATCTTTTCTTAGGCCTTTGGAAAAAAGATCTATAATAGAAGTTCGTTTATAGAACGATTAGATTAATTTTAATGTTTGCAAATACGTATGATGTTCAAAATTCCTCTCTAAAAAAGAAAGTTTGTGTATATATATATATATTGTACATTATATTTTGTACCTAAATATTTTTATTGTTAAACCTTACGTACAAGGTTTAAAAGACCTCCTCATTTGAGCATCATACTATTTTAGTAAATCTAGATAATTATTATCATCTGGTATAAAAGCCAACATTAATGGTCTCATCTTTGGCAGTGTCATTATCATTTACTACATATCGCTGATAAATAAAAAAAAAAAAAAGAAAAAGAAAAATTTATTTCCATGATCACCGAGATTTAATTATAGCGAATCGGTACAAAGTTCATTTTAATAAGAGAATTTGAAACACTGCATTTACTTTGATATTTCACAAATCTGCTTCTTTTTTTTTCTTTTCTTTATAATCAAAACTTTCATTTTAAGATTCTCACCTTTTTTTTGTATAAAAGATGATTGAAAGAAAAAGATATATATGAAATATTAATTTTCATTAACTGCGCTTTGATTGTCAATCTAATTTTTTTTAATAACTTACTAATAAATATAAGCTTTATATAATATTATTACCTATAGATATATATCCGATGAGATATACACGATTGTTAATTTCGTCGAAATGATAGTTGAAACTATGTTGAAATACAACTCTCAAAGGAAACTGAAGGCAAGCGTGTGAGATACAATATGTGCCTATCTACAACGATATTAGGTTTTACATAATTTTAAGATTAATCAAATTTTATATCACATCACCGAATGAATTTATATTCGTAGAAGCTCTTTAGAATTTTTTTATGATTTTTATAACTGAAGAAAATTTAAAAATACTCAAGTTCAAATTTATAAATGGTCTTCTAGAGAATGACGAATGTTCTTTGTTTTGGATGATTGCAATATCACTTTTGACAATACCATTTTCTTTCCCAATACCATACAATTTTAGGAAAGATGAAAGTATTTCAAGATTCATAGGTTTTCTGTTTGTTGTACGACAGAATTAACAGAATCGATTCAACCCAAGGAATGTAGTTCTTAGTGCAGTTCATCATGATGATAGCGCATAAAAAAGCATTTTTTTCTAATTTTTAAGAATATCCGTATTATCTTTATATATAAATATATACATCGCTATTATTAATTTAAGTATTTAAGTAAAAAAACACACAATTTAGATATCCCCTTAAAGAGCTTATCAAAAAGTTTTAATTTACTAAAGTATTTGTTTCTTTTTGGTTTTTAATATATATTATATATAAATATAATAATGAAAATTTCCTCGAAAAATATTTTTTTTCTCGAGAATTTTCACAATTGAATCAGTTTTGATCTTTATTGTATATAATATCTAATCTCGTTCTTAAATTTTCTATAAATTTAGAAGTATTGAAAAAATGCTGATTTTAAAGAGTAATCATTTTAGAATAAGACAATATTTCTTACTATTATTAAAAATGTATATATAATAGAGAAGGCAGACAATCAGTTAGAAAATGGTACGATTTTCTTGTTGTAAATTTTAACTCTTACATTATTCTTTTTGAGTATTAACGGCAGATGAAAAATTGATTAGTCTTATAAATCGTACCCTTCCAAAGGCACGTACGGCTTCATATTTGATGAAACTTTAAAATATATACTATTTTTAGCGCGGTAATAGCATCTAAATCTTTGTAACAATACAATTTTCAGAGATGAATAATCTTAAACCTAGTAAAAAGTAATGATCTTGATATCATTACAGTTATAGAATAGTTTAACTTTCTATAAATGTATATGTGTGTATATATATATATTACCTACTTTCAATGGAAAATGGAGGCAACTACGTTATTAATTGTGTGCAATATTGCGAGAAAAAATTTGTATAAAAATTCGTTAATATCACGTAAGTACTTTCTATCGTTACGCGATTAATTTACTAAGAAATAGAAAAAGTATTATCCTTATTAGAATAATTTTGATAATATTCCATACCAAAAAAGATGAGTAAATATATACTTATTGTTAATTAAATACGATAGGCACGATATTTTTGTTTCATTGATGCTTACATCCATCTTTAACCCGTCTTTTATGCTTTTCTTCATGTGTTTGGGAAGGAGATTGATTCTGATTTCTTCGTTGTCCTTGTATCGGCATGTAACATGGTGCATTATCTACCATTAATTCTTGCGGTGGTGTAGGTAATACATACGTTGGACTGACAGTATTACTCGAACTACTTGAAGTATTTCGATGCTCATTTATATTATAAGTTGGATCAATAATAGCTGCTACGTTGGGTACTTCTTGTATTTCCTCGATAGGATTGTCAAGTGTTTGTATCTCTTCAGGATCCGGATATTGAGTATAATTTGTATCACGTTTTCGATTTTTACTTGTAGTATTTCTCAAATCAATTTTATCAGGTCGTTGAGGTCTATCTATTAAAGTATGCTGTTCCAATTGTTGCATCTGTTGCTTTTCTAATTTTTTTTGTCTTGCTCTTTCTCTTGCCTTTCGTGCCTTGGCACGTTCTTTTTCTTGAAGCATACGTGCCAATTCGGCATCTTGTGCTTCCATAGCAATTTTTTGATCTAATAATAATTGCTCGTTAACTGGAGAATCGTGATCGTCCGCAGCACCTTCTTCTTCTTCCTGCAACTTTCTTGCCAATTCCTAATTGGTAAATAAATGGAACAATTATTTTACATAAGAAATATCTACACCATGCATGTGCCCTATAAGAATTTAATTAAATATATTAAAACATATATACTTCATCCTTTTCTTCTTGAATACGTCGTTCAATTTCTAATTTCATTGAAAGCTCTTCATCGTCGAGTTTTAACTGCGATCTCATTCTTTCTTGTAGCTCTCTTTCCCTTTGGTGTTCTTCCCTTTCCCTTTGATGTTCTTTCCTTTCTTTTAAATGTTCTTCCCTTTCTAACGACAATGCAATTTGTCTTGCCACGACAGCATCTCTTTCTTCCCTTAAAAGTACAATATTTTCTATAGATAATTTCCACGATATTACATTCTACAACGTTACAAATATATTATTACAATAAATTTACTAACTGCTGTTGTATATAACTTTGATATCTTATAGCTTCTAACTCTTGTTCTACCTTTGCCCTTGGAAGATCTTCTCGTACTTGAGCATTGCGCACTTTATTACCAGTATAATGTTCTTTAACTGTCAAAAGAAATAGTAACAATTATTTACTCAAAAAGAAACTTTAACAATATAATTTATTTAAAAAAAAAAACTAAGTATAACACAACAATAAGAAAAAATACTTGCTTTCTTCGTCTTGGAGTCTATAAGCCAATGCTCCATCTTCGTGCACCAACCACTCCCGACATACTGTGACATTACTAGATTAATATAGGTTAACAGTGACAGTTAAAGATATAATATCAATCCTGAAATGATCGACGAAATAAAAATAAAAATATTAAAAACCATTTGTCATACCTTCGTTAACGCGACCTGCTTTTGGTAAAGTATCCGAACCCAATACAGATTTAGCCATTTCTTATATTCTATCCGTATAACAGTCAATACTCAACAAGAGTAGATATGTATCTTTGTGTTTACAACCACCTTACCAAGGACCTACACGTTCTTTTCTCTCCATCTTGAATAGAATCGAATAGGTTCATGGTATGTGTGTGTGTTTGTGTATATGTATGGGTAGGTATGCGCTGTAATACATTTAATGCGCGTGCGTATGTAACCCTCATGAATGTTACATCTTTTATATGTGTAGGTATGCAATATACCCATAGGTGAGAGTGCACATAGCGATCGGTAGTAAGGCGTCGACATACTTTATATGACCACGTCAACCAGACGGATAGTAGAATGCAGTAGAATGAAAAGCGTACTAGGGGGCAAGGGTAGTAAAAATACGTTATCCGATAGTAGCGTATACTATCGGTAGATATATGTATAGAGGTAGATATATATATGTATAGATGGAATTTGTATGAATGAATAGCGGATCACGCGCGCACTATTGAAGAAAACTTTTCACAACGAAAAGGGCCATAGCACTGAAGCTGAAATATAAGATAAAAAAAAGAATATAAATACTGATACTTTTTTTTGTTTTCTCTTAGAAACACCATGTGTTGGTATTTTTTCAGCCGTGTTTTTATATACATATATATATATATATAAGTATTTAGGTACTATACCATATGGTCATTTATTTATATCCAATATGTAGAAGAAAAAAAAATAATAATTTTAGAATATTTAATTAAAAGTTTGAATAAATTTAATTTTTCATGAATAGCAAATCGCAAATGAATAACAACTAGAAAAATTTATATATATTGGGTTAGGGTTTTCTTTTATTAATAGAAATTATGCTCCACTTCAATAACTTCTTTTATTTATTAATTTCTTTATTTTTTAGTAAGTTATATATATCCGGATGGATCTTCTACCTTTTTCAAAACAACCGATTCTATTCTCTGAAAAATAATGATGAAATATTGTTATAATAAAAAGTATATTTAAATATATATATATATAAATTATTAATTAATGCACCGATCGTTCTTCAATTGGAGGACCACATTTTGTCATTTTATCGAGGATTGCAGCAGAATCCAAACGTTTAGCTTCTGCAAAATTATCTATGAATTTCTTATATTCTTCTATAGGAAGTGTTTCTCGACTAGATAAATATATATATATGTATATATATATATTTATAAAGATGATTTTTATATTAATTTATAATAATTTAAAATTATTAGAGAAAATAAAACTTACTGTAAATTATTAAAAGCTAATGCAGTATCAGCTTGGGTGACTTTATCATCAAATATTTGTGCTTGCCTCATCCATTTGTCGCTTTGCGATAAAGAAATTCTTCTACCATCAGATTTTGGTCTACTATATTTTGCATAAGCAGTGAACTGCGATTCAAACGAAGCCATTTATTAAATTATTAATTATGATATATTAAATAGAAATTAAATAGAAAAAATAAATTTTTAGATATATTAATAAATTATGAAAAATTAATAACCAATTGTTTTTTTGACTACAATGTCAAACAAATGTGTATGACATATATATAGATATATATACATGGCGATAGTTATATGTTTTAGAAAAATATTTCAAAGTATATATGAGATAACTTCAAAATCAAAACAATTTTTATATAATTATAATTTGAAATATTTATGTATATACACTTATATATCTATTAAAGATATATATCTATTTAATGTTCTATATTCATTCTTGTATCGCTAATACAAGAAGTATATTTGCTACGTCCCAAATGTCAGTATAGGTAGTATCTACTAAATCAGCTAATTTAGCTGCTATTCCTTTTGCTATATTATTATCAAAATATAAAAAAAATGTTGAACATAAGATGATACATCCTCCAAGAAATAATGAATTTGTTTTAAGAGCCATAAGGTTTCTCTTATCAACTTCAGATTTGCTAATACGACCTTGCGCTAGACACTGCACGTGTGAATATAATTGCTCGTGCTAAAATTATAAATATTATTATTTTATATTGTGTTATATAAAATAAGAAAATGTTATTGTACACAACAATTACATTTAATAAGCAAACCTGTAAGTATGCTAAATCCAATAATGCTATAGAAGTTTCATATATATTCAATGTATGTCTAAGTCCTGTTGCAGCTAAAAGGACTTCGATACATTGTAATGGAGTACAGAAAGGCATTTTAAATTCTAGAGTTTTCAATACTTTCAATTCCGAAGTAATAAGTGTATTATTTGTATATTCCTTTTTTTTATCGATCCAATTTAAAATACATATTAACTATCATATATAAAAAAGAAAAATAATATGACTTAGTAGAGAATATATAAGAAATTTTTTAATTATAAAATTATTTTAATACCTGTGATATACTTAAACTTTTAGAATGTAGATCCATTTTACTTGCTAATTGAAGACAAGATATAAGATATAGTTTGGATCTATGAGAAACAGTTTGACATATTCTAGACCACGAAGCTTCAGTTGTCTCACTTTTATCTTCTTTTTTATATACTTCCCAAAAATAATTGCACATAAATTTATCGTATAAATGAATTGTTAAATATTTAGTATCTGTTCCTAGTTCTAAGTGATTTGTTATTTTGAAGATAGCATTTATAACAGATGCTGGAATCCCTTGAAACAATAATAATTTTTATTTTAATACAAGTTCTATGACTAAATTTTTGATATATATATATATGCTTTGTGTTTCTTTATTAATTTACCTACGAATGGCATATAAAATTCATCTTCAGCTCTAACCATATCTTCTTGTTCTTTTACAGATTCATGAAGTTGTTCTAACCAACCATCTATTAAGGGATCTGAAGATAAGAAAATTTAATGAAAAATTTATTAATTTTGTCATTAAATTTTTGAATTATTTGCAGACATCTGCATTTTTTACTTTCTAATATTTATCACACCAAAAATGTATTCCAGTCTAAATTTCTTATATGCAAAGTGTGAGAAACGATAGTTATGTATTAAACATAAAAAGAGTTCTAAATAAAAATTACCTATATAAGCGCTATCAAAATCCATTATACAATAACGTTAAAAAAAAATCTATCGAGTTAAATAAATTTTCATTTAAATATTATTATTCGAACAGAGACGAACTATTTCAAACTGAATACTTTAATGAACTTCACTATAATTATTAGACGTGAGTATACCTTTCTTTTCGGATAATTATTTATCTGTAAATATGTACACAACGATAGACACAACAAAACTTGGATTATATTATTCTTTATTTACAATTATTAATTATCGAATAATAGTATTCGTATGACTTTGAATACATATATATATATGTATATGTTATTCTTTTTCAATATCGTCGCTTTTAGAGAATAGAAAGCTTTTTATTAGTTAAATGTTTCAAATACGCCGCCTTTGAAATTCTCGTGACGAAACGCTCATTTGATTGGTCGCTTAAGTTTACTTCAATAAAAGAGATATAAAATAATTTTTAATAAGTTTCTCAATTATTTGTTGTTCATTGATTGGATTAAACAAAGAAATTTATACGTTACATTATGTTAAAGTAACTATATACGTATATTCTTTAATAATTTTACGATTTTTGTGTAATAAAATTTTGTAAGAATTAAAATACCGCATTTTATGAACGACCAATCAGGACGAAGTAATACAAACGATATATTTAATTCAATAATATCTATTATTATTTTTTACAATATATTTTCATTGATACATTTTTGTTCTAATAATTGTATTTATATTTTAAAAATGCTATTAACACGAATTAAAAAACTTTGTTGTAAGTAATCAAAGTTTATTAATTTTACTGCGCAAACGCTATAATCTAATCGTGATTTACTTTTGTTGTTTTCACATAAGCACTAGAATGTATTGGTGGAAATTATTAAAAACTTGAGAGATAATCATTAAAAAAAATATTTTGTAAATTCCTTTTTTTTTTGTAATAATACATTTTACAAAATACTTAAAAATTAAATTTTTGTAAGTGGTTTTTCATTTTACAAAAATTAATTTTAACTTATGCCGGCGTTTTAATATAATATCATAATTTGCTTTAAAAAACGTACAAATATTAGATATAATCAGTATTTAATTAACGAATTTTAGTAAACAATTGTTTAATTTAATTTCTAAAATAATAAAGTTAATCGTATCGTGCGGTTACATTTGTACTTTTATATACATTGAAAGTAGTTGATGTGTTATCTTTGAGGTTATAATTTGTATATATTGTAAACAAAATGACCACATTAATATTGCGAACTATTAATTGCTTAAATAGATCACCGAAGAATATTTTTTATAAGGTATGTTAGATCTAATAATTGTCAATATATTATCATTCATTGATCTAACATAAAAAATATATTCTTTATTTATAGGTTAGACAAATCAGCAGATCAAGCGTTCACAGAGGTCTCGTACCACCAAGTCGTGAAATAAAGATTACAAAGAAATCTCCAATAACATGGAAATCTTTGGCGGTTACGGCAGGTCTTGGATGTATTCTTTTAGGATTTTTGTATAATATGAAAAAAGAAAAAGAAATGATGGAGATGCGTGAAAGAAGACGACAATTAGGAAAAGCTGCTATCGGTGGAAAATTTGAGTTAGTTGATAGCGAAGGGAAAATTGTTAAATTGGATGATTTCTTAGGACGATGGGTCTTAATTTATTTCGGTTTCACTCATTGTCCAGATGTTTGTCCGGATGAACTTGAAAAATTAGCATTGGTTGTTGATCAATTAGGTAAATATCAAATAATCGATTATAAAATTGATCTTTTAGATTATTAAGTCATATTGCTAGTTTGAATTTTTCTATTACAGAAAACGAATTCAAGTTGAAGGTTCAACCAATTTTTATATCCGTTGATCCTGAAAGAGATACTCCTGCCTTAGTAGGAAAATACATAAAAGAATTTTCACCTAAAATTCTTGGCCTTTCTGGTTCTCCCGAACAGATTGACAAAGTTTGTAAAGCTTATAGAGTATATTACAGTAACGGGCCTAAAGACGTGGATAATGATTACATTGTTAGTAAATTATTATCTTCTTTTATCATAATAAAATATTATTTAAATAATTATTTCACAAGTAATGTTTTCTGTTTCTAGGTTGACCACACTATCATCATATATTTAATTGATCCAGAAGGATTATTTGTTGATTATTTTGGACAAACTCATTCAGCTGAACAAATAGTTAGTAGTATAATGATCAGTAAATCTAAATACGATCATTATGAAGAGAATATAAAAAAATAATTTTTTGTTGTTATAAATGATCATTGTACATTAAATGATTATGAATTTAGTTACTTATCCAAATATTGTATTAATATATTAATTAATAATTAAAATAACTGTTTATTTTTTTTTTTTTATATATATATGTATTTAAAAAAGAGTGAATCTATAAATAAACTTGCATTCATGTCATTCTTTATGTGTGTCTATAATTGTCAAGGTAATAGAGACAAATATATAAGTATAAATTAATTAATATAAGGAAAATTGTACCAGCACTGATGCGAGTAATTAAGAATAATTCAAAGAAATAATATATATCCTTTTTAAATTTTATTGCAACATAGACATAATAACGTTTACCATCATAATTTAGTCTTATAAGTTTATTTTACTTTTCTTTTATTTTTTTATTTTTTTTTTTTACGTTGAGAACATATACATTATTTAAATATTATTACAATATAGAGAGCTCTTTATACCTATTATTTGAGCTAATGGCAATTCAGTATTGATAAATAATATTTAATTGATTTTTAAAAATGTTTATATCTATTCTGACTTGACTTATATAACAACTAGTTTGCTTCTTTTGATATGGCATCAAAAGGTATCGCGGTTACATAAGCATCGTATGTTATATAAATCGTATTATTATTACTATTATTTTTAAATTGAAGTATTATATATATATATATATATTCTTTGAAAATAGAAATTTATTAGTTTCATTGATTTAAATTTATCATAAAAATGAATTTTCTTTTTGTTTTATGATAAAAGGATAATATTCCTTATAAGAGGTAATTGACGACATTTACTGTGTATTAATTGGCAGTAGCGAACGATTCGCGTACTTGTCTAACATAAAGTGAATAATACATTTATATTGCAATGAATATTACAAATTCGAGTTAGAATAAATATTAAATCAATGACGGTACAAAGTGACACGACATTAAACTATTAATTAGGAACACGTAGTTTTTGCTTTTTTTTTTTTATATCATGCCGATAAATTCATTCGCATTTCGAATTTACAACACATACGTTATTATTATTATTATTATTATTATTATTTTGAAGATTAATATATCCTTTTTTTTTTGTTTAAAATATTATATATTATTATACATTTTTCAAGCATAAGAATATACTTTTTTTAAAATTTTCCAAATATTTCTATAAATCGAATAATATTGTTAGTTAAATCGATATTATGTATTCATTTTTATAATATTTTCCTTTTCATTACAATAAATCCGACGAATCATACTCTCTCATAAAATAAATTTATTCCTGAGAACGTGACGATTGTGTTAAAATAAAATATATTATTTAAAAAAAAAAAAATCGTACTAAGCGAGATCAGACGGAAGTTTAAACGTGTTCTTTTAAATATCCTTAACGAGTAAAAATTCATATTGTCAGTGATACGTTTGATGTTGAAGATTGTGCAATTCATAAGCTAGCTGACAACATTCCGAATCACTCCATCTATATCTTTCACGAATTTTGTCTGCATTCGTAGAATATTCAGACACCTGTGAAACAATATCTTATAATATTATTACAATAAGAAAACAAACAAATAAATAAATAAATAAAAGTAAAATACACATGAAATATTTTGATATTTATAAATATCAAACCATAATTATATCCGTTCGAATGATCTTTATTAAGATAAAACGTAATGTTAAAAAATATGATTAAAAAATATGATTAATAAATCGTTTAATTTACTCACGTTCGAGGAAAACGAAAGTAAAGATTGATCCGTGTATTTACTACAAAGGGGCGAAGTATGATTCATAATGCTCTTATGATTATCCATCGATACCACGTTGGATCCATTTCCAACGATGTCCATGTAGCCTCTGCTGCTAGCTAAACTACCTCCTCGCGTTGCGATATCTGGGTGATAGATCATGCAAATAATTTTTATTATTTATTTATATCAAAAAAAGTAATATCGATTGGACCGAGCCATACTGTTATTTATTGCACAGGATAATTTATATAGACGCGAGAAAAATATATTTATTGGATTGCTTTAGAAAAATTCGTACCGAAAATTCATATTTTTTAATATACAATACAATACATCCTTTTTTCTTCCTCTTTTTTTTCAAAAATCTCTATGAATTATCTCCGTCAACTTGATGATAATATTATACGTTTGATTTTCCCGAGTTTTTTTTCTAAATCATGTGAATGACCGTAAATTATTGAAGAATTAAAAATAAAATCTGTAAAAATGATGTAAGATCACTTTGATTCTTATCCCCTTAATCGACGAATAAAATAATTAGATTTTTTATAATATTAGGTTGGTGGAAATAAAAAGTCAGATTTTTAGCCACAATTCAATAGGAAAATCTGATATTTTTTTTCTACCAACTCCATATTTGATCAAAAAAACACTCCGTCCTAAAAAGTAACGATTTTATGATTTAAATCACTTAGATTCTCAGTCCTTCATTTGTAAATCGGAACGAGTTTGTCTGGGCAACCAAATATAGTAATAAATACAAATATAAGTATAAAATATAGTGAAATAAAGTTGTACGAAGGTTGGAGTAGCTGCGTGGGATTATTTTTCGCACGGCAGCTCGGTAGGATTAAAAGGACACCTTGTGTACTCGCCATCGAGTGCGTTGAACGATGACCCTCGCGATCATGATAGAAACAAGGCCATTGTTTTGCTAACCATTTTGGTCTTTTACCAGGTCTCCGTCCAAATTTCGATGTGTTGCAACTACATACACTACTTGAACGTTGAGCTGCTCTTGAATCGTATCGTAAACGAGGAAACCTGTAATTTCTTAATGCCCTTGAAACTTCTGCTCTAACTTCTCTGTTCATGAAACAATAAAGTACCGCTACGAAAAAGCCCTACAATGAAAACGGAAATAGAATTTTATTGCATAAAAATTGTGTATAAAAGGTTGAGTAATTAACTATTATCACCTCAATTATTGCATCTAATGGTGAACATAAATTGTTCTCAAGGTCGTTTCTTTTTTTTTTTTATACGACAATCCAACGATGCGTACACTCAAGTGTGTTATTATACTTGAGACGAAAAAAAAGAAATAAAATACTATCGAGAATGTGCAATTTATCTTGAACCATTCGAATTTTTTTTCTCTGACATTATTTTTGTCTTTTTTTTTAAATATAAAAAAGAAATTTTACTTGGAGCTATATAAGGAATCAATTTGTGCGATAGAAAATTGTAGGATTTCATTTATATATAAATAAAAGAAAAAAAAAAGAAAATCCCTCGAATAAAATGTAAGAATATTGAAGTGATAATAGTTATAGATATATTTTTTTTAAATATCCTAGAATTTTACCTGAAACGAAGCGAAAGATTGATCGCAAAATAGCCAAATAATTTCAACAGTTTCATCGATTCCCATACTGTATGACATACCTAAGAAAACTGTATAATGTACTCCAAAAAGTGGGACCAGAACCAAAGTACTTCTCGCCCACCGTCTGTTTACATTTCAAATGTAAGATTATTTTTATCAATTTTGTTAATAATTTAATTCTTTTTTGTTTAGTTCGTTAACCTACTTATATCTTTGGGTTTCCTCCGATACGGTGCACTTTAATTTGGATAATAATACTCGCACGATGTTGACGAAAAGAACGAAATTAATCTGAAAAAAAGAAATATACGAGTATTTTAATTTGTTATACATTTTGAGTAATTTAGCAATGTTTTATTATTTTTTTTATCTTACCAATATGGAAAGCATCGTCGGTATTCGAATCCATAAAAATAAATATGGATTTTGGTTGGTTGTCCAACACAGTGTATCCTCCAGAATGATTCTTGATATAACCCAGCCCAATACGAATATAGCTGGTAATCCTGAATAATAATAATAATAATAATAATAATAATAATGATAATAATCAAAAGATCAAAATCAAATGAATCTTTAATCAAACTGACCCCATCCTAAGCCAATGTAAACAGCTATGCTCGAATTAGCGTCAGTAAACAGTGCCAAGAAGACTAAATTATGAAGATAAAGACCCTCCATAAGTATCCAAAAGTAATTAGCCAATATAAAATATTGCCAAAAACTTGTGAACAATTTGCAATGCCAATTGGTTTTTTTCTCGTCGAATAACCAATATTTTTCATCGGTTTTAATTATGTCAGAGGCAAGACCGATTCCGCTTAAGAAGAGAGTATCTTTTAGAAGAGCCATAAACGCTCGCATCATGAACGAGAAAAATGTATGCATGTGTAACATATTCCTTGGACATCTCAATTTCCTACATAAGAACATATAATATTTTTTCCGTGAAAAAAAAAAATGAAAAAGAAAAAACACATGCAAAAATGAGAAGAGAGAGAGAGAGAGAGTGAGAGAGAGAGAAATGTAATTTGTTTTTTTTGAATATATATAATATTAATTTTTATAAATTATTATATTTGTTAAGAAAAAACATACTTACTTGATAATCGCAAGAATGAAAAAGGCTATAACCAGCGTGAAGAATGATACTGTATATCCCACTTTAGAAATTGTTTTCAGTATAGGAAGGTACTTCTGTAAGGATAGTACGAGACACGTTTCACATATCTAACTTTACTAAAATCAAAATAATAATAAGACGTATATATATAAGTATATATATATACTTATATATACTTATATATACTTATATATACTTATATATATACATAGATGATATTTCATTCGTATTTCTAGTTATCAATCCACTATATGTGTGATTATTAATAACCATAAGGGCCCTTTCTCTTAGCTCGTATATTTTCACTTGAATTAGTATAAAGGTTCCTTTACCTTCAAAAGAGTAATATTGTTCGAGTGCACACCCGGTATGTCCATTAAAACTGTGACTAGTTGTGTCGGATAGCACTGGGAATAATTGCTCCAAGTGGTGTTTGTCTCGAAACTCCAGTACCATTCACCGTTTGACATGCACTGCTTTGTTGCGTTAGACTAATGCATATGAGTTTATTATTATATATATATTTATATTGATATATAATATAAAATCTTTTTTTTTTAGGCAATTTTTAGAGCAACTCTATTTAATATGAAACATTTCTGATTTTAAATGAATATATTATCTTTTTTCAATGAAACTTATGCTAAAACGTGACACAACATTTAATAGATTAATTATTAATTTTGTTAAAGTTTGAATAATTTAAAGTTATGATAAAATATAAAAACAAAGTGAAAAATAACTAATTGAAGATATGGAAGTATATTATATGTATATATAGTATTTAAAAATAATATAACAAAAAAAGATATTATTATAAATTTTTGTAGAAATAAAATAAAAACCTGAGAATCGAATCCTGCGATGTAATTAGGACAAAAGATAGATGCTAATTCTCCTGGTGGGGTAGAAGGCCAACAAAGTATCGAATCCCAGATCATTGGACACCATCCTAATTAAAATAAAAAAAATCTACATGAAATAACTGTTAACAATATTGACTTTTATTTTATTGAAATAATCTCATTTTATAACAAAAAGAGTGACATTTAATATACAGGGTGTCTCAATTACCACTCCTTTGATTATATTAAGTGTTTATTAGAATATTTTCAATGTTTTAAAAGTATTTGAAGTATTTCTCGAGTTGATGTGTTATCACACTTTCAAAGCTTGAAATATTTAAAACACTTTGAAACATTGACAACAGGAAAACTGAACATTCAAAGAACAATATCAAAGCGTGATAAAGTTTATTTACGACAAGCGTATACTGTATTTATAAATAAAATTTGATTAGATATTATTCTCGATTTAATTTCACAATATTTAATTGTATTCTGTGAAATTGTTAAGCTTGAAAAGAGCTTGCAAGAGCTTGAAAAGAGCCGGTGTTACGTCGGTATAGAAAATTTTTCATTTTGTTTGACAAAGAAAAAGAAAGAGACAAAGGTTTATCATAATAATGCAAAAAAAAAGGTTAATTGAAAGTAATTTATAAAAGACAATGATGATAAAAGGTTGATGTTTCATTGCACCGATATAAATTTCACTTTTTAATCTATTCGTTTATTTAAAAAAAAAAGAAAAAAAGCAAACAAGCTTATCTCGAATCGATGAAGAATAATTCACGGTAGATTACCTACGATAAAAGTTTGCATTATTCTTATATCATCCGAATAATCTTCTTCAAAGTTTTGCATAACGTGACTTTTGAAGAAATTCTAAACTCGTAGAAAAGTCGATCCTTGGAATAAATTCGATAATCTTTTGGGAATATACCGGATGGGTGTATTTGACAGAGGACAATATAAAACTTAAACTCTACGAAATTGTTTCAAGGATTTTTTCAAGAGTATTACGAAGGGTAATTGAAAGGTGGAACAAAGAAGGTTGGTAAGAAAATAAGAAGAGCAAACTTTTTGAAGGGAAGGAATTTTCGAGTTTAATCGTTTAGAAAATTGATAATTAAATTCTAATACCGCTTTTTGTGATATTTCCATGATGACAGAGTCTTCTTTCTGCTTCTCGTGTTTCCTCCTGATGGGAGAAACTCATTTCCTTCTATAGATACCATAAATATAATAATATTATTATTATAAATATTATATTAAACATTTTTTATATTATAATAATCAGATATTATCATTTTCTTATAATTATTATCTCGATGAGTATTTTTACGAAATGTTAAGGATTACATTTTCCATGTATATAAACAAATTGTATATTATAAGGTGTAATAAAAAGAAATTCATTATTTTAAGCTTAAGTTTATTTCAAGCTTAAAATATATATATATTATTTATAATAATTAAGAAAAAATAAACAAGAGAAAACCTTACTTTGAAATAAAAAAAAAAATAAATATATTATACATTACCAATCATTATATTTTTTTTTCTAATAATAATAATAATAAATATTCTTAAAAATAAAAATTAAATTTAATCTTAATAATGTGCCATCCTTTCAGTTAATGATTACTATCTTCAAAATAATATCATTTAATTAGAAAAAGACATAAAATTGCTAAAAGAGAGAGAAAAGCTTTAAAATATAAATAAAATAAAACAAAATAAAATAAACCTGTGCATACGTTCTAAGTCACAAATGCACATCGCGTTCAAGCGAAACGAGCTACGGAAGAACGTGTACCTCCCTACGTGTCCAGCTTACGAAATGTCACAGAAGAATTTTTAAAATGAATACGCGAACCTTTCCTAATGTTAAGTTACTCTTTACTTTCTTTCTTTACTTTTACTTCTTCCTCCTCCCCCACCCCCTTTACCCTTCCTCTCCACCCTCTTCCACCCTCCTCCACTCTCCTCCACTCTCCTCCACCCTCCTCCCTCTTCTCATCGACCTATCTTTTTAATTTGTTCTTTTTACGAGAAGATAAACCGCAAGAAAAGCAACCCTCAATTTTCCTTATTCTGTTTCTGCTTGGTACACTCTTAAACCGAATTAGCCATGATGATTATTCTAGGTCGCATACTTAAAATAAACTTGTCAGATAACGTGCGTCATTTCATTTTCTTGCCCTATGCAATTGCATTACGCAACAACGTTCTTAATTATTAAAATATATGAACGGGGTAAAAAATTTTCTATTTTTTTCCCCTTTTTCTTCAATGACATTTAAGAAGAAAAAAGTTGCAATTTTTTTTGTTCGAATACTTTATATTTTATTTCGAACAAAATATTACATTAAAACAATATGATTAATGTGTCGATAAAAAATACAACTATTAAATATTCAATTTTGTTTAAAGCCTGAACATAGACATTTTTAAATATGAATCCTTGAATCGGGTGGAATTCGCAATGGCGGAGTAGTTTTCAAAAGGGAAATTCATTTCTACGAAATGGTTAAGTCACGAATATGAATTAAATTAAGGAATTGTTCGAATATGTATAATGTATAGTGTGTGTATTGCATAATAATACATTAATTATATTTCCACAAGTTTAACTATAATCATAATCTATAATAATAATGCATATATTATATAGTACAATAATAATATTCTTATCATTAAAATAAGAAAATTGATTTCACGATTTTCTCATACATAAATAATTGAAAAAAGAAAAATAAAAAGAAAAAAGAGAGAGAGATATATTAGGTTGAGAAAAAACAAATCTATTACTTTTAGCTTAAAATAAAAAATAAAAATAATGGATTATTTTTAGTAATATAATAAAAATAAATGGATTTCTTTTTCCCCAAACTAATATATATATATAAACTTTTCTTTTCTAAGCAATTTATATTCCGCAAATATTTACTTTTAACCTATAATGCGCATCTGTCGTTGAGAAGAAAAATTGCGCGTCATAGCGTCGGTGTCGGTGTCGGTGTCGGTGGTCAAACAAAACTAAAAACTCGATTTCTTTTTCTACCCTCGTACAAACATGTTACGTAAAAAATATATATATAAACTTAACGAATAAAAATCCTTTAACGAGTTTAACTGTAACATTTGTTCATATAATATAATATTAGGTCGGTGGTAAAATAATGTCGGATTTTCCCATTGAATTGTGGCTAAAAATCCGACATTATTTTTCCACCAGTCCAATATATATCGATGTCCTCTTCTCCTCTCCACCTTTTACATATTTATATAAATATTACATATTAAAGGATTTTGTTTTTCTTTTACATATATACATACATATTGAAATTCGAGAACGGGGAAGCACGTGTAATTTGAAAACGATGGGTGTCGGATACGTATATGTGTGCATGTGTGTGTGTACTCTTATACGTTTATGTATTATGTATATATAATATACATATATTGTATATATATATATACGATACGTGCGAGTCGCGTTAATATTTATGCATAGTGTTATGTTTTCAAAGCCATGAAAACTAATTTAGTTTTCGGCGTGACGGTTTTACCGGGCGGGAAAATTCTGAAAATGCACTTATAAATCAAACCACCGGGGCTATCTTACTTCCGGTATTTTGATCCCTTGCGAAATAGAACGAGCTTTACGAGCCAGCCGACGGTTATCGTATATCCTATTAATCGATTTTCAAACTTGCAACGTAGAAGGATCGATATCGATTTTATTGTTTTTTTTTTATTACTATTATTAATAAAAAATATAAAAAAATAACGAGACGAAGAAGAAGAAGAAACAAAATTACGTGAATTGATAAAGAATTCTTTGATTTGATTAGATTCCCATTAAACGAATCGTTTATACTTCAATGATGTGTTACATTGTTGTTTGTAAAAAAAAAAAAAAATATGAAAAATAACTAGGAAAAAGATTATCGATTATTTGATTTTGAAATGTTTTAATCGAAAAGAAGAAAAAAAATAAAACTATTATCGTTATCAAAAGATTCCATACGGAGGATAACATTTACCGTAAGATATTTTTATCTGGTAGATTCTCATTTTACATTCGTTAGCGAAGAAAATTATTATTTATTCCACAAAATAATAAAAAAAAAAAGGCAACTTTTAATGATTACACCATCATTTTTCTCCGTTCGAATATTTTATTAATTTTATACACTTTATAACTTTTATAATATCTAACTAAAACTTTTATACACACACACACACACATACACACATACTTTATTTTAAATTTAAATATACGCGTTGATATGTTATTTTTATTATATTGAAATGTGTTACTATTAAAAACATCGAGTTTTCTTAATAAGAGTTTCAAAAAAAAAGAAGATAAAAAAATCCCCGTTTAAAAAAATATGTTATACGATTTTTGATTGTTTTAAGTGATTTAGAGATTTTATAATATTACTTAAACCTCAGGGTTTGAAAATGTATAAATACGGTCCTGTCCCGTACGTTTTGACAAGGAGCTGACATAAGAAGAAGTAGAGAGGTGCAGCACCAGTTGGTTTATTTATTTTTTCCCCTCTTTACTGTTTTTTTTTCTTCTTCTCTTTCCCACACCCCCCTTAACCATTTTCTTTCCTGTAAAATATTTTACCGAGAACTTTCCTGTTATCGCTTTGATAACTTTGATATCTCACTCGATACTTCATCTTTTTACAGAAGCAAATATAATATTGTGACAGTGAAAGCAAAAAAAATAAAAAGGGAAGAAAAAAAAAAGGGTCGCGAGAGAGAACATTTCGTTTTCGTCGATTTGAATTGACTTGCCCCGAGCAATAAAAAAGATCAAGAATTACTATTTTTCTTTCCATTTATTTTTTTTATCCCTTTTCATTCTCTCTCTTTCTCTTTCTCTCTCTTTCTCATACTTTCCTATATTCTCTGTCCATATATTTTTTTTTCTCTCTTCTAATATAAGTATCGTTATCATCTATATTGCCAATTTACATGCAATATCGATACGAAAGAATTTATTCGATATGTCTACGAAAATGATTTAAAAAAATATCAGATATGTGTGTGTGTGTGTGTGTGTGTGTGTGTGTGTGTGTACTGTGAAAACAAATTTATTTTCATATCGTGTTTTTCATTTAACTTGTCTAAAAGTGAATTCCTATTATTTTGAAATACGATAAATAAACTACTACAAAAGTACATTTATTTTATCTTATGTGTGTGTATGTGTGTGTTATACTTTCATTTTTTTTATTATAAATCATCTGTAAGGTGGAAATCGTGCTTTCGCATAAACTCACAGTGATCATTTTTCTTTTTCTTTAATATAATATATTATTTAATATTAAAGGAATGTAATTTAATCAACTAATACTTACTCTTACTTCCATATCCTTCAGAAACTCCAATCTTTCTTTTCTAGTTTCTTTCTTTCCTTTCTTTCTCTCTCTCTCTCTCTCTTCTTTTCTTTTTACCTCTCTTTCTACTCTACTCTTCACGTTTTATCTCTTCTTCTCGTTCTTGGATATAATTCTCTTCCTGTTGACACTGGAACACCATTTAATCGATTAAACATTTAAACCAAACCCTATTAGAGCAATTTCACATTAATAACGCGTACTCGATGATTAATAATATTTTCTTTCAATATAAAAGTATTTGGATAATTAATTTAATCATCGTTCGCGAATTAATTATCTATCAGTGTTTTAGTTATATTATATTACCTGGTATCAAACGCAAATGCAAATACCTGTTAAAAGTGAGAAAAATATGTCCATAGAAATTATTATTAAAATTGAGATTAAACGATTATACTAATTAGAATCAAATCTTTATCTATTTATTATACTTATATCAATTTTATTAATTATGAAGAATTTTGTCTAAAAATTTATGAAAGAACTTTGTTACTAGAAAGAAAAGGAAGTTCTTTTTTTTTCTCTTTAATGATACGTGTTTTGTTTAAAACTTTTCTAAACACGCATATATAATATAATGTTTTTCTTTTTAAACAAACTAAAATGTAAAAATAGTTGAATTAAAAATTGTACTAATTAATATTAGGTCGTTCCACATAAGTTTCTTCATTATTTTTAAGTATTAAATATTTTGTGTGAGTTGTATTTTATATTATTTTACTTAACAATATACGATTTTATTTCTAAAACCTTGTTCATAATATTCTATGGTATTTAATATTAGTAAACTTAAATAAAATATAAAATATTAAGTATAACAAGTTAATAAAGAAAAAGGAAGAAACTTATGGGACAAATTAATATTTTCGAAAAGTTACATTTTATCGCACATCGAGATTCTTCCATGTATCCAAAAAATTATTATAAAAAAAAACTATTATGATTTCACATTAAACATATAATAAATACTTGATCTTAAAATATTAATAAAACACGTTTTGTTTTATTATTCATAATCCTTCTTTAAAACTTCATAATTTATGTTTATTTTAATATGCAGTTAGGATATTTATCAAAGGGAAAAGATTGAAAACTACGAAATTATTTATAGTAATCGCGATTCTGGTTATATCACGTGAAGATCACGTTCAATTTTGCCGCTCCCTTTTTTCATTTTTTTTTTTGTCGAAGAGTAAAAAAAAGAAAAGGAACGATATCTTTCGTTGACATGTGAAAATAATATCCGCAATGAAAATCTCAATTTGCCAAATCAACATTGTCAACCGTGGGCGGGTTGAGGAAGAAAGGGGATAGGTGGGTGGTTGACACACCTAAATTTGTTTTATCATTAATCTTACATTAGTATCTCCACCCTTATTATCGGTTAGAATGTTTTATATCCTAGATCGATAGATATTAAGATCATTAACTAGATATCTTTTTTCGATTGGTGAAAGACTATAAAGATTATCTTCAAATAGGGGTCGCATTTATCATCGAGTCTATTAAACACAAGATTAGGAAAGTTTGTTCTATATAGGAGGAATTATAATTGTAAACCATTCATTTTAAGATATTACAAATGACTTTATTATATTTATTTAAACCAAATGTCGTAATGAAAATTTCCATAGTTGTTAACTTTGTTTGTTTCAAATCCGGACTTTAATTGATTTTATAATTATTTTCCCATACGAATATAAATATTTAGGTTTACGTGATGAATTTTAGTCTTATTCTTATTTTATTAAATAAGAAAAATGAAAGAATAATATAAAAAAGAAAGATCGTATATACAAAAGAAATAATTGTTACGTTTGAATATAATTAATTAAAATAAACATGATTTCTTTTTTTCGTATATGTTTAATAATAATAATAATAATAATAATATCGTGTAGTAGAATTTAAAAAAAAAAAAGAAGAATATTACAAAGGTAGAGAGAATTTTATTCTTTCATCAAAAATACAATTTTTTCTAATCATTGTAGATTATTACCACAAAAATGAAGTTCTCTTACTTTGAATTTCATTTGCTTACAGTGTAAGTCCATTTGACCTACGACATGCGATTCATGATTTAAATAGACCAAAGTGTTTCCACCCCCACCGTCTCTCTCTCTCTCTCGGGAGAAAGAGAGTTCTCAAGAACCTCGAGAGTGCTGCTAACGTTTTAAACGTTAAAATTACTATCGTTGGTATAAAAATATCCTAGGACGGTATAATAATGACGCGAGTACTATGTTTTTACGTTTTCATTATACACACGTCATACAATCTTTCATCGGATAGATTAATATTCCTAGAAACGATCCATTTCAATTTAATAATTTATAATAATAATAATAATAATAATATAAAATTTCCTAATTTTTTAATTTCAATATTATCTCTAATTACTTTCTTTTTTCGTTCCATTAAAACTATGGGATTTATGTAATGGCCTTTTTAAAATACATCCAATAATATAAAATAACAAACAATAAACCTTTTTTTGATTATTTCTATTTGTTATTTTTATTCTTGATTTTCCTTGAAAATCTCGATTCATGTAAAACAATATCATTCATTTATCGACTTTCGATTGATATAATAATAATAATAATAATAAAAATTATAGAAGAAATTTCTTATCATTAAAAGTACTTTCATTTCTTTTTATATAATATCGTATATACGGTCATCTAACTGAATGTAGAAAAATTCTTCCCCCCCAAAGATTTTCTTATATCAATGTTAAGTGTACCATGGAGAAGATCAAGGAAGAGAAGATAGAGAAAGCTTGTTAAATTCCAAACTTGAAACTTTACTCAACAACTTTACAAATGTCCAACGTCTTTCAAAGGATTTCTGTTTGAATTTGTACGTCTGACAACACAACTTTTACTTCATTCGACCGTTTGCATATTCATAACGTTTGAAAACATCGTCTTCAAACGATTCTTGTAGATTTGTATCCGAGGTATAATATTTGTTTTTACCATCAACAAAACTTATCGATCATTCTCTTTTCTTTTCTTTTCTTTTCTTTTCTTTTCCTTTTACTCATATTTGTACTAGGAATATTTTTTGAATGTGAGAATATCAAAAGACATTCTTAAAAGTACATATATAAAATATAATAATTAATGACATAAGAAAAGGAATAATTTATTAAAATATCTATACATTATTATCGCGAAATAAATTTTTAACGACAGTTACCAGAGTTAATTAAATAGAAAAACTTTAATTGGTTATTAAAAGTTTGTTTTAAGATATATCGAAAAATTAATTATTTCTTTCTTTCTTTTTCTTTCAAACTTATTTTTCTCGGGCTAATCATTTTTTTTTTCAATTACTTTTAAAACTACAGACATACTTCTTGTAAAAAAAAAAAAACTATCAACCTGATTACTTGCACTTGATAAATTTTGACTTATCCTGTGCTTTATATTTTTCTATCTGTACATTTTTATATAGTAAGAAAAAGTAGATATATTGATATTATAGAATTACCATAAACGTTGGAGTGGAAATTGAATCGATAAATGGTAATGATAATAACGGAACGTACAAGAACTGAATAGAATCGAACTGGAATTTCAATGGAAAGTGTCACGCTTGAAATGCGTTAAATTGAACTTGGACTTGGAAATAGATAAATGTATATATATATATATATATATAATGTATCTGCGTAAGTATATACATCTATGTGAAACGTGACCTCTTTCAGATGACATGGTGTAACGAAAGCCCAGAAGTGTGCATCGGTGGCTTCACGAATCCACTTGTCGTAAATCCGCTAGATAAGGGTAAGATTTATTCTAGTATGGAGGATGATGATATCAAATTAGATCAAATTATTTTCAACGTTCGACGATAAAAATCATTGAAAATCTTTCTCAATCTCTTCAATCCGTTTCATTTGTTTCAATATTTTGTTTAATTCTACATATCACGAGTATTATGAGAGTACGCGTAATTCTATTGGAAAAAAAAAAATATAAAATAAAATAAAATAAAATAACGTATTAAATAGAAGGAAAGATACATTACAAAAAGAAAAAAAAAATGAGAGAGAGAGAGAGAGAGAGAGAAAGATTTACGTTTATCGGATCAAATGGGTAACGCATATTTTTCCCATTCGAGTATCGTAAAAAAAAAAATTATTTTTATCTTTAACTATTGCTTTTCCGCAACCATGACTGAAATGGCATGCTTTAAAATATCTCTTACCAGAGGGTGGGAAGATAGTATAATTGTAATAATAATAAAAGTGAAGGATAAAAATATACAAAAATAAATAATGGAAGATAATGTATCGAGTATTTCCTAAGGTATGTTTTGCATTTTCATTTTACTATTATACGTTTAGTATTGAAAGAGATGATTTAGGAACAATGCTTTCCAAATTCAGGTTTCTTGTTCCTCGTTTTAAGATGAATCGCAAATAAAATGTCATATTGAAAATTATTGGTACGAATTCATATATACGTATATATATTTCTTTTTATTATGAAAAGAAGAATATACAATTAATTCTCAACGAGAATTATAAACAATTTTTGTAGACGTGATACATTAACATGTGTTAATGTATATATATATACATATATACATTTTGTATTATATACAAAATACATAAATACATTATCTTCTATTAATTATTTTTGTATATTTTTATCCTTCAATTTATTATTATTCCAATTATATTATCTTCCCACCCTCTGGTAAGAGGTATTTTAAAGTATGCCATTTCAGTCATATATACATTTAGTATTATATACATATACATTGTTTTTATTATAGTTCGTCTTGTTATCTCCTTTATCCTTTTATTCTATTCGTCACCTATTTATCTTTAGATCGTTTAAGGGTAATAAGAGCGACCTCGTACAATATTGTCGACCAATAAAGTACAATCTTCATCGTAACTCGTTATTGAAAGAAAAAAAAAATAGAAGAAGAAGAAGAAGATGTTACTTGATTTCGGAGTCAAGGAACTTCATTTTCTTCTTTTAATAACATTGAGAATGATCCGTTTTTACCCTAACGTCTTTATTCTTCTAACTTATTGTAAGACTAACTATATACACAAGTATATATATTCAGTATTATATTAAATGAAATAGAATGTTGATCCATTTTATGGTAACATGCATTTATAGTCTCCGTTAGTCGAAATTTCAACGTGTTCGTAGTATCCTACATTCGATGTATTTCACGCAACCAGGAAGTTATTTAATGCGTTCCCGTAAACCATGCTTAGCAGGATGTCATCGTTAAAAGAGAGAACGAAGAGTGTGGGGGTGGGCAGACTGTGAGGTTAGTGGGGTTTAGAGGTAGTAGTGAAAGGAAACAAACATGACTTTAATTAAAAGAGATGACGCCTTTAGTTCTATCAGTAGGATAGAATAAATTGTCGATTTAATATTTAAAATTCATTTAATTAGAAAATATATTTAGTTTTGTTCCACTATTCATTAAGGAGACCTTTTCTTTGTCACTCATGTCTAATAATTTTAATAATTAATTTACATTTAATACGAATAATATTTGAATAATACGACTTTCTTATTCGATAATTTTTTCTTTTTAATTTAATACGTATTCTGTAAAATAGATTATACATTGAAGTATATGTGTGTGTGTGTGACGAATAAAATAGATAAGTTTTGTTAAATAAAATAAATAGATATATATATGTATACGTGTAAATAAATGTTAATGGATATTTATTGTAAGAAAGAATCATTTTAAAACGTTTGAAAGAGTTAAAAGTAAAATCGTCCTTGAACGTGACGTCGTCATCGGTGACCATTGCTAATTGGTTTGCTTCGTGAAGTGTCATCTCTTAATTAATAGATACGAGAGAGAGAAAGATAGAGAGAAAGAGAGAGAATGATAACAAAGGCGCGGTGATATCTTAACATGATATAATTATTGCCCTAACCAATGTCTTTCTTGGGATATAATATTTCATAGTATTTCCTATTAGAATTATGAGAATCTGAGAAATTATGTTCCAAGTAAAATGATAGATGAAAATATAATTAAAAGGTTAAATTCATTATCTTTGTTAATTTTTTTTTTATTTTATTATCTCTCTCTCTTTCTGTCGCATCACTAATATTTATATAATAATAATAATAATAATAAAATGAGGTAAAAAAAACTGTAAACATTAGTGGATTGTATCACGGATTATTCCATATTCTAATTTACCTGGATATAAATCTTTACGCATCAAAAACACTGAAATTCAGAAAATGCTTCGTCGAGAAAAAAAGTTACAAACAAGCAAGCAAAAATTAAAAACAAGGGCACGTATACCTGTTGTTCTTTCTGGAAAACATTTTTCTTTTCCGCGAGAAAAATTAATCATCCCTTTGTTTTGTTTCTTTTTTTTTTTGCATTTAAATTATTGTCTTTATTTTATTATCGCGTACATAGATGTTATTTTTATATTTCGTTTCAAAATAACTTTGTAATATTTTTCTTCTTTTGAATTTTTTGTCTAAAAACCATTGAAAAAAATAAGTTTGGAATCTATATAGTCATACACCTACATCTATCGTAAGAGGACTACAGAAAAAACATTCTAACGATCCTAACAGCAAGCAATTAATTTCACTTTGCTAGTAACATTCGCTTGGTAGTAGTAAACTAAACTAATGAAGGTATATTCCTATGGGGAAAACATCCCCTGGCTACACTATCCTCAACAAACTCTAAGAGTATTAAATATTTCCAATAAATTGTTATCGAATTTATGGACTCTAATCAAAAACAATAAAGAAATATAATACATGTTATTCTTAGTAACACGATACGAATATAAATTTGAAAATCCTAAAGTCTTAAATTTAATAGACACAATTTTCCATATTCATTTAGATGAAAATTGTAATTATTATAATATGTTATTCGAATTAACGAACAGAGATTTATTTACAAAATATCATATTAAAATCTTACAAAATACCTTTATTTACCCATATGGTCAATAATTTTGTATAAACGCGTGGTCATACCGTATATATATATGAATATTTTATTAAGATAAGTATAAATTTCAGAGTATTCGAAATAAATAATCAATATTTTTAATATAAAGAAAAGATTACATATATTGTATCTCGATATTTTTTTATAAAAATCATAACAATTTATTTCCATATAATATTTCAAACAAATATATCTGTCAAAGATATCGAAATATACTGTTTTTGATATTCAACGTTTTTTTTTTCTTACTTTTATTTATTAGTTATTTTTAATTTTATATCATTTCTTTGGACAAAAATCACTTAAGTTAGTTTAAGTGTTATTCGATTATAAGTGTTATTCTATCGTAGAAAATAAAGTGAAAGCATTGCAAATAGCAAAGTAAATAAATAAATAGATAGATAGATAGATAGATAGATAGATAGACAGATAGAATCTTCTTGCGTGCATATACGCAATTTATATATACTATATACATTTAGAAACTTTTATACTATTTCTTTGAAGCTTGCAATATCCATGTCAGTATACGAGAAAGAATATCGATCTTGTCAAGAGAGAAAAAAAGAAGAAAACTTATTGAAAAAGTATTCTACGTGATCCTTATCGATTATCTTACTAGTGAAGATCGATGAGAAAATAGAGAAAATGGAGTTAACTTATATTAGATTAGATCGATCTTGATCTTTAAAAGAATCGATTAATGAAAATCGATTAATGAAAATCGCAAGAAAAGGTCGACAGAGAAATAAGAAGAGTAAGTATAGTTGTCTAAAGTAAATGTGAGTTTTTAACTAATCACTTCCTTTACGTTTCAATTTTATTTTATTTTCTTTTCTTTTCTCATTGAATTTTCAATTTCACACAATCGATTGTTTACGATGATTTTATAATATCAGATTGGTACAAACAATATTTTTTTTTTATTTATTTATCACGATTTAGCATTGATTCTGTTTGCAGATATTTTTTTAAATATTTATTTTTGGATTAATATTTTTCAATATTTTTTCTCTATCGGTGTTGTAAATAAATTGTCAGTATTTTATTTTTAATATTAAATGATTATTAATAATTATTATATATATTTTATAAGAAATTGTTTTAATAAGAAAATTATTAATATTAGTTTAGGGAAAAGTATTTCTTTTTCTCCAACTTTATATTGTAACGAAAATCTTTTTTTTTTTTATTAAAATAATTCGTAAGTACTTTAAATGAGATTTGTGGATACTTGAGGTTTAATTATTTATACCAAACGAAATATTCGCACATATGTTTAATCATTTATTTATAAAAATAATAGTAACCATTAAATTATGCAATTATTATTTCACCAATCCTAATGCATCTTGCTTAATAGAATACCTATTGCATTTCTACATAAATTACTATTATAAACGCATAAATGAACGTGTAAACATGTATTTAAATATTTATAATATTTGTATTATATTTATAAGGTTTTACTGATCAATTGTTAACCATTGTGTGATAAATAATTAGATTCATCGTTTGAATGGAATACATAGCTTTGTATTCCTTTTTTAAATATGATAATGAAAAGAGTAACATAATCAAAGTATGTCTCAATGTTGCATGATTCAATGTTTACTACTAGCAATTGGAGATTTTAATCTTTGTAAAAGCTTCTTAAAATGTATCTCAGATCGGAGATTTATATCGTTTAAAGAACAAATATTATTTATCTTCTATCTTTTTTTTTTCTTTATATATATATATTTCTTTATCCAATACTCTTAGCAAGATCATTTTTAGAACAAAAACTATTACCAATTAGTAAGAAAGAATAATAATTATTTTACATATAAGATTTATCATTTTTTTTATAAACGTACAGCGTTAGTGAAAAGTTCTTAAGTTGATTTTTAAAAAATGAATTACTTTCTTTTCGTGACATTATTGTAAGATTTTCAATAAGGTTTGTAATTTTGTAATACGATAATAATATTAGCTAGAAAATGAATTTTGGAATAATGTAATTAATTTGTAGAATTATTTAAAGAATTTTTTAATTATCTGCGATAATAAATATTATTTTGATTCGTATCTTTGAAATTTCACGTCTTTCGACAATGATTTTCTGGTTTGGTGTAAATAAACAAAAAAAAAAAAAGAAGAATATTCAACATTCTGGGAGATACGTTTTACGATTTTTATTCCGTCAGATAGGCGACAAATCCAAAGACAAATATTTTCTCGTTAACTTCATGCAAACGTTTAAAACGATCCATTCGGTTAGACTGTTATTACGATTGAAACGTATGAAAGAATCTTTAATAGTTATTATCTGTACTATGTTGTTGGTTAAAATAACGTTTTCACGCTTGTCACGTTCATATATAACGTGAATAATAAAATAAAAAAAAAAAAAGGTTCTAAATAAAAAAGAAAAGAGAAATAAACATTTATTCTTCTCTTATTTTCAAATGGAAAACAAGTTATTAAATGAATGATATTTTTTTACCTGAACTATTCGTTTTGTTATTGCTCCGAAATATCTTTTCTATTTTTTACCTTTAACAAGCAATATTAGACATTTAATATAATTTTCTACATTATTTTTTTGTTTATAATTTTATAATATAATATATATTGATTATTATACATGTGTTAAGGAATTTATTACAGAAAATGTATTTTGACAATCAATTTACACTACCTTGAAAAAACCCTTTCATTTTATTCAACCTATGCGTTTATCATTTTTAATTAAATTATTATCAAATTTATCGAATGATAATTAATTAATTCTTGCTTTTATTCGAAGGATACAGATTATAAATCGAATATTTCTTTGACAGAATAGGATTCACGTTTATTTAAAAAAAATCATTTTAAATATTTTAAATCACAATTCGTTATGTTTGTTGAGAAAATATTTCTTTTTTTTTTTTTTTTTAAATTTATCAAGAGTATATATGAATTTCCTTCGAGAAATGGCAATGGTTGTGTGTGTGTGTGTGTGTGTATGTTTGCTCAGGGCAAAATGACACAAACGAGAGAATGTTTAATCAAGTTAATGCGTTTGACCATGTTCGAGTCATTACCATTATGTCGTGCCCTTCAATAAAAGTGAGAACGAGTTAAAGCAACCGGAACCACATAAGCGGAATAAACAACACGTACGTAGTAACATTAATTTAGTATTTAATATCGTGTAACATACACCGAAAGTTATACGATGCGATAGCTGACGTCAAGCGTAGGCAGATCAACAAGTTGTTTGAACAAAGCTATTCATTCTTATATCTTCGTGTACTATCGTAAAAAGGTTCTGCGATTTTTCTAAGAGAAGAACATTTCAATCGACTTATATCTTTTCTCACAAATTTTTATTTTTTTTTTATTTCGACAAATTTTTTCAAGTACCACCCAAATACTATTTTCTTCAAATAACTTTTCTAATAACAAACGGGAAATTATCTTTGAGGGTTCAATGTTCTTTATTTTGTTAAGTAATTATTTAATATTTAAATATCTATAAATATCTTTGGATATTTAATAATTAATATTTGGTTTGGGTCTTGATTGTAATGTTAGAATTTTGTTAATATGGAAAATATTAATGTTGTGTGTTATGTTTATTTATATTTATTTATTTAAATTTATTTTTATATACACAGGTATATAATATTTCGATGAAAGATTGTATATTACGTTATTTTTAATAAAATTTTAATCCAATAAAAAATACTTATCTCATTGCGTGTTTAAGTTTCATTTATTAAAATTGACGAAATTATAAATATATAAAACGGTCTCTCAATCCGATATAATAATTAATAATTTTTGAAGATTGGTATCGTCGATAAGAACACTTGAACTTTGACATGAAACACGAATATCATTGCATATGCATTCCAACCGTAAAATTAGCACGATAATTCAAACAACCTGTTTTTTTTTTTTTTCTTTTTAGTATTAGCATCCTAAATTCCGTATGCGTCGCGTCGCGTCTTGTCGCATCACGTCGTTTTTACGAGTTTTTAATTAAGGGGGAGTACAAAAAATAAATTTTTTTCTTTTGCATTAACATCTTTCTTAAAATAGAAAATATATATTGTCTCTGATATTATCGGATTTAAATAAAAATAAATACAAGTTTGCATGATCGATAATCATAATGCGATTTTGGATAATAAATACATTAAAAAATAAAAATAAAAACACGGATAAAAAAAAGAAAAAAAGAAGTTTCCTAGTATAAACTCGTTGTCTTTATCGTGTATTGCAAAATACACATATAAAGTAATTTATCGATCATTTTAAATCTTAACAGAGATATTTGTTTTGACGATTAAAAGATCTCGAGATTATAAATAGCATCTGGTTTTTTTTTTTATAATACCTATTGATCGTAGGAATAAGATAATAATCTAACTTATTGTAAGAAAAAGACAAATTCACAATAATCAACGATTAAATTATATGACATTAAATACATATATGTATACATGAAATAATTACTCACCGTTTAATGAGAAGTTATTGAATATGAAACACGATAGATTGTCATAATCGATTAAACAATCTATTCTAGAAACGATATGATCTATCGATTGGTTCCTCTTCATATGCCAGGATTATCTCATTCAATAAATTATTACATTTTTTGTTTGTTTAAACATTAAACTTCTTCTTGCCTGTTCCGATTCTTTTTTCAATATTTTTCTTTTATTATATACGTAGTATTAAAAAATATATATAAATATATATGTATCCTATGTATATACGTGAATAAATATTTACGTAAACACACACACACACACATACACATACACACGCAAATGTAAGTCACGGTATTAACAAAATACACGACTGTTCTAATACACGAGAAGTCTTTTACTGAAGTAAAGAGTTCCGATGACTCTTGACGCGTTTATAGATCCCGATAAGTATCAAAGTAGTAGTATTCGACAAGATTAACTCAGATTATTACCGAAATACTAATTTTCCTTAAAATATATTTCTTTCCTTTTTTCCTCTCCTCTCTCTTTCTCTCTCTCTCTCTTTCACTCTTTTTTTATTATTTTTCTTTTCCCTCTCGCAGATAAGAGAGTGCCTTGTTTTATGTTTTATTTGGAAATCAAACAGGGTGGTGGGTTTTAACGAGCGAGTAAAACACGTGAAACGTGTTCTTCTTTTAAAATAAAAATACAAAATGAACAAAAAATTTCTCTTCTATATTTTCTTTACATTTCTGAAAATCGCACGATCAAAAAATATTCTCTTCGATTGTTTCTTTCCCGTTTATGTTTACGTTTTACGCTTTACGTTTTAGTTTTTAATAAATCGATATTTCTTTTTTCCGATGTATGGTTAGTTGGAGGAAAAATTGTTCATTAAAAATATATATACTTATATGTAAAATGAAATTTTTTGTCTCGCGTGTGTATGAAGTGTTTACGATTTTTTTTATTTTATAAGATGTCTCGGAAATGTGAGAGTTAGTTTACACGGAAGAAGGTAAATACCATACGCGTCCGTCGTCGTGCGAAGTTTAAACGATACTGACTTCCACTGATGGTATATATCGTTCGATCTTACGCATGTCTGTTCGTTTTCCGACCTAACCGTCCTTTTCTCTCTCCTTCTTCTCTATCATCATTCTTTTTCTCTTTCTCATTATTTTCTTATCTTCCCTTTAATTCTTTTTCTAATAATCTCTCTCTCTCTCTCTCTCTTTCTCTCTCCCTGTTTAATATTTCCATTGTAAATAAATTCTAGCATAAAATACATTTCTTTTTATTTCTCTATAAATATTATATGCTATTTAATACAATATATGTTATTTAATAAGGGTGTATGGATTAAGTATTCTAGTCCAGAGGCACGATTTTGAGGTGATTTTACGGGCTAATTAAAAAAAAAAAAAAATACAGTAATCATTTTTACTATTCATTGTTTTATCAGTTTTTTTATTGATACTTGAAAAGTATCAAAATGTATAATAGTTGAAGAAAAAGGTGTCTCCTAATTAACGTGATTTTAATCTTCATGGTAATCTGACATATAAAAGTAAGATTAATTCTTATTAAACACATTTTGCATAAAATGGCATGTTTCTGAGAAGAAAGGTCATTTTTTGCCACCTTTTTTCAACTTTAGTAATTTTTTAAAAATAGTAGAAAAAAATAAATTACAAAAACCTCTACGTAGAGACAATGTTCATAGTATTGAAAAAGTCTGTACTAAATTTCAAATAAATCGGTGCATTAGAACTTGAGATATCATCTCAACCGTATCGAAAAAAGTAGTTTTGAGAAAAACGCGTTTAAAGTTTTGTTGTTCATTCGTATCAGATTAAATGCCGCGTCACTAAAATACCTACAACTTCAAAAACAATTCGAATTTCTGTAAATCCTCTTACAGGCTTATTCTTAAAGGTCTAAACTTTGAAAATATGAAAAAAAAAAATCGATTTTTTCGAATTTCTAGACTAGAATACCCCCTTTAAACAAGTTTTTAATCTCTTCAACGCTTGTTATAATCTTTATTCTGTATTACGTTTTGATTTCTTATAATTGTATTCTTTTTTTTTTATTTTATATTAATTCCGTTTAAATCCAGTAAAATAAAAATTACAATTAAAATTAACATTATCTAATTAATGTTATACGTGTTTAATTGTAACACAATTTTACGTATATTCGATATATTATATATTTGTTTAAGGAAAAAAGGATATCCATTATTTTTACGTTTATTTCTACCTTCAAATAATTCATTTCTTTTTCCCCAATTTAATTTAACAAAAACTATATTTACGTGTATAAGAAATAAAAAAATACAGAAAGCAATATATAGGGGCTGGTGGTAAAAAAATGTCGGATTTTTCCATTGAATTGTTGCCAAAAATCCGACACTTTTTTTTTCACTAACCTGTTTTTAGTTTTATCGTACTTTTCTTTTCATCTTTGAACACACACACACACAATCTGTCTGTCTCTCTCTCTCTCTCTCTCTCTTTTTATCAATCTTTTTATTTTTCTTTTAACTTTTAACAACCACTCCTTTAAATTCCCTTCTTTTTTTTTTATACTCCCCTTTCTTCCCTTGCTTCACTCTTTCATCTCACATTTATTTCACTTTACATGACTATCGGATATATATTATTTTCTATCGATTATTGCATATTTCAACTGCGTGATGGGAAGGTATTATATTAAGCCATTAAGTATGAAATGTCCATTTTCAAATAGAAATTAATCAGATTAATCGATCGTATCATATTTTATGACCTGATATTTGGAATATATTTGATAATGTAAATAGAACTAAAGGGAAAGAAGAATGTAATGATGAAAGAGAAAGAAAGGAATATCAGATTAAATTCTCAATAGAAAAAAAAAAGATTTGGATAAAATTATTTCCGGAGAATAATGCTGCTAGTAAGGAAACAAAATCGGATAAAAATTCTCGATCGAGAAATAAATTTTCTATCCGGATAACGATTTCATTTTTTTCCCCTTCTTCTTCTTCTTTTTTATTTAACAATAATAATAATAATAATATTAATTTGTCTTTTCTTTTCTCGTTTTCGAATGATATTTAATATTAGGATGAAATTACTCGGTGAAAATGAGAAAAGAACTTTTGATTAAATCCATACGGGGAGGAAAAGAAAAAGCGATAAATAACTAGTTCCCCGATGTTGTTCACCTTTATTATTTTCACTCATATAATACTTTTTATTATCTTTTTTTGTGTAAATGAGTTTTGAAATGAAACTGGATGTTTTAGGAGGAGGAAGGTTACGACAAAATTTTATGATACGATTATGAAAAAAAAAAAGAAAAAAAAAAGGAAGAAGGATAAAAATACGAGACAGAAAGAATTAAATGGAAACTGTAGAGTCGTTCAACAATTTAATGGGATTATGAAAGGTTTTAATGTTAAGTGTTATGTATGTATGTGTGCGTGTTGTATATATGCTTAATTGTGAGTTATGTGGTTCGATATTTGTTATAATAGTTCTCTAAGTAAAATTTATATGATATGATTATATATCTTCCAAATTTGAAATAAAGTATATATTAAAAATATATATTATTTAAAAATTATTTAGAAATTATTTATCATTAAAGAATTATTGGTTATTTAATCAATTAACGAAAATTTGATAAAATACAATCTCCTTCGAGAGATTTTGAACATTTTGAATAAAAATCATTACGATTAAATGCTGATCATATTGAGTTTAACGTGATATTAATATTTAACGTGAATTTCGCATCAGATTGGTCATAACATTTAACTGTATTTTTGGATTATATACATTCAATTTAAATATGTTTAATATCATTTTATCGAACACGATCAAGCACAATAATCTGATACGCTACTTCAAAGATATTTTCATACCGAATTGAAACTGTAAGGTTTTTCTATGATATTTTGTATTTCCTCGTAATCACAATTAACTCGTATCAGTTTTAGAAATATAAGAGATTGAAGCTAAATAAATAATAATTATATATATATAGAAATTTGATTTAAAAGGAATACGTTTTATTACAAGAGAAATAAAATTTGACATAACCGATAAGGAAATTGATCTCACAAGATATCTACGTCTATCCAATCGTTTTAAAAGTATTTTAAAATGCAAAAGAGGTCAAGTCAAGTACTACTTAAAAAAAAAATAATAATAATAATAATAATAATTGTTTTCTTTTTTATTATATCTCATGCGGATGTAAAATATTCTTTCAAGATCAATGTTTTTTATCATTTAAGTAAAATTATATTTTTGTAATGATAATATGTTCTTCCGTGATAAAATTGATATATCAATTTTAAAGTTTCTTATCTGTGTATAAACATTAAGAAAATAAAAATTACATTATATAAGCTAACATAAAAATTATTGAAAATTTATAGTGAGTGCTAATACGATTACTTTTATGACTCACTGTATATATGAAATTAAATTGATTAAATTCGTGGCCATAAATAATACTTTTTTCTTGTTATTGTTTTCGTTTCGTGTTTATGTTCTTAAAAAGATTGGAGATAAATGGAAAGAGAGAGAGAGAGAGTGATAAAGAGAGTCCACTATGGTCAAAAACATGCGTGTTCTTGGATAATCAAAAGTACGTACAGTATCAAGAAAAATAAAGAAAATATATTTCTCTGTTAATGAACTTTAACTTGGTATCTCGTACGTATTAATTATTTTCTATCGTCATTTTGATCTACGATAAAAAAAAAATTGTAATAAAAATATAATCACGTACTGTATGCAATGATCGATGGTAAAATATTGGTGCTGATTAAAATCGAATAAATTTATGAGATTCTCAAAGGAAATAAATAAAAATATTTTAAATGTTTAAAAAGTAAAAAAAAAATAAAGGAATATGCGATATTATAATAAAACTATACGTAACATAGAAGATGTGATCAAAAAGTAAGATGACCTTTTAAATTTCGTGGAATACTTATAGTCGATTTACATTTTCTTTCTTTTCACATTTTTTTTATGTTGGTAGACTCGTCTCGAACATATGTTCAGAGTTTCAGTTATATATCATTTTTTGTTTGTTGCGAGAGCCATAAAAGTTAGAAGTGTTTTGCACGCATGGCAATTTTCTCTGCTGTCGAAATAAAATGTTTGATCAATGTGAAACATTTTACAAATTTAATTTAACTTTTTCCGCCCGTGTAGGAAATATTTTTTTTTAAAAGAAGGAAAAATAAAAAACAAAAAAAAAAATAAGGGGGAAAGAAAAACAAAGCAAATCTTTTCAATCGACGAATATTTCAAGGGAGTATATTTCATTTCGCAGAAACGTAAGTGGGAAGGAAAAAATTTTATACGATCGACTACTTTCTCGATAGTATATTATATTTTTGAAATCTTTCTCTCTCTTATCGTTTTATATATTTTATTTTATTTTATTTCAGTTTTTTTTTTCTTCTCTTTTCTTTTTTTTTGTTCTTCTTTACACGAATACTCACACACATTCGACAAGTTCATATGTAAATCCAATTTTCAGTTTTCTCGGTACCAAACGTTGCTTTCTTTGCTCTCTCACAAGCAAAAAGGTAAATAAGAAGATAGAAAATGAATTGAGAGAAGAAGAAGAAGAAGAAAAAAAAAGCAATATATAAAACTTCATAATTCTACACGTTTATTCAGTACCAAGAGAAAGTCTCATAATTATATTTAATTTAATTTCTATATTTTTTTGAATTACGTATAAAACACGAATGTGTATGTGTGTGTGTGTGTGTGTGTGTTTATTTATAACACATAAAAAATGATATTAATACTAATCAATATATTATATCTCTTATAGTCGAAGTTAAATACTCGAGTATTTGATTATTGTAAGATAATAATTCGTATTAATTTCTTTTATCGTTGATTTCCAAAGATAAACGTGGGAGGGAGTGGTAGGTGGGAGAGGAATCAAAGGGGGAGATTCTTAAAAGCGTGGATAATGCTTTTCTATTTATGTTGTTTATATTATCGTAGTGGATTGTAAATAAATCGTGAGTCGTAATACAACTACATTTTTTCATGATTAAATATAGCCTGCAAATATGTATATATATACATATGCGTGTGTGTGTATGTTTTCTATGTGTAAGTATTTATTGATTAGGCAACAACTTGTATGTGACAATCGTATCTCGTTAGAGTCAATTGTATTTATAATCTCGATAAAAAATTACACGTGAGGCAAATAGATAATTTGGGAGATAGATAAAGGATTGTGTTGTTGTTAACAAAGAGAAATAACATAAACAAAATAAAAAATAACAAAAGGAAAAATTTGATCACTCGCAATCAGTGTTTTAATATCCTACCAATTTTTTTTTTTTTTTTTTTTGGATACACAATTTGTAGGTCACTGTTGGTCACACTTTGTATATTTTTTTTTTCTTCTAACAATTTGCACAGCCTACAAGAATAATAAGAATCTTCAAGAAATCGTATAGACTAGTTTCGAACTATCTAAAAAAGAAAAAAAAAAAAACAACTTACTATTACATTATATCGATCATACAAAACGATAAGATCGTTCTTCTACTAAAGATACTAATTTGAACTTTTATATGTTTACCTTATCAATGAATTATAGAAATACATTTAAAATCGTAGCGCATATGTACAACTGCATAATCTAATGAATGAAACATTAAACGTGTTGAAACGTATAAATGTCTATTCGAAAATAATCAATTTCAATTGAGCAATGCAATCCACAATTGCATGTCGAGGTATTTCGCAAAACAATACCACTAATGCTACTACCATGCATTCCTTCTCTAATACATAAAAGGAAACTCTTTTAAAAGATAATCCTACCATTGTTTCACATCGCATTCGTCCTAATGTATATGTTTTGTAAAATAAAGTATCATATATATATATATATGTAATTATCTCGTTGTAAAAAAATAATTTATTTTGTCTTTAAGGTCGATGAATGTAAAAAAAAAAATAAAAATGTAATAATAATAATAACAACGTAATAGTCGTTAGCATAACTAATCGATCATTTCCTGAGATTCTAAGAAGAAGTTTATACTCGTATATTATAGCTGATAGCTATCAATTGTTAGACATCCTTAGGAATATATCTTATTATTTGCAACCGATTTTATTTACTCTTAATATTTTTATTTATCTTCTTTTATATTGAGAGTAAACAAATAAAGAGAACATGAATGAAGAAATGATAATCAAAAGAAAAAAAGAGAAAAATAAAATAAAAAAGAAACATAGAAACCATGAAGTTAATGAAAAGAATGAAAAGAGTAATAAAAGTTCTTTTGAAAGAGTAAAAAAGTAAAGGTGTGGGGTGGATGGATGGTTGAGGGGTTGTTGAGAAAAAGAACGTGTGATATGTGACGTTTTATATCACGGTATGATTAAATGAGCAATATCACGAATTTCGTGTTCTCCCAAGAGAATATTAAACAAGTCTCTCATGGTCAAATGTTGGATCGTTTCGTTGACTCTGCTCGCCACGTAGCTCTTGATTCCTGGGAGTATGTCTGGCTTAATGATTTCTACTACTTGCGGAGTGAGTTCTTGAAAGACCTAAAATGAAAAATAACATGAAATACAAGAAAAAGTAATAAAGAATCGATAAAACTAATCTAGCAGAAAGAGATACACAAGTATGTCGAATGAAATTATTTCGAAGAATTTTCACTATAAAACATATTGATCTATATTACAAAAATAAATATAAAATATACTTAATAACTTTAATAAAATATAATTCAACCATTATATTTGATTTATTTGAATTTAAAATAATAAATATCATATTTCCTTTGTAATAAACAACAACGATTGGTACTCTGTGAAGTTTATTTTTATGTAAAAAAAAAAGAAATAATAATAATAATAATAATATATTCTTTCTTTAGTTATTTATTTAAGATAGAAAATTCGAAGACAAAAATATCTGACAGGAGAGATAAAATAAATTAATTTAGAAAAGAAATTATAACGAAATCTGACATTTTAAACTTTGTCATCTAAGCTGATAAATAAATCCTGTTCTTGTACGTGTTATTTGATTATTTGGTTTATCTCTAAACGTTATAATATAAGATATAATAGTAAGTAATAAAAGATTGTTCATCTTCTTGATAATAATATTACCTTGTTCATGATCTTGCCGATTTCATCGCCGCCCATAAAATTTTCAATGTCGAACAATACCGATGTCAGTCCAAAGTCAAGATTGAAATCTTTTATATACAAACCCCTGGAATAACCTACTACGACTGTCACTTTAAGACGAAACTCGTAAATCCTTGCTCTGAATGGACCAGAACCAAAGAGCATAAACATGTCACCTAGAATACCGGATATGTTGTAATTACCGGTTGCATAAAGTTCCGGAAATAGAAGATTAATGGATATCGTTGGACCGATCAGAGATAATTTTGCATTTTCTATCACGAACAATGATAATTCGTTGACAGTTAAATCGGTAATAGTGGCACTAACACTGCAAGAAATAAAATAATATTATTAATACTAAAGCATTGATACGTTTTTAATTTTTTTTTTTTTTTATAATCCTTATGATAATACTTTTATTCAATTAATTAAAAAAAAAAAAATCATGTTTAGTTAAACAAGAATAATAATCCACGTGTTAAATCTATTATACTAAACGTTTTATAATTAATATTCAAACGAAAATAAAAATTCTCTCTCCGTGTGAATCTTCCTGATTACAATGAAAACTTTTTTACACTTATGTCATTAAATTACGAGAGAAAATACAAAATCAATACTAATCTTCTAATTAACGCGTGAATGATGATTATTCGAATGTGATTTTCTTGTTTCTTTTTTCATAGTATTGACTCATATTTTTTATCGATCATCAAATTCGTATTAAAATTTGTTAATATAGAGAAAAATGAAAAGGTAAACGAATAAAAGTAAGGAAAAGTAAATATTTCGTGTTTCAACATTCGCGCAATATTGCGAACAGTGCTAGTTGGCAAGATATTAGAAAGTCATAACTAGTAATTACTTGCAATCTTTGAATATACTATGGAATTTATATTTCGATCGAAAAATACGTACTTTCCAATTTCCGGATTATCAGTGTCGATTAGTATACCATCCAGATGGAATGGTTCAAGCGGTGGTATATCTAATTCCGGTATACCATAACGCATTCGGGAACGAAACTTCTCGATGACTCTTCGAAGTTTAAATTCTAATCCAATGGATGCTGCACTGTCGACTATCCTTCGAAGGATTAATGCGTATTACTCGATTGGAAGTTTGATTTTTCTTTTCTTCTATTTTGTTTATTATTTACTCACTGATTCCTGTTGTAGCTCGAGTAGCATTGATCAATAAATTCCTTGGTCTTTCCACTGCATTGACGACTAAAAGAAAAAGTAGACAACAAAATAAAAAAATTTTAATAAAATGAAGAAAAGAAGAGAAAAATATTAAAATAAAGCAAAATGCTAATCATTATCCGATGATAATACGCAGGTAATTATTCTAATTGTGATTTATTCGTAAGCGAAATAGGGATCTGCGATAAGCGTGTTAATAAGCGGGTTAAAATCCGAACTATGAGAATATAATGTAAATCCTATAACATGATTAACATTGCTCTCAATATATGTATTAGGTAGTCAAATATGAAATGGAGCAAAAAATGTACATAATTGAATTAAATTTTGCTCCATTTCATATTTGACTATCTAATACTATGTACATATATATACAATTTTATTATTATTTAAATTTGAAACTTTTTTTTCTTTCTTATTATCGATATGGGATTTAAAATTTGTTAAAAATTAAATATGGGTAAACAGGTTTTTCCAGAGACAGAACAGAAATGTTTTTTTATAAATATAAACAAATATGAATTATGTTAATTCTGTATATACAAATTATCTTCTAAATGGTCTGTCTCACTTCTTTTATTTAATTGGCAAAAAATAATGTTTCTTGGTAAATATGTCACATGGGTTATATTCTGTAGCAATCGATAGATATTAATGAATAAACAAGACTTAATTACCCGCATCAGGTTATCGCAATTTCATTCGTTAAAAGAAAAAGCATTCGATTTTTCGGTCCATTGAAATCGTAAATCATACCCTGTTGTGACTTTTTTTTTTTAATTTTATTTTCTTACGGCAATATACAAAATTACCCAAACAGCAGGCCAGTGCAAGAAATGTCACTTTCAAACATGCAATTTGCGTTTTATCAATGCTATTGACTCTTATTGCAAAATAATTATCGGTTCTAAAATAATTAATAGTTTAACTTTTCAAATTATAATCAAACACTTTAATCACGTTTAGATATTATTTTTTATTTAATATATGCAAAAGAAATACTTTTTAGAATTATTTTGCAATAAATCAATGATCGATTTTTAGAGCATTGCGTAATTTCGAATCCCTGAAACTTTGATTTTTTTTCCTTATTTCCTTTAAAAAAAATAAAAATAAAAAATAGAATCGACGAAAGCAAATTACACACACGCGTGATTCTTTTTTTTATTCGGCACGTGTTTTTTTCCATTATATTTGTATAAAATAAGGGAAGGGGAATTCGTAAGCCTTACTAATGATCAGTTTTTGATCATAATGCAACACGCAACATACTGTAATTTGTGGCGGTATCGGTCATGCGATGCAACAGGTCTTTCTGTCGTTTCACGACTCTGGATACTGCAACAGATAGTTGCACCTTTGACTCGACTATTTGGGTCGTTTATCTTTGACTAAAAATAATAAATCAAAATGTACATGTGTATACATGATATATAATATATATATATATTTATATGTAAGGTGTTTTTTCGAAAGTAGATGGGGGAAGGGGGGTATACGGTCCTGAAAGATCCCATAAGTTTCTAAGATGGATCAAACATTTTCTAAACGATTGCAAATCTTAATTGATGGATCAGTGGAAAAATAATGTCCGATTTTCCTCATTGAATTACGACCAAAAATCCGACATTATTTTTTCCACCAATCTGATATTTCCTTTTTTATTTTTTAAGTTCCCAATTAGATTTGCAATTTAATACTCTGAAAAAAGAATAAATAAATATATTCACCTAAGAGGTAAATTAGAATAAATGATTTTTTAGATCATCCAACATAAGAAATGTTCTTTTATTTTTACTTCACTCTTTGTATTTTTCCTTTGCCAATAATTGGGAAAATTATTATTTTCTATATAAGTCAAAGTGAAACCCCTATGTAACGTCAATTATTACCGTTGGATTCGATACATTTTTTCATTTTCATTTAGTTCTTTT